>SJXQ01011772.1:24796-47166 GCA_006408695.1 Aepyceros melampus | reverse complement strand
TGGATTATGACTTGTGATGAGATTTAGGGAGTTAAAAAGGCATCAGTGCCCAGAACCCTCATCACTGCCCCTTTCTTCCAAAGACCATGTCCTGGCCATTTTATTACCAATCACTTCTTTGGAATCTCTAGATAAGATTGTCTGGAGGGTAAGTCTACTGCTCTGTGTCACTATCTTTATTCAAGGGAAAAAAAGATGTCAAAGGAAGATGAATAAAGAGTTGAGTATATAAGGTTTTACATCCTATACCTATTAGTGTCTATATTTATTTTCTCTTATTAAGAGCCCCAAGTATTGCAGTAACAAGCTTTCCTGAGAACCACTTTTAAGAAATTTATAATAATAACAAATGATAACCACTGAAGTGCTTTATATATATATATATATATATATATATATATATTCATTTCTTTTTATGCTATATTTAATTAAAATATCTCTGAGATGGGTACCATTATTGCTGTCATTTCCTAGGTGAGGAGACTTAGGTCCACAGAGGATAAATAACTTGTTGATGGTACTACAACTGGTATATTGTAGGACTATTACTGAAGTCACTGATAGTGTGACTTCAGATCCCATATTCTTTGCTGCTACCAGAATCTGGACTGTTTAGGTAAAGGTGACCAAATATCCCTGGTGACCAAAACTGTATCAGGTTTCTATCTGAACATTTATTAATTGCTGCCAACTCTCTGTTATACAGATTCCCTGGTGGCTTAGACGGTAAAGCATCTGCCTGCAATACGGGAGACCCGGGTTCAATCCCTGGGTTGGGAAGATCCCCTGGAGAAGGAAATGGCAACCCACTCCAGTACTCATGCCTGGAAAATTCCATGGATAGAGAAGCCTGGTTGGCTACAGTCCATGGAGTCACAAAGAGTCGGGCACGACTGAGCAACTTGACTTCACTTCACTTCTCCATTATACTGGTGCTTTTGCCCTTTGCAATTGATAAGTAATCTGAGGATGTCATATTTTGAGACTCTCTAAATATATTTTTCTCCGTATTACCCAGTGGATTTAGCATTCATTGGTGATCCTTGTCTGAATCATTTCTTATATTGGTGGTTGTGTCTTCATAATGTTTTGACTGGTAGAGATACATTAGACTTGAAGTAGTCATTTTAAGGTATCACTCTAAGCAAGTGTTGATGTTTCATTAGATATTTCTCAAATTGTACTATGTGTGGTATAGTTTCTAATATTACTATGTAGTCTCTTGTTCTTCCTCCATCAAAAGCCAGTCTAAAATGTAGTTTTAATAAACCTACAAATAAATATTGAAGCCAGGAAATATAAGTTCTCTGGAATTCCATATCGCCAGAAGTATTTGGTAGAAAAAATTGAAAAGAAGCAACCACAGTTAAATTTTAACACAGAGTCTGTAGAGAATCATTTCTTTGGTGATGCTTTGACCAGTAGAGGGCAATCTACTACCAGCCCTAGTTAAACCTCTTTTGCTGTTAAAGGCTGAAGCATAAGGGCTGCCTGCTTTACACTATTTTCCAGCTAGAAAATTAGAACAGTTAAAAGTTTAGGTTTTTTTTTTAAGCTCTGAGAAAATGATAAACTTTATTTTCGTAGCTGGAAAACACTTTAAATGTGGTAAGATAAAAGTCATTGTATCGACAATGGATTTCTGTCCTTAAGTAAAAACCCATTGACACTCATCTGTCTTTAATAGGCTATGTCCTTTGGAGATTTTGTTTTGCTTTATACTAGTGATTACCACAAGCGTTACCTTCGTAAAGTCATTCACAACTACAATTACCGTAGTGGTAAAAAGAAAGTCTGACATTTTGTTATATGAAAGTTTTTCTCATATCTGTAGCTTTTCTTAACTTTTTTTAATCATAGCAATTCATGTACATAGTTTTATAAACTCAAATAATACTAAAAGGCTTGTAATGAAAACAGCATGTCGCATCATGTTATTAACCGATGTCATTTAAAAGGCCTTTTAGCTAATGAAGAGAGCAGAGGAGAAGTTACCTTGACCCTCCCCTCTAGTCACTTCTTCCTGTCTACTTAACAAACTCTGAGATCCCTTCCTCTTAAGAGATCACCTAACCAGTTGCCTCATCACACAGCATATGCTTGTTTTTATCTCTGTCAACACATTGTTCATTACTAAATCTTCAATAGCCCTTCCACTCCCCACTCTTCAGTGGTTTGGAAAATAAATTTCTCTCCCTCTCTCTTTCATACCCAGATACACACACACAGCTTTTAAGCAAAATAATTCAAGGCATCGTCTTTTTTGTCAATGAAATTACTTACTATATTTGTTGTCACCTTTTAGAAATTAATGGCGTACATACTTTTAATGTTATGTGCATCATTTATCTACTGCTGCATACCAAACCACGCCTAGCCTTGGTGACTTCCGACAACAACCATTGGTTCACTCTCAATCCTGCAGTTTGTTCTGGAGTCATTCATGCAGCTTCTTCGTTATCGGGCAGCTCAGCTGAGCCTCAGTGGTCCACGATGGCCTCACTCATGTCTGGAGCCTCAGCTGAAATGGTGGTATAGGCTAAGTATCTCTCTCCATGTAATTTTTCATCCTGGGTTTATTTACCCTGTGGTGGTCTTGGGGTTCTAGGAGCACAAAACTGGAAGCTGCGAGGCCTCTTAAGGCTTTGCTCAGATGCCATACAATGTCCACTACATTTTATTGGTCAAAGCAAGTCACAGTACCTGCTCAGACTCAAGAGATGGGCAAAGACTCCACTTCTGGATGGGAAGAGCTGCAGAGAGTTTTAATCTACCATCTTTTCTTTAATGCACTTGCAACATCAATGTTCTAACTAGATTTTTATATTTTTTCCCTCAAAGTACTAAGGATTAATATAGTATGCGTACCTCAGAGTCCATTGTTTCTTGGATAACATCCAAAAAGAAAACTTTACTTTGCAAAGACATTCCCGCTGTGCCTCGCTTCAGTCTTGGAGCTGTCATTTTCTTTTGCTCATTTCTTTTATGAAGAGGTGTATTGAAAGTATCAGGAATCCATACTCTTTCCTTTGTACTTTTTATCCTCTGTAAATAGCCCCTTTCTATTCTAGAACTAATCTAGCTTTTCAGTAAAACTATAGGAAAAGTCTGTTTCTGCTAACCTGATTGTAAGAAGTGGATCCTAAGAGTGGAGGGAGATTACCAATAGCTCCCAGAAAGAATGAAGTGGCTGGGCCAAAGCAGAAACAACGTTCATTTGTGGATGTGTCTGGTGGTAAAAATAAAGTTCAATGCTGTAAGGAACAGTACTGCATAGGAACCTGGAATGTTAGGTCCATGAATCAAGGTAAATTAGACGTGGTCAAGCAGGAGATGGAAAGAATGAGCATCAACATCTTAGGAATCAGTAAACTAAACTGAACATGATATCTCCATTGCCTGCCTGCTAAGTCACTTCAGCCGTATCCAACTCTTTGTGACCCTATGGACTGTAGCCCATCAGGCTCCTCTGTCCATGGGATTCTCCAGACAAGAATACTGGAGTGGGGGAACACGTGTATGCCTGTGGCGGATTCATGTTGATGTATGGCAAAACCAATACAATATTGTAAAGTAATTAACCTCCAATTAAAATAAATAAATTTATATTAAAAAACTAAAAAAATTAATAGTTCAATATAAGAATGTGGGTGAGATAAAAGATCTATATTACATGTTAAAAAAAAAAAAAAGAATACTGGAGTGGGTTGCAACACCTTCCTTCAGGGGATTTTCCCAACCCAGGGATCGAACCCCTGTCTCCTGCATCACTGGCAGATTCTTTACCATCTGAACCATTGGGAAAGCCCCGGATATCTCCAATACTAGAGCGTAAAAGGATATAGAAAGATGATTAGTCTAGCTTGCCCCTCTAGTAGCGTTCCCTCCACCATGCTAAGTTGTACTTATTACTGGAGGTTTAGTTATTTGCAGGATCACAAATGCCAGCTGACAGAGCATGAGGCCCTCATTTACTTATTTAGCTGACTCCTCTTCACCACTTGCCACATATATTTGGAACTCTATAATCAGTCTGCACAAGAGCTGACCCTGTGTGTTCCAGTGTTTTTCAAGTCTCACTGGCCACAAGGGGAACTGAATATGAACATGCATGCAAACCTCATCAGTTCCCTTTGCAACCAGCTGAAAGTTGTTTTTAATATAGCGGAAACAGTATTTTTCTTTTGAGTATAAACCAAATTTCCATCCAAATAATGAAACATTTCTGCTTCCGACAGATCAGGGGACATATAAGAGGATACTACATTGTGAGAAAGGCGATTCAAAGAGAAAGTCAGAAAATAGATAAAACTCAACTGGGGAAGAGAAAGAGGTGCTGTTGAGCATAGGAGAGGAAAGAATTAGAGTTGAGGGTATTGGGGGTGCTAGAAGGTCCTGATAGGGGATAGAACGTGAGAAGAGGTAGGAAACATAGAAAGGAAATGTGTATAACAGGAAAGGGCCTGTAACAGCATTGCCAGCCGTGTTAAAGGAAGATATCTATATCTTTTAGTCCAAAGTTTGCCACTGGATAATATTTGAAAATAATCACACATCAGAGTGATTACCATTCCCACCTGAGTTTATACCATTGAGCCAGTTGTACAGTGAAGATGCCTTGTCTCGCAGTTCAGGATGCAAGGTGGGCAACCTATTCAACCACTCTGATTACACATAACAAAGCCAAGTGACAGTAACAAAACAAAGATATGAGTGAAGGAAAGTTACACGGCTCAAAACAGCCTGGAGTTAAAACTCCCCTCCAGGTCCTCCCCGCCATTCTATGCAAAACAAAGAACTCGCTCGCCCCAAGAAAAAAATGGACCTTAAGTTTGATTATACTCAGCTCCCAGCTGGTCCCAGCCTCTGGCCAATCTCCAGAATTCCTTGCCCCAGCCATTTAAGAGATAACTAACCTGAACAACCTTGGAGAAGAACAGGCCTCATTAAGACAGTAGATTTCCACATATATGCCTATATATACTTACTTTTTTCTTGGGTTAGTGCAACCGCTCACTAATCTGACTGCTGCCCCGTCTCGCCTCATTAAAGGTGATCTGTTCCTGTAAAGTGCCAGTCTCGTTCTTTTTCCAAAGCTCTCCTTCTCTAATCCCTTACCCTGCAATGCTCACCTAACATAACAAATGTCACAAAACTCCCAGAATCCAGCAATTTATTTTAGATAGAGTTTAAGCAGTCTCTCTAGCAGTGAATATTAACGAATGAATGAACAAATCTGCTACAGAAGAAAGTTCTGGAAAACTGCTTGGGGACCACTGACCATACAGCAAGCACCTTCCTCTGCACCACCCCACCTCAGCCACACAATCTGAAGAGCCTGAGGGCATGACTATACAGGCACAGCCTGATGGACCAACAAAGATGGGACCAACCCGTGGCCCCTGGTTGCCACTCATTATGAAAGCAAAACACAAAACTTCTGTCAAAGAGATCTTGGGAACATCAGCTCCAAACCTTATTAAATGCTCAACAAGCTGCCTTCCCAGCCTGCTGAGGATCCATGCTATAATGAAATAGTTCTACTAGCAGATAACTCACTGGCTTCCTATTCTACAGTCAGGTGAAACTTGCTGCTTTTGCAGCTCCTGTCCTTCACTGGTCCTCTTTCTGCTTGCTCTCTGAGGCCACACACACGCACGCACCTGCACACACACAGTTTTGTTATGTCTTTCCTTTAGTCTTTTGCTTTAAGGCTAAATAATCCCATTCTTTCAAACCACCCCTTTTCTCATCTGCTCTGCTACTTGCTCAAGTTTCAGAATATGGTTCTGACCAGCACAAAATAGCACGGGTCTGCACAGCTCTTGTCCTGGACTTTGCTGTTGGTGGTGAAAGCTCAATTGCCCTTTCTGAGTGCTTTCCCCACCTCATTTGGTCCAAGTCAGCTTCTACTGTGTATCTTCCTAGTTCTGATGTTTATCTTAAGCTTCTACCATTCCATTTTGTATATTTCCCCTGTCTTTCTTTTGGCATTTGAGTATTTCAATAACATACATTGAATGTTTCTTAATGGCCAGAAACATGTATTCATTCATTTAGCCTTCATAACACTATGAGTTAGGTATTCCTATTATTCTTGTTTTCTCAGTAGAGGAAAGAGAACTTGTACAAGTTACATAGTAAGTGATGAAGCAAGAAATTGAACTCAGTCAGTCTGGTTGCAGCAGCTGCCCTATGAACCTGTTGTGCTGCCTCCTAGTTCATTATCTAATATTTAATGTCACTAGGCTAAGAAGACCAATTGGATCCAGCCCCACCATAATCCTCGCTGTGGCCTTACCAGTGGGGTGATAATATTCTTGGTCCATTGATTAAGACTCTTCTCCTGGACCCTGTCCAGATGGGCAATACCAACATCTTCATAGTCTCCACCTCACTTTTTCTTCCAAGTTTCTCTCACCTGCTAGTGAATGGCCAGTTCTTTCTTTAAATATGTTGATACATTTAACAGATCTACTCCTGGTCTAGGAGACTTTCTATCCCTCTAAAATAATTTGCATGTCTATACTAACATGTTTGAATTTTGTAGGTTAACACTCAGGAAACATTTTTCTTCTCAAAGGACACCTCATTTGCACTCCTGTATACTATATCTGAATGAAATGCTAAGCTGTCTGATTATAAGATCATTTCATCTACAAATTCTTTAGCTTGGTCATTGAAGGGTGTCTGTATTCCAGAAAGCGGGGTTTCCTCTAGATTTATTGATTAGAAAATGTCTTCCTTTCCTAGTGGTGACTGGCAGAAGAAACCATAAGCAAAGTAAAAGACAAGTCTCAGACTGGTAGAAGTTATTTGCAACCCATACAAATAACCAAAGATTAGTATACAGAATATCTAAAGAATTATGTCAATGATTTGAAAGAAAAAAAGAATACAGGCAACTCATAATAGGGAAAAGGAAAAGAGGTGTAGATATGAATAGATCATTCACCCAAGAAGAAACATGAATGGGCAAAGAGATGCTGCTGCTCCTTTTCACTTGTAATCAAGGAAATGCAAATTAAAACCCTGGGGAGATGCCATTTTCACACCTCTCAGATTGGCAAAAGTTAGTAAATCTGATAAAACCAAGTACTGGTGAGGATGTGGGTAGAGGAACTCTCATCTTGCTAGTGGAATAGGTGTTTAAATGATAAAAATCACTTTGGAGAGCAGTTCGTCACAAGTGAAATAAAATGAAAATGTGTATACCCTTTGCAACCAAGCATTTCTACTTCTAGGTGTCAACCATAGAAAACTTCCACACATGCGTGCAGGAGACTTCACTTGAACGTGGTTTCTAATAACGAAACTGTGGAAACCACCTAAAGGCCCTTTGTTAGGAGAAATGGAGAATCAAACTGTTGTTTGTTCTCACAATAAACACTATGCATCTGTGAAGATGAATGAAGGGGACCTTCATATATCCACATAAGCACAATTTGAGTGAAAAAAGTTACAAAAGGGTGTATTAGTAAGATACTGTTTGTGTAAATTTTTAAAACAAGAGCTAATGTACATTGTTATTTGTACCACTTCAGTTTAGTTCAGTTCAGTCGATCAGTCGTGTCCAACTCTTTGCGACCCCATGAATCGCAGCACGCCAGGCCTCCCTGTCCATCACCAACTCCCGGAGTTCACCCAGACCCGCACCCATGGAGTCAGTGGCGCCATCCAGCCATCTACTTACGTATGTTATAATAGGGTAAACATGTACACCAGAGAGATATACCTAACTTTAGGCAAGTGGCTACCTCGAGATGAGCTCTAGTATATCTTCTTAGATTATGTATAGGTACACAAAAACAGTTAAGTGAATAGAGCCCAAACATTTGATATCTGCACAATTTCGCTGATGGGTGCTTACTGCCTGTTACATTGTATTTTTGTATTTTTGCTTTGTTGTATATTTGAACTATTTTATACCTAAAAGAAGAGTATATGTGGAATTACCAAGCCCGAGTATAACTAACAGTTCACTGTTGCCCCTGGAATGGCTTGTATGGCTTACTAAAGCAAAAAAGAGATTCTGTGCATCATCAATACCTGTATCCAAACCATAATTAGAAACCTTTTCCAAAGCTCATCTTAGGATGGTTCTTTGTGCATTTCCTGGGCTAGAAGCAAAATTAATAAGGGTGAGATGCTTTAATTTGATTTCAGTTTTTCTCCTCTATTCAGCCTGCTTTTGTATTGTCTTATCATCCATATTTCAGGCAGAGCTTTTACAGAGTATATGAATGTGTGATAGCTAGAAAACTAGTTTTTTAAGATGTTGAGTTTTTTACATCACATACTTTTGATGAGTAACAGCAGAATTTTTGCCCTAACTACATAGTGCCCATGTATGATGTGTTTTTTAATAACAGAAGACATCTCAGTAATTACCGTTTTACTTGGGCAAAATAAAATGCAAAATGAAAAGCAGTGTTTTAGCAGAGACAGTGCCTATGGAATAAAAGTCTACCAGCTTGCATTGCCTCATGAAAAATACAGTTGATACTTCCATCACAATGCAATTAGGATTAAATGATTTTAATGCATATCAAGCACCCAGAACAGTAAAAAGCACATCAACAAATATATTTTATTCAATACCTTGCTTCCTACTCCCTTGCATGTGAACTTGAAAGGGCAAAATAGAAGTTTAGGACCAACCTAGCACTTCCTTTTTAGCATAGGGTCTATTGTGAAACCACCATGAAACCAGCCCTCCACATCTTAAATTTGAAAATCACAACCGAACTGAGGCACTTAGAGGAATTGTCTTCTCAACTGGGTCAAGTAGCTATGAAAAAGGACACTGTTTCATCCATTGTGAGAGTTTCTATCTCAACCAAGTTGACATAATTCAGATTATATGGTGAGATTCAGTCACTTTGTTCTGATCAAAAATACAAGTTTCTTTAGAAGTTTATGGTGTCCTTTGGTGCCTGACATAAAAGACTCTCCAGTAAATGTCATATCTGTTGTGAATATTTTTCCCACTTTGTGCTTTAGCTTTTGTTTACAGTTTTTGACGCCTCCAAAAAATAATCTACTTTTCAAAGTCAAAACTATGCTTCTTTCCCTATGGTTATTTCTATTTTATTAACAGGGAGTCCTCTCCCTTCCACAGATGAGTTAGTGTTTTAATGCATTCATTATTTACATCTAACTCTGATCCACTTGGAATTTTTGAGGGGTGTGATACAATTGTTGTTGTTCAGTTGCTCAGTCGTGTCTGACTCTTTGCGACCCCATGGACTGCAGCACGCCAGGCTTCCCTGTCCATCACCATCTACCCTGTCCATCACCATCCATGAGTTTGCTCAAAATCATGTCCATTGTCGATGCCATCCAACCATCTCTAAATTGGCTTTTCATTTTCTTTTAAATAAGCACAACACTATTTTCAATAAGTGCAGCACTTTTATGATTTCTTCCTTCCTCAATGCTTTTTGTGATGTCATCTTTATTTGCAGGGATTCTCTCTGAAGGAGGCAAGTGTATCAGTCACCCAGAAAAGTTTTAAACCCACTTTGCAAGATTCTTGCACATCAAGAATCTTGGGTTGTCCTATGATTTGTTCCTGCTTCTACCCTTTTGAGAGATTAATTTGGCATGTAATCTTCTCATGTATCATTGAGGGTCTGCATAGAGATATGAGCTCTGCTCCACTGATAAGTTTATCTTTGCATGTGCTCCATGCAGTGCCATCATTAATAAAGGATAGGAATAAAATTTAATATCTGGTAAAAGAAATTTCCATTCATATTTCAAAAAACTAGAAAATAATTAGCCTGTTAATATGTTTCTGCAGAATCCAGGCTGCCTGTTGAGAAAACTCTATTTCATGCTGTTTTTCTCTTGTGGATAACTTTTCAGTAATGCTTTGCTTCACAGAGCTGTAATTATATTAGTTCTACTTTCATATCAGCAGGACTGAAGAATCTATTTTAAAAAGAAGGTTGAAAATAAAACCTTCTGTACTAGAACATCATTTTCTTCTTCTATTGACCTGATCTTAGAAATTCAACTGCCATCAAACCCAGCTCTGCACAGAGTAACTTTTCCAAAACTAACAGCAATACTCAGCATTTAGGTCTTACTCTTGCAACCAGGCAGTTAATTTTGCCTTTGTTTGGTTTTGCATATGTGAGATATTATTTAGAGACTTGTTCTGAAGATCTGTTGCAAGGTGAGGATAAGTATACATTTCTGTATTTCCCTTTTCTTATGCTTCTAGAACTAAACCTTGGCTTGGGGGAGCTAGGGACAGTATTTCAATAAGAAATAGAAGATTACATATAATAAATAGCTTCGAATTTGGTATGTTTAGCAAGTTTTTCTAAAAATGTAGAAATATTCTAGAAGATTCAGGTTGCTGTAAGGTGTATAGGTTACTATAAGGATTCAGGTTACTATAACATCTGTTGTTATGAACTTATAGATAGGTTGACTTTTATCAAAATTTATTTTGACACAAATATTATAGCAAGAATTGACTTGGTATACTTTTTTATTCTTTGATAATGCCATTGTGCAGGGCTTTATAGGAATTGTCACATTTAATATAAATAATGAGAAAGCTTCTAGAATTATGAGTACGTATATGTTACTTTTAATGTTCCTTAACTAGTAATAATAATAGATAATGTAATTTAACCATTCAAACTGTATGTTTACAGTGGAGACACATAGGGATATAAAATGTTTACTCACAATGTAAAAAAAAATTATTTTGAGAACATGAGAGGAAATCAGTATTGTCATACTTAACTCAATTTCAGTTTGGTATTTGTTGATATTGTCAAAGCAAACTAATAAAAAATTTATAAGGTCCTACTGCATAGCTCTGGAAACTATATTCAGTATCTTATGATAAACCAGAATGGAAAAGAATATGAAAAAGAATGTACAACTATACTTCAGTAAAATAAAAAATGTTTTAAAGAATATAAGGGCCCTTTCTCTTAGTTTACTCTCTAGTTATTTTTTAATGTACATGAAAACTTCAGAATTTGCTCCTTTTAATTGTATTCTACAGGTTTTCTGTATTGTTATGAAATATTTTAAACACTGAGATATATACCAAAAATAACATAACACTCATGTACCACCACACAGGCTTAACAAACATTATTAATAATTTGCCATGTTTGCTTCGAATCTCTCCAGATGTAATCATTAACTTCAAATTGGTGTATATGTTTATGTTACCACATATGTTTTATATTTTTATTGCATATGTATAGATTGTAAAGAATTTGAACATGGTTTTGTATTTTACATAAATTATTTCTGATGGTAGATACCCTTTGCAGTTTTTGTTTGTTTGTTATTCAATGTTATTTTTGAGAATTCTCCATGTTGATGCATACAGATGTAGTTTATTTTTCTCCACTGCTTTGCTGATGCATACTCATACTTAGGTTGTTTCCATTCGTTTATACTTTACCAAAGGTCCAAGATGGCTAAATTGCTAATAAATCTGTTTTAAGTAAGTTGCAGTCTTAAGTCCTGTTGCCAAGCTATTGAATTTTAGCTCATCTATTGTTTGATTTTTACTGTACAGTATTTAAATTCTTTCCATTTTGTCTAAGAAGTGATAGATAATAGGTTGATTTCAGATTTGTTCGAATTTTATTAATTATCATTTTATCTGTTGATAGGCTTAGACATAAATGAATACAGTGGCAAATTATACAAGCTTTTCAAATGACAATGAACATATATTTTCTGACATTTTAAGTCAGTCATGAAATCAGTTAACTGTTAAACACACTTTAAATTAGTATTAGGTACTTGATTTTGAATAATTACTTTAGTGACTTGAGAAACTATGACATCTTCTTTCATTATTCTATAGTCAAAACCATAAATTTCAGTTAATTTTATAATCTATGTTAACAGCATTAGCCTAACAATATATTTGTAAAAGATTTTATATACAGATGTACTCTAGTGATGACTGTGAGCTTACTCTTGAAATATATTACAATTAAGCAAATGAAATATCACAGATAAGCCAAGAACTTCAGGAAGACCTGAGCTTTGTTTCATGATTTTTTGTTCTTCAGGGAATTAGGCTGCATTTTATCACTTTTTCATATGTTCAACATGTAAGTGCTTTAAGAAGTAGTCTGAATTTTAGCCACGGCAGATGTATCATGTAGGGAGTATCCTGGTTTAAATTCTGAAGTACTTTCACTCCTGCTCGCTTCCCCTTGAAATCGTCTAGAAAGGAGCTGGCACATTATCTTGCGAATATTACTGGACTCAGGAAATACATGACTGGATCTAAACAGCTGTTAAAAGATGAGAAAACCAGCATGATCTCATTGGTTTTGTGAACGATTTCCTTCCAATAGCAAGACGACACATTTAGCTGTGAAGAAATATAGACAAATCGGAAGGCATGGTAGGGAACAAAACATACAGTAAAAATGATAAGCACAATGAAGGAATTCCGAGCGGTAGTGGCATATTTACCAGAATTCGGAAATTTTGACCTCTTTTTAGAAATCCTCAATAGATTCTTGCCAATCTTAATATATGAAAGGATGATTAGTAAGAAAATTAGCCAGAACATTACCACAAGAATATAGTTAAAAATTGCTTCTCCTTTTGCATTGAGCTTATCTCTGTAATGGAAGCACATCGTGGAATTATGACCTCCTTTCTTAAGGGTTAAAATAATCATAGTTAAAAATCCAGCAAGAGCAACTATCCATACTATACAGCAAACATAAATACTCTGCTTGGTTGTTATTGCCTTCCGTTGTTGGATAGACCGATTAATTTTGAAATAACGATCCAAACTGATAAATCCAAGCAAAATAATGCTAATATACATGTTCATATAAAATAGTGTTCCCACAACCTTGCAAAGAATCACACCTAGTGTCCACTTGTTTTGATTAATGTGATACATTATTCGGAAAGGGAGGCAGAAGATAAGTAAGAGGTCTGCAATGGCTACATTGAGTAGGTAAATCTGAATGGAATTTCTTTTGCGGTGGATACCCAGGAATACATAGAGGGCAATTATGTTTCCAACCAGCCCCATGATGAAAATAACAGAGTAGAATGTTATTAACACACTGGAGAGTAATTTTTCATCCATGGAGCAGGCAGTAAAATTTGATGCTCCTGAGAAGTTGTGTGGCAATTGGACACTATAATTAAAGTGCACTCCTTTGGAGGAGTAAGACCAGCTGCTGACTGAAGTTGTCGTCATCGTCACCATCTGACTTCTCATTCTCTTCTGTAGGGATCAAAAAATGAAGGTGCTAAAAGGAATGTCCCTTGAGTGTAGCTTTTATGTCCTCAGATGTTTCCTGCAACAGAATGCCAAACATTGAGTGAGTCGTTTGTTACATTTGTAACAATTACTTTAGCTCAAAGCACAAATAGTGAATGATTGATTTTTCAGACATTGTAAGAAACTTTTCTTTTATCCTACCTTGGACCATGTGGATAGCTGCACAATCTATGCAGGAGCATTATGGTATCACAAGACAAGCAGCACATAGTGTAGAAGCTGTTGGAGCATCCTGCACTAACCTTTTCTATCCTATGGTCAGTGTTCAAGGTCTGTTGTTAAAATCAACTGAACTGTGGACTTGTCTTTTCTTGGGGAAGCTGGGATGGGAATAGAAATGGAGATAGAGACGACAGCTCATATTTTTCAAAAATGAGTTGTCGGTTTCCCTAAAGTGAAGACATGAGTGAGACGAGTGAACTGAACCCACTGCTGACCCCTGTCCGGTTTCCTGCCTTGACTCTGTCCCTCATAGATAGCATTCATTCACTCATTCATTTTGGCACCTATTGCCATGTAGTATGTGACAGACTGTGGCAGTCTCTCATTCCATAGTGTTAGTTGCTCAGTTGTGTCTGACTCTTTGCACAAATAGTAGATGGTTGATTTTTCAGACTTTGTGAAAAATGTCCAACTGTGACCCAGGGACTGTAGCCCACCAGGCTCCTCTGTCCAAGGAACTCTCCAGACAAAAATACTAGAGGAGGCTGCCATCCCCTTCTCCAGGGAATAGAGGAAAGGGCTGTAAATTTCTTTTTCAATCTAACACCTCATTGAAGGTATTAAAATCACTTGCCTACAGGGGTATGCAATGAATGTAACAGACCAATAGAGCACAGCATTTACCTGGCTAGGTAGACTCGCAACATTTGCACAGGAGAGCGAAGTAACCAAACAAAATCAAGACAGGTGATGATGGCCGCCAGAGAGTCAGATTGGAGAGTCCGCTGACCTAGAAGCATAGAGTGGCAATGTAAATAGGAAAGAGGACATGCAATCAAGATTTTGAAAGCAAGTACCTGCAGTTGACATAGTCTGTGGGCTAGGGCGTTTGGGACTATTGGTAGTGTGTGAATTCCACTTGTCTGTGGCAGCAGACAATGTCAGCAATGCTATTTGTTATGTGCTCTTTGTTGGGCATTGGCAGCTCTGAAGAGCTCAGTCTGAGAGATCATCATAAAGAGAAGATGGGAGGATAGGATTCTAAGGGGTCTCATCACATCTCTTTCTTAGAATGACTGCCATACTTCATTACAGAAGCTTCTTAGCAGGTGTAACAGACATTCAGGGTCTCGTATCAAAATGAGACCTAACTAACTCTGTGACCTTCAGTCAATAAAATAACCTTTTCTAAGCCTTAGTTCTTTTGTTTGTAGAAATGAAAGAAATGCATTCTACAAACAACAAAACTGTTCTTTTGTTTACCTTGGCATATACAGGTGTTTAGTGACAGATTTAAAACAACACCTTTTGATAATTTCGTTTAATTAATCTCGTGCTAAGTCGCTTCAGTCATGTCTGATTCTTTACATCCCTGTGGACTGTAGTCTGCCAGTCTCCTCTATCCATAGGTTTCTCCAGGCAAGAAGACTGGAGTGGGTAGCCAGTACCTTCTCCAGGGGATCTTTCCAACCCGGGGATGGAACCTGCATCTCTTATGTCTCCTTCATTGGCAGGCAGGTTTACCACTGTTGTTGTTCAGTTGCCCACTCATGTCCAACTCTTTGTGACCCCATGGACTGCAGCATGGACCAGGCCCCTTTGTCCCTCACCATCTCCCGGAGTTTGCTGAAGTTCATGTTCATTGCATCGGTGATGCCATCTAGGCATCTCATCCTCTGACACCCTCTTCTCCTGCCATCAATCTTTCCCAGTATCAGGGACTTTTCCAATGAGTCAGCTATTCATACATCAGATAACCAAAATACTGGAGTTTCAGCTTCAGCATCAGTCCTTCTAGTGAGTATTCAGAGTTGATCTCCCTTAAGATTGACTGGTTTGATCTCCCTGCTATCCAAGGGCTCCAGCACCATAGTTCGAAGGCATTAATTCTTTTGCGCTCTGCCTTTTTTTACAGTCTAGCTCCCACAATGGTACATTGCCAGTGGGAAGACCATAGCCTTTACTTTATGGACCTTTGTCATCAGAGTTATGTCTGCTTTTCAACACACTGTCTAGGTTTGTCATACCTTTCCTGCCAAGAAGCAAATGTCTTCTGATTTCATGGCTGCAGTCACTATCCGCAGTGATTTTAGAGCCCAAGAAGAGGAAATCTGGCACTGCTTCCACCTTTTCACCCTCTATTTGCCATGAAGTAATGGAGCCGGATGCCATGATCTTAGTTTTTTTAATATTTAGTTTTAAGCCAGCCCTTTCACTCTCCTTCTTTACCCTGGTCCAGAGACTCTTTAGTTCCTCTTCGCTTTCTGCCATTAGAGTGGTATCATCCGAATATCTGAGGTTGTTGATGTTTCTTTACCCCTAGCACCTCCTAAATACTGCTTGTAAAATGAAGGTGAATATGACAGAGACCCTGCTCTCAGAAAATATCTTGGCAGGAGTGTACATTCAAACTTTGAATGCTGTAAAGTAGATTTGACTTACCATAATTCATTTCCTGATTTGACATTATACACAGAGAAAAGCGTTTGAAAGAACTTAGCCCTTCTTAAAACTCTACCCATAATTTCATCCAGAAGAAACCATTTTAGTAGAGGATGAAATTCCAGTTTAAATTTTTGTAAAGAGGGAAATTGAATCCTCGGAAGGGGAACTGACTGGTGAAAAGGAAGTTATGTAATCCCCAGTGACAGCCTGTCCCCAGAGTGCAGGGCTCAGAACAACAGAGGGAGGGAGGCAAGAGGACTGAGTCCAGTCTTTTGTGTGTCTCAACTGCAGGGAGCCAGATTTCACAAAGTTGTTAGAAACTTACAGGTACGTTTCTGGTCATCTGAAATTCTAAAAAGGAAAAGGCAATCTAGGAAGAATGTCAGGCTGCCAAAAACGGAGCTGAGCATGCAATGTAGATTACCAGGAAGAGAAGGCCCCTGGAGAGGGACCTATGTTATGTGGTCACATAGGGAGATGACTGAGGCTCAGGTAGAAACAGCTCATGGCCACTGATGAAAGTGAACTGAGGCATGACAGGTGACGTGATTTTGAGAGCTCAGATAGCTGAAATAACTTTGAAAACTGTAGAGGGTTTTTTCTTTCTTTTCTTTTCTCCATTGCTATATTTTAAACTCCATTAGAGGGCGACAGAGGATGAAATGGTTGGATGACATCACTCATTCAATGGCCGTGAACTTGGGCAGACTCTGGGAGACGGCAAGGGACAGGGAAGCCTGGCGTGCTGCAGTCCATGGAGTTGCAAAGAGTCGGACACAACTGAGCAACTGAACAATAGAGTTAGGAAACAAGTCTGCTTAATTTGCCTCTGTGTACCAAGTGCTCAGCACAATAAATGCTGTTGAATGAAAGAGGGGATTTATTCAAAAAGTTTGTGAAGTCCTACATGTGGATATTAAAATCAACTGTTCAAGTACAGGAAGGGCGTTAGCTCCATTAACAGAAACACAGTTGTAGCTGACTGCAGTTGCCATATCCATTGTGTGATGTGGCTGCAACAAAAACTAACCTGTCCTTGGTTGACTTCATGCCTATGGAGTGTCTTAAATGAAGACTGTCCTACTAATCCAGTTCTGTCCTCAGCTGGTAAGGTTTGACCCTGAGTACAGGGTTTCATCCTCAGCAGCACACTGAGAAAAGGCCACAGAGCCAGTGGGGGTCGGGGTGGGGAAAAGCAAGGAGCAAGTGGAAGGGAACAGGCGCCTGGAGATGGGAATGCATTCAAGGCCGTGGAGAAAAGGATTGCACCTTGTGTTGTATGTCTCCCGAAAGCAGAACAAGGACCAGTGAGTAAAAATGCCAAAACAGATGTCTCCTTTTAAGGAAATACTTTTTTAGAATGAAACCATCTATCTTGGGAAGTAGCAAGGGTCTTACCACCAGAGATTTCTTTGAGACTACCATGATTGGGTACTTTGTAGAAGAGACTCTTAGTAATCTCAGTCCTGGCTAGACTCCTCCTGATGGCTTTTTAAAGATACCAGTGCCTGGCCCCCTCCCTAGATCTTCTGATTTAATTGGTCTGGAATGGGCTGCAAGCAATGGTTTCCTCTAAAAGCTCCTCAGGGCATTCTAATGTACAGTCAGAATTGAACCCTCGAGCTAGATGACTGAACCAGTAAGTAATATTTATTTAGCATTTGCTGTGTACCAGGCAGTGTGTTAATAAGCGTATTTGTATTATTTCATTTATATAATCCTAATAACAACTTTGTGAGGGAGGTATTAATGAAAAATAAAGATGTTCATGATTGCTACCCATGACCACAGGTCCGTCTGACTTTCAGGGCCAGTGATCAGTTTCACCAAACCTCGCTCCTCCTAATCCCAAATGATCAGCATTTTCTTTATTAATGATGAGTTCTGTCAGCAATACTTTGGTATGATTCCTTTAACATTATCCACACTAGCAATTTTAAGAAAAGATTATGTCACCTAAATTTACCTCTTTAGAAAAGGTACTAATCTTTTTGTTTGCTATGTTCATGAAAATAAGTAAGTCAGTCCAGAGTTTGCTGAAATTCTCAGAATGCTGAACAGATTTTCCCCCCAAAGTATATCTTTCAAACTTATTTCTAGGCCTGATAGCCATGATCAAGATGTTTCTAGAAAGCCATTTAGCACAAAGCCTGAAACCATTTGCCTCAGCTCCAATCTGCAGATAAAATAAATAATAATTGAGTAAGATCACCAATAAGCCTTCCTTGTTTTGCTACACTTTCAAGCTCAAAGAGAACAATGTATTTTTTAATAATAATAATATCCATCATTTAGAAGCCTATATTGAATGGCTAGTGTTGTCATTTATTAATGAATTAACAGATTAGATTCCATTTTGAACTTAATGGCTGATTTCTGTCTCCTTTACAATGTGCCAGTCACTTTCTATTCCCAAGGCCATTTACTGATGTTTTCAAAATACTTACTTGATTTGTTAAGAATGGCCAGTGAAGATAAACAATCACTACATTCACAGAGTGGACCAATTTCCCAGTGGATATGAGCTGTGACTTGTGTGATGTGGTCACTGTGGTTTTTTGATGGTAGATGGTTAATGGTTTTTAATGGTATTACTTGACAAATCCGGACGTTTGCAACCCTGTTACCACTGCTGCACTGTACCCACTAGCACCACCTTTCTGTGCCAGTAATTTTTCAACTGGCTGCTATAGGAACTTCTGTACTCAGGGGCAGGACCCAAGATTCCACTGTAGCCTCCAGTGAGCAAAAGCTTTTTAAATGCAGTTTGGGGGGACTTCTCTGGTAGCACAGAGGATAAGAATCTACCTGCCATTGCAGGGGACATAGGTTCAATTCCTAGTCCAAGAGGATTCCACATGCCGCGGGGCAACTAAACTCATGCCCCATAACTACTGAGCCCACACTCGAGCGCCCCCGAGCCGCAGCTCCTGAGCCCTATGCCACAAGTACTGAAGCCTGCCCACTCAAGGGTCCGCAAGCCACAACTACTGCGTGCTGCAACTACTGCAGCCATGTGCCTAGAGCCTGTGCTCTGCAACTACAGAAGCCACTGCAAGGAGAAGCCCGCACACCACAGTCAGAGAAAGCCCACACAAAACAACAAAGACCCAGCACAACCAAAAATAAATGTTACAAAATAGTTGAAGCTTTTCAGAATTTATAGCTAACAAAATTTCAGTGAAAATTATTTCCCATATAATAAATTCATGTATAAAAATGCAGTTTGGTTATGTTTGTGAAAACATCACATAGAAAATACATACCTATCTGGCAGTGCTATCAGCCTTTCACATTTGTAGTTTGACGTGATATCCACTGAATCATTCAGGCCATGCTTTAAAAATTGCATTAATTGCTGCATACAAAATGAAAATTAAAAAGCATGTCATTTTGGAAAGAATACTATTAGTAGTATATAAGGTTTTGTTATCAATTTAACTGTGATTAAAACATTTTTTAAAATTTAAGTGCATTGACTAAAGTGTATTTTGCTTTTTCTTTCTCTAATATTCACCATAGTAACCTCTGAAACATGAAACCTAAATTTTAATTGATCTGGTAATGACCATAAAATAGAAGCCATATAATAAAGAAAATACTATCATTAAAAGTAGAGAGTCAGCATAACTTAAAAGGTACTTATGGAAATAAAGTGTGTTACATATGAAAATAACTTTTAATCAAGTAGATCTGCAAGTCTTTGTCCAGGATACAAAACATAGTACAAACAATGTGCCCATATTGATAGTATGATCTTAAACATCGTATATCCTAAAGAAGATACGGCCTCATTTTAAGTCAAGGCAGTAGTATCGTTCAAGCAGTTTACTCAGAGTTCTGGAAGCAAAGCATTGCTAGTCACCCATGAAGCAGGTTTCATTTTTATTATTCAGATCATCAAAATGTAACTTCAAAAAGGATCATTTATGCAGTTGAAATCAAGGCATACTCACAGTTCAGGCTCTCCTGAAGTAAAAGGAGCTGATCCCCAGGCTTCCCTACACACAGACTTGTCTTGGTGTGTCAGCTGGGTTCCTCCATCCGGTTGTGGTGCAATTGGTTGGGTTTGTCTTTTTTAATATATTTGAATGTGGTAATAGGTGTATTTTTCTCCTTTCTTTTTTTCAATATGACAACCCTTAGACTCCCTGTGAAAATATTAAAAACTTCACCACTATGCAAAACTTTTATCTTTAAGCTCAATCAACACTTAACTTTAGGAAATTGCTTATATCTTTTACATGAATACCTTCCACCTTGACAATTATGAAAAATTTTCCCTCCTCCCCCCCAAATAAAGAAGTCTATAAATTCTAAGCTAAAATACTCATTTTCTGTTTTTCCTAAGTAATGATACGTAATATGCTGTCTGGACCTTTAAAGCATAAGCATTTAATTTCTCTTTCTGGATTCATTTTAGAAACTGGCAATCAACATAAAATAGCATTCCTGTATTGCATTAGAGTAACATGAGTAATGAATCGTTTTATTAAAGTGTTATTTACTGTATTTTATGTATTCCTTAATTAAGACCTTGGATTTATTTTCTAACAGAATCTTATAATTTTAGGATTAGATGAAATTTGTAATAGTATTCTCTCCTTGATAAACTCTCCCAAGTAGATTGAAATATCTCCTATATTTTAAAGAAAATAGTGAAGTTACTCTGCAGGGAGTATTTAACCACTATATGTCCATCTTAACTGCTGGCTCTGCAGTTTAATCACATTTCCCCTTTTTTTTGTTGTTGTTGTCATCTGAAATGAAAAGTTAGTTCTTATCCTCCCCATAATTATTGCCCTGCAACTCTGTTTATTTTGCACTAAATAATATTTAACTCATTGGGCTTTATCTAACAATTCTAATTATCTTGGAGTACATTCTCTCTCCTAAACATCATATTCTTCAGTGCTCTTAGTTTGTTATAAATATGACATATGGGACAGAATATTTTTAAGTTGCTAGAATAAAAACACTTTGTAGCTCTTACTTCCCCCTAGAACTTCTGAGAAGGAAGATCATTACTGTATTGGTCTAGGAGGAATTTCGTGTGGGGAAGGCAGGTGTAAAAAAGCACATATATTAACTACCTTAACTATTTTTAAATGTTTAGTGGTGTTAAGTATATTTATATTGTGCAAATATATTTATGCTGTGTAAGTATATTTATATTCTTCAGTGGTCCTAAATATACTTATTGTTTTGTTTGTATCTAGAAATTTTTCATCTTGCAAAACTGAAATTCTGTGTCCACTAAACAAGAACCCCTCCTCTCTCTACCCCCACCCTTGGCAACTACCTTTCTACTTTCTGTGATTTTCAATACTCTAAATAATTCACCTGAGTCAAATCATACAGTATTTGGCTTTTTATGCCTGGCTTATTTTGTTCAGTATAATATCCTTGAGGTTCACCCATGTTGTACCATATGACAGACTACTTTTTAAAGGTACATAATATTCCACTGTGTGTATGACCACATTTTCTTTATCCATTCATCTGTCAGTGAACATTTGCACTGCTTCCACCTCTTGACTATCGTGATAATGCTGCAATAGACACAGGTGTACAAACAGCTTTTCAGAATCCTGGCAGGAATTTTTTAATGACTAGTGTTTATTATATGTTCTATTTCATAAAATCTAATATAAATTTTTTATCATAGTAGCTATTTTTCTACACCTAAGCCATCCCCTTTTCAAAACACTAATTATGTTTCAATCTTCAGTTCCCTAATGACCCTACTGTGACCCAATTTTGAGTATAAGCTTTTCTTAGTTCTTCCTTTGTATGAGCCTTTTTCCTGTTCATTCTGAGCTTTCTGCTTTTTGTCTCGGTGTTCATAGCTTATTCCCATCCATCCTCTTCCACTCACCCTTCCCCTTCCTTGAACTTTGTTGCTATCTTAGCTCTTTATACAAAAGATAAAAGTAGAAAAGAAGAAATAAACGGATATGCTGGTTTCGTGCTCTTACTGATATCACCCACCCACCTCTCTTTATCTAAATCCCAACCCTGGTTAAATTCAGCTGACCTCTCATTCCAGGCCTGAACCCCACCAGCTAAAATGAGGACCACTGGGTGTAAACAGAGAATAGTGTTGATGGGTCTTGCTTTAAACTCATGACCACACACCCTGAGTGGGCTCCTATGCTGCCAGCAGTCCTGCCCTATTTCCTTAGTCTGGGGCTTCTCAAAGCATGGGTTCCCAGACTAGTAACATCAGCGTCACTCAGGAACTTGTTAGAAATGCATGGTCTTAACCTCATCCCAGACCTTATGAGTCAGAAACTTGGGAGGATGTAGGCCAGCACCTCTGTATGATACTAAAGTTTGAGAACCACTGTCTTAGTTCATTTTCCTATCCTTTGAAAATACTTTTTCACACCTTCACTCTTCTCATGCTACCAACAGCCCCCTCTCCTTCCCCACTGTCAATTGCTGATCCCTT
>SJXQ01011771.1:0-101606 GCA_006408695.1 Aepyceros melampus | reverse complement strand
TTAAAATTAAAAGCTTCTGCACAACAAAGGAAACTATAAGCAAAGTGAAAAGACAGCCTTCTGAATGGGAGAAAATAATAGCAAATGAAGCAACTGACAAACAACTAATCTCAAAAATATACAAGCAACTCCTGCAGCTCAATTCCAGAAAAATAAATGACCCAATCAAAAAATGGGGCAAAGAACTAAATAGACATTTCTCCAAAGAAGACATACAGATGGCTAACAAACACATGAAAAGATGCTCAACATCACTCATTATCAGAGAAATGCAAATCAAAACCACAATCAGGTACCATTTCACACCAGTTAGAATGGCTGCGATCCAAAAGTCTGCAAGCAATAAATGTTGGAGAGGGTGTGGAAAGAAGGGAACCCTCTTACACTGTTGGTGGGAATACCAACTAGCACAGCCACTATGGAAAACAGTGTGGAGATTCCTTTAAAAATTGCAAATAGAAATACCATATGACCCAGCAATCCCACTGCTGGGCATACACACCAAGGAAACCAGAATTGAAAGAGACACATGTACCCCAGTGTTCATTGCAGCACAGTTTATAATAGCCAGGACATGGAAACAACCGAGATGTCCATCAGCAGAAGAATGGATAAGAAAGCTGTGGTACATATACACAATGGAGTATTACTCAGCCATTAAAAAGAATACATTTGAATCAGTTCTAGTGAGATGGATGAACTGGAGCCAATTATAGAGAGTGAAGTAAGCCAGAAAGAAAAACATCAATACAGTATACTTACACATATATATGGAATTTAGAAACATGGTAATGATAACCCTGTATGCAAGACAGCAAAAGAGACACAGATGAATAGAATGGACTTTTGGACTCTGAGGGAGAGGGAGAGGGTGGGATGATTTGGGAGAATGGCACTGAAACATGTATACTATCATGTAAGAAATAAATCACCAGTCTATGTTTGATACAGGATACAGGATACTTGGGACTGGTGCACGGCGATGATCCAGAAAGTTGATATGGGGTGGGAGGTGTGTGTGTATGTGGGGGTGGGGGGGTTCAGGATTGGGAACTCATGTAAGATTCATGTCAATGTATGGCAAAACCAATACAGCATTGTAAAGTAAAATAAAGTAAAAATAAAAATTTAAAAAATTAAAAAATAAAAGTAAAACACAAAGCTGAATAAAAAAAAATCAGTAACATACATATAAGCAGTATCTGTCGAGTGGGTAGTGAGGGAACAAACATTTGAGAGTCATTACTTCTTTTATTGGAGAAGGAAATGGCAACCCACTCCAGTATTCTTGCCTGGAGAATCCCATGGACAGAGGATCCTGGCAGGCTACATGACTAAGAGTCAGACATGACTAAGTGACTAACGACGACTTCTTTTATAAAGCCACCAATCTGCACATAGATGTTACATTTCCTTTGTAGCCTAAGATTATAGTTTTCAAATATCCTCCCTAACCTGTTGATGAATAGTAATCCTGTACCAATGAAAATGCTGTTAACCAAAAGAAGATACCCCACGTCCAAGGGCAAAGAAGAAGCCCCAGAAAGACAGTAGGAGGGGTGAAATCACATTTATAATCAAACCCCTTAACTGCCAGAGATGCTCACAGGGCTCAAACAAACCTTGTGCTCACAGGACCCAGAGATCCCACAGAGACTGAGCCAGTACTGTGACTGTCTCCTGAGAAGATATGGGTCAGCAGTGGCCTGCCACAGGGGCAGGGGCTCCGGATGCAGCAGACCTGGGTATGGCATAAGCTCTCTTGGGGGAAGTTGCCATTAACCCCATCACAGAGCCACCAGAACTTACACAGTACTGGGGGAACAGACTCTTGGAGGGCACAAACAGAACCTTGTGTGCAACAGGACCCAGGAGAAAGGAGCTGTGACCCCAAAAGAGACTGACTCAGACTTGCCCATAAGTGTACAGGAGTCTCTGACAGAGGCATGGGTTGAAGATGGCCTGCTGCAGCATTGGAGCACTGAATGCAGCATGGAGCCTTTAGAAGGAGGTCAATATTATCTTCATTACCTCCATCATGGTTTGGCCTCAGGTCAAACAAGAAGGAGGGAACATCAACAGAAAACTGGATTAAAGAT
Organism: Aepyceros melampus; assembly: GCA_006408695.1. Taxonomy (NCBI): domain Eukaryota; kingdom Metazoa; phylum Chordata; class Mammalia; order Artiodactyla; family Bovidae; genus Aepyceros; species Aepyceros melampus. The sequence continues at coordinate 99,507 of SJXQ01011771.1, read as the reverse complement.
TTCCTGAGCATGGTCCAGCCCATCAGAAGAAGACCCAGGTTCCCCCTCCGTCAGTGTCTCCCATCAGGAAGCTTTCAAAGCCTCTTATCCTTATCCATCAGAGGGCAGACAGAATGAAACCCACAATCACAGAAAACTAACCAAACTGATCATGTGGACCACAGCTTTGTCTAACAATGAAACTATGAGCCATGCCATGTAGGGCCACTCAAAAAGCACGGGTCATGGTGGAGAGTTCTGACAAAATGTGGCCCTCTGGAGAAGGGAATGGCAAACCACTTCAGTGTTCTTGCCTTGGGAACCCCATGAATAGCATGAAAAGGCAAAAATATAGGACACTGAAAGATGAAATCTCCAGGGCAGTAGGTGCCTACTATGCTAAGGAGACCAGTGGAGAACTAACTCCAGAAAGAATGAAGAGATGGAGCCAAAGCAAAAACAATGTCCAGTTGTTGATGTGACTGGTGATGGAAGTAAAGTCCTATGCTGTAAAGAACAGTATTTCATAGAAGCCTAGAATGTTAGGTCCGTGAATCAAGGCAAATTGGAAGTAGTCAAACAGGAGATATGAATATCGACATTTTAGGAATCAGTGAACCAAAAAGGACTGGAATGGGTGAATTTAACTCAGATGACCCTTATATCTAGTACTGTTGGCAAGAATCCCTTAGAAGAAACGGAGTAGCCATCATAGTCAACAAAAGTCCAAAATGCAGTACTTGGATGCAATTTCAAAAACAACAGAATGATCTGGTCATTTCCAAGGCAAACCATTCAATAACACAGTAATCCAAGTCTATACCCCAACCAGTAATGCTGAAGAAGCCGAAGTCGAATGGTTCTATGAAGCACAAGACTGTCTAGAAATAACACTCAAAAAAGATGTCCTTTTCATTATAGGAGACTGGAATGCAAAAGTAGGAAGCCAAGAGAAACCTGGAGCAACAGGCAAATTTGGCCTTGGAGTACAAAATGAAGCAGGTCAAAGGCTAACAGAATTTTGCTGAGAGAATGCACTGGTCATAGCAAACACCCTATTCCAACAACACAGGAGGCAACTCTATACATTGGACTCAATGGACGTGGGTCTGGGTGAACTTGGGAGTTGGTGATGGACAGGGAGGCCTGGCGTACTGCGATTCATGGGGTCGCAAAGAGTCGGACACGACTGAGCGACTGAACTGAACTGGACTGTTTATATTCTTTGCAGCCAAAGATGGAGAAGCACTATACAGTCAGAAAGCAAAAAAAAACCAACAACAACAAGAAGACCAGGAGCTGACTATGGCTCAGATCATGAACTCCTTATTGCCAAATTCAAACTTAAATTGAAGAAAGTAGGGAAAACTACTAGACCATTCAGGTATGACCTAAATCAAGTGGAAGTGACAAATAGATTCAAGGGATTAGATCTGATAGACAGAGTGCCTAGAGAAATATGGATGGAGGTTCGTGATACTGTATAGGAGGGAGTGATCAAGACCATCCCCAAGAAAAGGAAATGCAAAAAGGTGAAAGTCTTTACAAATAGCTGAGAAAAGAGGAGAAGTGAAAAGCAAAGGAGAAAATACCCATTTGAATGCAGTTTCAAAGAATAGCAAGGAGAGATAAGAAAGCCTTCCTCAGTGATCAGTGCAAAGAAATAGAGGAAAACAATAGAATGTGAAAGACTAGAGATCTCTTCAAGAAAATTAGAGATACAAAGGGAACATTTGATGCAAAGATGGGCTCAATAAAAGATAGAAATAGAATGGATCTAACAGAAGCAGAAGATATTAAGAAGAGGTGATAAGAGTACACAGAACTGTACAAAAAAGATCTTCATGACCCAGACAACCAGAGTTGTGTGATCACTAACCTAGAGCCAGACATCCTGGAATGCAAAGTCAAGTGGGCCTTAGGAAGCATCACTATGAACAAAGCTAGTGGAGGTAATAGAATTCCAGTTGAGCTATTTCAAATCCTAAAAGATGATGCTGTGAAAGTGCTATACTAAATATGCTGGCAAATTTGGAAAACTCAGCAAAGGCCACAGGACTGGAAAAGGTCAGTTTTCACTCCAATTCCAAAGAAAGGCAATGCCAAAGAATGCTCAAACTACCACACAATTGCACTCATCTCCACACTAGCAAAATAATGCTCAAAATTCTGCAAGCCAAGCTTCAACAGTCCATGAACTGTGAACTTCCAGATGATCAAGCTGGATTTAGAGAAGGCAGAGGAAACACAGATCAAATTGCCAATATCCCTTGGATCATCAAAAAAGCAAGAGAGTTCCAGAAAAACATCTATTTCTGCTTTATTGACTACACCAAAGCCTTTGACTGTGGGAATCACAACAAATTATGGAAAATTCTTAAAGAGATGGGAGTGCCAGAACACCTGACCTGCCTCCTAAGAAGACTGTATTCAGGTCAAGAAGAAACAGTTAGAACTTGACATGGAACAACAGACTGGTTCCAAACTGGGAAAGGAGTACGTCAATGCTGTATATTGTTACCCTGCCTTTTTAACTTATATGCAGACTACATCATGTGAAATGCCAGGCTGGATGAAGCATAAGCTGGAATCAAGATTGATATCAAAATATCAATAACCTCAGAAATGTAGATAATACCACCCTTCTGGCAGAAATTGAAGAACTAAAGAGCTTCTTGATGAAAGTGAAAGAGGAGAGGGAAAAAGTTGGCTTAAAGCTCAACATTCAGAAAACGAAGATCATGGCCTCTGGTCCCATCATTTCATGGCTAATAGATGGGAAACAATAGAAACAATGAGAGGCTACTTTCTTGGGCTCTGAAATCACTGTAGATGGTGATGTCAGCCAAGAAATTAAAAGATGCCTGCTCCTTGGAAGAAAAGCCATGACCAACCTAGACAGCAGATTAAAAAAACAGAGATATTACTTTGCCAACAAAGATCTGTCTAGTTAAAGCTATGTGTTTCCAGTAGTCATGTATGGATGTGAGAGTTGGACTGTGAAGAAAGCTGAGCACCATAGAATTGATGTTTTTGAACTGTGGTGTTGGAGAAGACTCTTGAGAGTCTCTTGGATTGCAAGGAGATCCAACCAGCCTCTTTTAAAGGAAATCAGTCCTACATATTCATTGGAAGGACTGATGCTGAAGCTGAAACTCCAATACTTGGCCACCCGATGTGAAGAACTGACTCATTGGAAAAGACCCTGATGCTGGAAAAGGTTGAGGGTGGGAGAAGGGGATGACAGAGGATGAGATGGTTGGATGGTATCAGCAAATCAATGGAGATGAGTTTGAGTAAGCTCTGGGAATTGGTGATGGACAGGGAAGCCTGGCATGCTGCAGTCCATGGGGTCACAGAGTCTGACATGACTGAGCGACTGAATTGAACCAATCTTTTCCATCGTGTATATGCAAATTACACTAACCACTGACCAAAACAGAAGCTTCATTTACTGAACTGAACTCACCTCATCAGCCTTTAATTTCAAGACTTATAAACTCTTTGTTTTTTCATACATGCTATTTGGAATTGCTGCCCTGTTTAGACATTCATCAACTTGACATGAATAAATGTTGGTAAAGCTGTCAGATAGAGCAAGGCCAAGTACAAACCTTTGTTACTTAACCCTACAGGACAACTCTCCAACTTCACTGGGTTGACAGTGATTCAAGAAGAGGCCACACAGTATGGTAATATGTACTTGATTCAGGTATTAAGAAAAACAATTTTAATGTTAATTGTGCCAGTGTTGTGTGTATAGGTAGAGGGAGGTTGTGATATCAACTGAGACACTCATTCTTCTGTATCCTTATTTTGTCACGTATGAAAGAATCATAGAACTATTAGTGTTTGCAGGATCATAGACAATTACATAATGTAATATCTTAATATAGATGTGGAAATAGATCCAAGAATAGGCTTAAAATGGCTATGTAACTTTTTTTCCACATAAAAAAAGGAGATAGTGCTTTATTTTCCATTTTACATCACAGTAAATCAGAAAAATTACTTTCCAACCAGATTGCTTCAGTACAGTTTGCAGTCATCATGGCTATGTAACCCTAACCCTAACCCTTTTAAAGAAAACCTAGAGTTACAGCAGGGAAAACTCTTGGTTCCTACCTTTGAAACAGACAGCAAAAAGATCATTTGGATCTATTATTACTAAGAAAACACATACTTCCTCTTAGGCTGTTAAGGAACAGATTTCCAACCAAACTGACTCATACTTAAAAAAAAAAAGCAATCTTGGTGAGGGCCAAAGAAGAAATTTTTAGGAATAACTGAGCAATATTTAAGAATCTTTTTTTTTTTTTTTACATGCCTGAAATAATTAGCATTCATTTTATGGAACTGTATAAGCATTACAGTTAGGGAGCTATTCTAGATAGCAAACCAGTAAAAAATTACTTACTTGGTTGGATAAATGTGAAGTAGGCTAAACAATCCTTTCATCCTTTTAAACTGTATCATCTTGACCCTATCCTGTCTGGTAGAAGTTTACAGCTTGTCTTTTTATTACCATTAAAATATTATCATGATAACCAGTGACATAGAGAAGTATATAAAAAATTAAAAGATGTGCATTAGAATACTTAAACCGATTTGATACCATGGCTATGTCAGTATTTTAGAAGTAGGACAAGTCTTGAGAAAATAAGTCAATCTACAGCTCCAAATGGTTCACAGAGTTGTACCAACTTTTAACAGTGATCTAGAAAAGATGAAATCTCCTTCCTGTAGGACCATTTTGCTTCATGTCCAAACTTCGTAAAGGACTCCATCTTCTCATTCTCTGAAATAACTTCACCCTGAGATGGAAACTATGTTTATTTCCGCTAGACTCTTTCACCAGTCCTCTAGATTCAGGCACCAATCTAGCTTCATTTGCAGTGAGGGATGTGATTGCAGACCCTGCAGTTTTTCATGCTGCAAGAAATAGATAAATTAGATCCTAACAATTGTCACACAGACCCTGATGTTGGGAGGGATTGGGGGCAGGAGGAGAAGGGGACGACCGAGGATGAGATGTCTGGATGGCATCATGGACTCAATGGACGTGAGTCTGAGTGAACTCCGGGAGTTGGTGTTGGACAGGGAGGCCTGGCGTGCTGCGATTCATGGGGTCGCAAAAAGTCGGACACGACTGAGCGACTGAACTGAACTGAATATATTTTTAAAGAACACAAACAGAAAGATATGATTAAAGTTAACACTTTAGTGAACAATTATTTTTCAGATCCAATTATACTATACAAATAAAGGCAACCAAAACGGTTAAAACTAATTTTCTCTATAGTGCCAAATCAAATCAATTTATAATATCTAGCCTCTCGATTTTAATAAACTAAAAGTACTTTTGCTTCCATTTATATACATATATACATATAACATCTATTTGATAAAGTGGCTATGAAAAAAACTATCAGCAATTACTTAAATAGATATATGTTATTATAAAGCAGTGGCCTAAGACTGATCTGACATTTCTATGATACCAGCAGCCTGAATGAAGAGGAGATAAATATTAAACTGCTTTTTTTTTTTTTAACTTGAAAGTTATTTAATAGTTGAAGAAGATTGGGTTGACCAATAATTTTCTTCTTTTGTCTCATCATTAACTGAAACATAGTCATTGTAGGAAACTATTACAGGGATTGGCTGTCCTTTTCAGTGTTAGGGATGCCAAACAACAATTATCTCTAGAACATTTTAACATTATGTCACAGTTAAGTAAGGCCAAATATTCAGACATCTGTCATCTTGCTTGTCCTCCATGACAACCAGTTAATTAAAAAATCAAACTAGCTCTCTATTAGTCTTATGTGAGTGTCCAGAGCTGTACATCACATATATTAATAATTTTATTTTCCATCACAGTCATCTAATTGCATTATACAAGCTGCAAATACTTGGGAGGACTATGTTTTTCACTAGACATAGAAAATAATAAAATGCTACATCTTTGTCCTCAACTGTTAAAGTCATACTTGGATTTAAGCTATCTGGACAGGCACTTAACTATGTGAAGCAGCTTTCATTTTTTTCACATAAACCATTACCAAGGTCGTGAGAGAAATGGTACAGTGTCAGATGGGGAAATGAGCACTGGATTAAGATCAGTCCTGAATTTCAGTCTTAACTTGGACACTTAGTAGATGTTTGCTATTAGACAGGCAATTTAAGCTGTCTGTTATTCAGTTTCCTCATTTGGAGAATGAAGACACGAAGCAGAATATTTTTATACAATTGACTAGCTTAGAACTAAGATTAAATTACCTTTGGATGTGAGAAACATATGTGAAACTTGCAAATACATCAGTGGTTCCCAGAGCGAGCTGCTCCTCTTATCCATCACCTGAGATTTACATACTAACACTACTTCTTAGAATTCAGCCCAGAACAGTGAAGACAACTCCCTGTGGGTGGGGCTCAGGCTCTGGCAATTCTAATTCTAATAAGTGGTTTGCCCTCAGTTCATTCTATCACACTAGCAGAGGCTAGTGTGATATAGGTATAAGTCAAGAGGTTTACTTTCTCATTTCTGGGCAATCATTTTCTAAGTCTTTAGCTAAACATTTATTATAGGCCTCTTAGATGCATCCAATATGATAGGTACAAACAATTCAAAAGTAAATTAAAAAGATTAAAAAGTAAATCGTACCCTTGCAATAAGAAACTTTTCAGTATATATTAAAAAATTCTTGTGACTATCACATTGATAGCAGTTTTGTCAGAACTCAGCATATAAATCTAGCTACTATTTGCTTTAAAAATTCCTATGAAACATAATAGATACAAAGACAATAGCAAACATATTTCCTCAGCTCTTCTCATGTCAGGTATGTTTTCTTAAATCAGAGTTGTTGTTTTTTCTTTTCCCCCTCCAAATACACTTTAATATGTGGAATTAGCATAAAGCATTTCAACAAAATACAAAATAGAATTCAATCAGGCAAATGCTTACTATTTAAGTTTTAAGACTGGACATGCTGGAAGAACAAAGCTCTAAACTGGGTTGAAAAATGGAATTTTGAAAATCTAGCCTTTTATCATAAAATCCAAACAATGGTATTTTAAAAAATAAATAACAGCTATTTTTAAAGGTATGTATTTATAAGCGGATATAGGTGAAGGTGAAGGTGAAGTCGCTCAGTCGCGTCCGACTCTTTGAGACCCTGTGGACTGTAGCCCACCAGGCTCCTCAGTCCATGGGATTTTCCAGGCAAGAGTACTGGAGTGGGTTGCCTTTCCTTCTCCAGAGGATCTTCCCAACCCAGGGATCGAACCTGGGTCTCCTGCACTGCAGGCAGACGCTTTAACCTCTGAGCCAACAGGGAAGCCTGAGCAAGCAGATATAAAAAATTATATATATATATATAACAATAACAGCTATTTTTAAAGGTATGTATTTATAAGCGGATATAGGTGAAGGTGAAGGTGAAGTCGCTCAGTCGCGTCCGACTCTTTGAGACCCTGTGGACTGTAGCCCACCAGGCTCCTCAGTCCATGGGATTTTCCAGGCAAGAGTACTGGAGTGGGTTGCCATTTCCTTCTCCAGAGGATCTTCCCAACCCAGGGATCGAACCTGGGTCTCCTGCACTGCAGGCAGACGCTTTAACCTCTGAGCCAACAGGGAAGCCTGAGCAAGCAGATATAAAAAATTATATATATATATATAACCTTAAGGGTGAATTTAGTTTTTGTTTATCTTTTTAGCTTTTGCATTTGGTGCCATAATTTTTCCTGCCATTATCATTTTGGACAATTTTAATTTAATTAGTTATGTATGCTAATATTTACAGCTATGAAAAAATGCAATCCCTTGTAACTATCACTTTCCCAATATTTGAAAAATAAAGCAACATACAAGTTGATGTTTTATAACACTACTGGAGCTACTTATTGCTTTCTCTTAGACAATGTAGGGATGACACAGGAGACAGATTCTATCCCTGGGTCAGGTAGAACCCATGCAGGAGGGCACAGCAACCCACTTCAGTATTCTTGCCTGGAGAATTCCCATGGATAGAGGAACCTGGTGGGTTACAGTCCACAGGTCTGCAAAGAGTCAGACAAAACTGAAGTGACTTAGCACACAAAATGTATAATTTTATTGTCCTTCAAACTATTTGTGGTTTAAAAATCATCCTATGAGTCAAAAGACATTGAAAAGATGTCGTCATTTCTTAAGTGTTTCAACACATACCATTTTGTTTACTTCCTATAAATGAGTGATTTGCCTTTTGTATTACTTGAGACTTCTCTGAAGCAATGTTTTCTGAATGGAACGAGAATTACATGGTTTCACGGAAAGAATAATGGGATTGAGTTCCAGGAACAGCTCTGCTATTGATTTTTGTTTATGCTGTTCAAGTATTCAGCCTCATTTATTAATCAATACAACAAGGCACAGTCCATATGACTTCTACTGTTGATTCGTTTTGATACGGATATTCTAGGGCTCAGAGTTGCAGCGGCTTATATGCTTTTGACAGGAAATGGGAACTTTGACTTGACTTGGGACACGAAGAGGTACTGAAGTTAATTGGTTACCAAAAAAAATCAAACCAATTTTGTCTCTGATTATTAAATGGCACAAGTGATGTTTCAAGTCTAGGCAATGCATTTACTGCTGAGTGTGTTTTAGAGAAAAAGTGATGATGGACACTCTCTAATTCATAGTTCTTCTGACAAATATATACATTGGTAAGAATCTCAGAGGAAGTTAAGGAAAAAGACAGCAGTAAAGCAATGTTTAGCAGAAGCATCTAACAGGACTAATTGTTGTTTAGTAGCTCGGCTGTGTCCAACTCTTTGCAACCCCGTGGACTGTAGCCCACCAGTCTCCCTCTGTCCGTGGGATTTCCCAGGCAAGAATACTGGGTTGTCATTTTCCTCCCCAGGGGATCTTCTAGATCCAGCATCAAACATGCATCTCCTGCACTGACAGCTGGATCGTTTATAGCTGAGCCACCAGATCGGATCAATGAGCAGAGCGCTGGGTTCAGAAGTTCCATTCTTGGTACTGCCGCGCACTGATGTGTGACCTTGGATGTGTCACTTAACTTCACGAACTTCTGTTTTCTACTTGTTTTATGCTTCTTAATTTTCCCACAAACAAATCACAGGTTCAACCTTGGCAACAGTATTGTGCCCTCTGTGAACTGAACCCATCAGGAGCATATTTTTAATCTCTCTTGTCTATTTCAGAATATTTGATTTCAAGTACTTTTTTTTTCTTTTTGAGTTATATACAAGCTCTTTTTTTTTTTTTTTTTTACATTTTATTTCTCCCCTGTCTTTTTAATTTTCTTGATTGTTGCCTTTTCAATTAAGCTACTACATATGAAAGATTACCTAATGGCTGATAACCAACAGAAACGTGCTCTCTCATAACAAAAACTGACATAGTCAGATGCTTTAAAGTTCTTTGTTTGATGTGAACTAGAGCATAAAACACAAAACACTTTACATTGGATATATTATTTATTTCCTGCCCTCCGTTTAAAAAATGACTCAATTATGCTCTAATTTGTATAATTCCCCAGGCAAAATATAGTTCTAAAAAATATAAAAGTTCAATCACATTAAACATGTGATTATTTAATGTCCTTTTTGCTATATCCTGACATACTTAAAAAAAAAATAATTTTACCTACCTAGCATTTCATTTCCACTTAATAATTTTCCTTTTAAAGAGAAAATTATCAAGATACTTTTGTGCAAAAAAGGCATGACAAAAGTTATAAAGAGTTAATCATAGAAAAATAATATAAGAAATACCACTGATGTTTTCTTTGGTCAATATTGCTCATTTTTCTGCACCTTTTAAGGATTTTATAGCACCTGTATATAGCTTTCAGATATTTTAATAAGATATTATATTTTAAAAAATCATTGAGATTCCAAAGAGATTAGGTACCTAAAGAGAAAAAGTTAAGGGAAAATGTGTAATCATGTTTATTAATATTTTTCTGAATACAGAATGCACAATAAATGATAACCAAGTCAAATCTTGTGTTGTAGAGTGCACTGAAATATCAATCAAAAAGCAGGCCCTTGCTAATACACACTACAGAGTCCTAGTCATGTGCCAGTCTTTAAAAGATCAAAAGCATGAGAAACAGTTCCTGACTTCAAAGTGAAAGGGAAAGTGTCATCACTTCAGTCGTGTCTGACTCTTTGTGACCCCATGGACTGTAGCCTGCCAGGCTCCTCTGTCCATGGGATTCTCCAGGCAAGTATACTGGAGTGGGTAGCCGTTCCTTTTCTCCAGGGGATCTTCCTGACCCAGGGATCAAACCTGGGTCTCCTGCATTGCAGGCAGATTCTTTACTATCTGAGCCACCAGGGAAGCCCCTGACTTCAAAGACCTGCTAACTCCTTATGGAGATGAGATGGGAAAGCAGAAAATAAAAACTTGCTGTTGTGTGATAGAGACTCTGGGTACTCTAATAGGTGTGGTGAAGATGCAGAATTAGTGAGGATGAGGTGGTCCTCATGACCTAACCAGAAAAGAGTCCCATTCTTGGCGTTGGAGGATGCGTGACACCTGAACAAGCAGAGGGCAATCCAGGTGAAAGTGTACGGGCAGAAATGAGAATGGCATGAAAGTGGGCCTGTAAAGAAATGAATTGGGAACAACAGATAGGTACTGGGAAATAGGCTGGTTAGGTAGGAAGGATATATTGAGGTCTCAAAGGTCTACCAAGAAGTTTCTAATTAAAGGCAGAGAACACATTTTGACTCCTGTATTCTCCCCCATAATTGCTACACAGCAGATGCACAAAGCATAATTGACAAGAGTCTATCACCCTGCAGCCCATGCTAGGAAATCCAATATGCACTGGGTGATGTTTAATGGAGAACTGAGAAGGGAACATCACGTTTATGAGAAGAGGAGCAGCAAGGAGGAAAGAGAAATAGTCAGTGAAATGAAGGAAACCAGGAACTTCTAACTCTTCATTTAGAAGAAAAGTTGCAAAGTTAGCATAAAGATTCCCTGTATACTCTCCACCCAGATTCCCATTTGATAATCACATGGTCTTCTAACAATTTGCACAATGAGTTAGAAGGGGGTTAATTTTAGAGGGACACTCACTCCAGGGAGGAAGTCGGGCTTGTGTAGAGCTTACACATGATGGACAAAAACACCTGTGGATGTGAATGGCAGAGCCATGAGAGCAGAAGGGGGGAATGCAAGAGGCCTTTCAGCAAGGAAATGGCAAGATTTGGTGTTTTGATGGATGACTACAATTGGAGCCCATAAGAGGGTTATTTTAAATAAGATTATAACATTTCAAGAGTAGATGACCAAGAGGGATGGTACCACTGCTGGGGAGTAGACTGCTGCAGAGATGATGATGGGACTGAGGGTGTGGCCATGAAATGAGGAGGAAACCATTACTTTTGAACTTTCTTATCTACTTTTTGCTCCTACGTTTTTATTCTCCCCACATTCTCTCTGTTCCTCCATATCTGTCAGATAGGATACCTGTCTCTTCTTACCTTGGTGTATTCTTCCCCTTCCATACGAACTTACACCTAGTTTGCTTATCAACAAGGTCTTGAAATGAAAAAAAAAAAAAAAAACAGACATAAAATGCAGAATGATCAATCTCACAAGAAGAAACACTCCAAAGAGAAGCCAAGATGTGTCCATTATGTGCTGTCTGAATAATTCCAACACCACTTGGAGAGTGAAAAAAGCAGAAAATAACCCTCATATTTGAACAAAGTCCTCTTTAATATGTTTTCCCGTAGGGAAGTAGCTCTCAAACTTCAGTTAGCATCAGAATCACACATGAGGGTTTTTATAAGCACTTGCTTGCCCTGCCCCCAGAGTTTCAGATTTAGCAGGTTTGGGGTTGAGCTCAAGAATTTGCAGTTCTAACCAGGAGATGCTGAATCTGCAGGTCAGGACCACACTTTGAGAATCAGTCTCCTAGGGTGTGCCATTGACGAGTCTTTTAATTCTGCCTAGAAAGGAAGGCAGATAAAGCAAGGGAAGGAGTGCTGGATAAAGAAGGTTCTTCGCTAATTTTATTTATTTAACCTTTGCAATTTTCACAGAGTTTACCATTAAAAGGGTAGAATCAAGAGAAGTTAGGTTATAAGGAGTTTCTCAATATGCTGCCGCTGAAAACTTTATCAAACTATTTGAGTTTGATAAAAGCAGATAAACGTCAGCTAGTTGTAACTTGGCGATCTGTATTAATATAAAACAGATAATACTGCATAAGGAAGAAGGAGAGGGAAATAGGTGTTTAATTGTGATTGAAAGTGAAAGTGAAGTCACTCAGTCGTGTCCGACTCTTGGCGACCCCATGGACTATAGCCTATGAGGCTCCTCTGTCCATGGGATTTTCCAGGCAATAGTACTGGAGTGGATTGTCATTTTCTTCTCCAGGGGATCTTCCCAACCCAGGGACTGAACCCAGGTCTCCTGCGTTGTAGATAGATGCTTTATCGTCTGAGCCACCAGGGAAGCCCTAATTGTGATTAGTATGCTTAATTTTAGTTTTATTAGGAGAGCACACCACATAATTAACCATCCAAAGACAATGCTAATTGCATGAGTATATTGAATTACCATTTATAGATGTGTTTAGATTTTATCTAAATAAAGTAGATTGACTAAGCATATCACACTCAAGTGATAAAGGCTTATTTCCAAAACACCTGCACCCCAACACCAACAAAGAAAGTTTAGATATTTTCTGTGATAACAGTGCATCAATCATTTTAGTAACACTGACAAAAAGCAGTTAACTGTTGTCTTGCTTATTGGTTGCATTATATTGATTTATAAGAGATGTATGTGTAATAATGTCAGCAACAGATTGTTCAAGCCAATTTTATTGTTAAGTGGTTTATATTTTAAATCAAGCATAAACCTATAACATATTTCAGCAGTGCTTCTTAGATCAAGTTAGACATTCATTTCTTCACTATTTAAAAAAAAATGAAATTTCTTTCTTATCCCTGTCTATTTAATCATATAATAATGACCTCATCTTATTGGAAAGGGCAGAGCTGTCTTTCATTTTCACATTTTTTTCCTCCATGAATATTAACAGTTTATTATTATGCAAAAGACTTTGTATTTAATAGACAATTAGTCCTGAAATTGAGTTTGTAAGTTTATTGATTATTTTAATTATTAGAGACATCACTTTGCTCACATACCTAATGAACAAATAGACGAACACAATTACAACTTTAATTAGGTATTGGTAATTAATTACAATGATCTCTTTTTCAGTCTAGTACACGAGAGGTTTTTACAAGTGTACTGGGATGCTAGCCTTCTGCCTGTGGCCTCCTTTCTTTGTCCTAAGTATGATCTCCCTGATCTTCCAAGCATGGATTTTAGCCAGAGCATACAGAAGATGCTCTGAGTTCAAATCATAATTTTTCTTTCCTGTAGTTTTAAGACCTTGAACAAATCATTTCACATTTCTTGCCCTCAGTTCCCTCATCTATGAAAGAACAGAGCTGAGCTAGATAATACTGGTAGATCTTTTATACTTTTAATCCTAAGAACGAATATTCTAACACTTCTCACAACATTGCTGAGGTCTCTGCTCAGAGATGGAAGCTATCTTGGTAAAGAATTGAAAAGTTCTACTTAAGAATAAGTTAAGAGTTTTCAGCTCTCCTTTAAAGATGCATGAATACACTTGGCTCCAGAATAGATAGTTTACTGTTCATTAGAAGCAGAGAAATGCTGGTAAAAGTTGAACTGGCTTTTTAAAAGGTCATATGAATTGCATGTCTTCTGATGTCTATAGCATAAATATTCCCATGATGACTGACTTCAAGTTACCAATGCAATGTCACTGAACATTGAATACAGCTTTGAATTGAGGTCATGTGAAGAATTAGTGAGGTGTTATGAGTCAGCTTTAGGACACGAAAACCATTAACACTTGGGGTCAAGGACCTAGCTCCGGCATTCCTCCCAACTTTGCGATTTTAAGCAAGCTGATTGACCTTTTTGGACTCATCCAAAATAAGACAATTTCTTACCTATCATATGTCTTACCAAATTTAAAAATAATTTCTTAATTATCAAATAAGGGGACAGCACTGATTCTCTTTTCTGTAGCTACCATAACACATCAGCTAGAAAAGCATTTTGAAAAAAGTTTAACTCCTTGCCAAATGCAAATTATAACTACTATTACTTTTGCTAAAGAAATCAATAAATGCCTTCTAAAATAACTTTTGGCAAAATAAAAGTTATGATTATGATTCTTTTAGTTATGAGAAATGGAAATCTACTTAAGCTAACTTAAGCAAGTTAGCCATTTTTTGTGTCACTTGAGAACTTGAAAGCAGCAGGATGGAGGTCTTATTTCTACAGAACTTTCAGATTCTCTCTTTGGCTCTCTCCACTCTTCTCTTTCTATAAGTTACACCATTGCCAACAGTTTCCTTCCTCCCAAGCTCCTCTGCCCGCCACCACGTGATCATGGACTCTGGCTCTCAGGTCCAACTGGAGAAAGAGGGATGAATAAATGGTGGGGATGTGAGAAACAGAGAGAAGGGAAGAGAGGGAAACTGGAAAGGAGAGGGAAGGACTGATTTATGTAGACATGTGTCTACTTGAATAAATTCACTGAATTTGAGAAAGGGATATACACTTGTCTCAAACAAGTGTGCCCAGGGACGGATTCACACGTGTCAAAGAGCTGCCGCATGTAGGTACAGCAACCACATACGTCTCTAATAGAGCCTTTCAGTGGGAACATTAAAAAACAACATCACCACTCTCTGTCAAGTATCAGACGTTACTCTCTGCAGTCACTGATGTTTTCTTGAGGCCAAGAGCTATTTGTCAATAAGGGAAAATCTAGAGGAACAGCACCAGCTTTGTCTGGCGGCCATGTTATGGCCCATGAGATTTAGCTGAGGCATGACTGCTCTTAATAAAATCTTAATATTAAAATATTAATCAAATTGTGTAAATTCACTTGGAAATTACATCCTTAGTATAACTGACAGAGAACCAACGAAAGACTCATGCTGTAGTGAAGTCAGATTATAGAACTGAAAAATTGTAATGCAGTTTAAAAAGTGTATATGCACTGAAAAATGTAATGCATTGAAAAATTGTATATGCAGTTTTTTTTTCTGCAAAAAGCCAGTGATGTGTAAAGCCACAGACTGATGACATGGAGTAATCTGACTTGAAACAACAAGGCCTTTACCTCCCAAGCTTTATCAGTCAGCACTTTATAAACTACAGCCACCTCTAGACAAAATTACAATTACAGAGGGACAACAAGAGTTGTCATACAACTGGAAAAGCTCTCCCAGCTCCTGCTGCTGTGTCAGCAGCTCCCATTGACAGGGAAGAAGGATGGACAAGAAACAAGCTAGGAAGCAAACAGATAGGATGGACAAGAAACAAGCTAGGAAGCAAACAGATAGGATGGACAAGAAACAAGCTAGGGAGCAAACAGATAAGAGTGCCATGCCCTGCTAACACACTGAACGAAACTGAGATCAGCTGGTTTCCAGAAAAGAGCATTCTATCTAGCAGATTGGGACTAGCCAGAATCACATGGCCTGTTGGTCACTTTTTATCCTTCCTTTGGTCCAAAACAATGTCACAAATCTCAGCGACAAACATGAAGAACTTTGACAAGTGGCATATTCGCACTGGTGTGAAAATGTTTAAATAAATTGTCCTAGACACAGAGTTAAAAATGATAGGTCTGTATGAGATGGCTGAACAACATTATTTTTAATTGAAAGTATTATTTTTCTTAATAGTCAAATTCCATATGAGATTCAGTGAAGCAGGCCACCTAAAACACGCAAAGTTTTAGTTCTAACTATTATATTCTGTTTTATTCTCTTATTTATTGAACACAGTTACATATTGCCATGAAAAATTTGATTATAGCTAAGATTATGTCAGAGAGTTACTGCGGCTCCTTGAAACTGGTAAGTTTTAGAAGTTTACTGAATATTTCATTTGGAAGGGAAAAAAACGGGAAGTGCTGTGAAAATAACTAGGGACCATTTACAAGGCAACAGTAGTTTGATTTTTACACTGAGATGTCAAATTGAAAACCCTTAAAGAGGGGTAATATTCTGTGTTACTCACCCATGATTTTCTCCTCTCAATATTTACAATCTCTTCTCACTCCAATTCTATCAGAGAATTGGCCCTGTGCTCACTGTCTTGACAGAGAGATCTAGCTGGGCAAGATATAGAAATTCCCTGTACTTCTCTCTGAATACATGTTTCCAAAACCCTAGGCTCCTAAGAAAATTGAGAGCACTCATGGCACTGGTAACAGAAACAGCATCAGGATGGAGAACAGGTATCTTAGACAAAAACACAGGAAAAGGATTTCCAATCAGATCAAAAGAACATTTCTGGGATGGGAGGAAGGGTGTGTGTGTATGAAGAGGATAAGCGTGTCTGGCAGGCTATGGGGGCTTGATAGTGGGCTGTGGGGGCTTGCCGGCAGGGACAGGAAATGACTGTTTGGTGTGTCTAGGCAAAATATCAAAGAAAGGTTTTATGTCTGCAGTATGAAAAATAGGCAGTGAAGAGCTACTGGTAACCATGATGATGGTCATTTAGTTGTAACCAGTGTGGGTAGATGGCTCAAATACAAAATGAAGGTGATAGGGAAGATTTAAGACTGAGATTGGAATCTGAAGAGTCTGGCCAGGTCAGTTCTTAAAACAAAAGTTCAGTTCAGTTACAGAAAATTCAGGAAGTACCATTGTTTGTCCACCCAAGATGGTGGGTCACAATTTATATCTCCTTTATAATACATGTATCTGCTCTATGAGGGGAACCCAAAAGGACTTCCCACAAAATTGCAACATGCTCACAAAACTGTAACACTGCTTAGACACCATGGGTTTTAAAAACTTCTGGGAGCCCTGATCAACTGCCATCTTCTTAGAGAGATACATTATTTGAAAGATCAATAATTGATAAACTTGATAAACTACTTGAACATACATGTGAGAGCATATAAAGATTAAACATTTTCTTACATTCTTGTTTCTTACATCATAGTCCTATGATGCTCAGGATGCATGAAAAAGTAACATCGATTATAGGAAGAAGGAAGTACTAAAAAGTAAGTAGTATTATCTAAATAGCCAGTAGTCAATTATCTCCAGGTTAGTTAAAAAAGAAAGCAAGCAAGGACAAGGGAGAGACAAGAGTGACTGTAATTAATTAAATCAGTAAACTCTTTGATTCATAATATCATTAGACTAGAGTCATAAAGTGGCAAACTCCACCATAATAACCACCCCCCACATTTAAATAGAGCTTTATAAAGTGCTTATACATGTAAAATCTGTTTAAATCTTCATAACTTGACATATAAGAGAGCTAGATAAAAAAATAAATTACATTATTTCAGTAGTGATAAATATTGTGAAGAAAAGCAACAGAGGATGAGAGGATCTTGTGTATGCTGCTATTTTAAGGGTCAGGAAAAAAGAAGTGACATTTGTGCAGAGACCTGAGTGGAATGAGAGGTGCTCCATGCAAAGATTCAGTGGAAGGGTGTTTCAGAAAGGGAATAGCAATCCTATGAATGGGGGTTCCTGAAGATGGTGAGTCTGGCTATAAAGAAGTGAGCAAGTAACACGTGACAGGCCATGTGCTCAGAAGGGCAATCAGGAAGGCCATTTTAGTTCAAATTAAGGAGTCATATTTCAATTTGAATGCAATAATGAACCATGGGAAAGCTTCAAACAGGACACAAGATTTAATTAATTCTTTAAAAATACGATGGGGGCTGTTGTTATTAGTAAGGGACTGTAGGACAGCCGGCGTGGAGCGAGAAGACGACTGCAGTAGTTCAGGTGAGATAACGATGGTCTGAACAGGGGGACAGCAGTGGAGCTGACGAGCTGTGTCAGATCTGGAAGATAGTCTGAAGGTAGAGTCAACAGAATTTGCATTGGATGGGGGGCCTGAATGGGGTGCGGAGATGAAAAAATGAGTAGAATCAAGTACTGTTTGGTGCCTGAAGAACAGAGGAAAAGAGTGCCATGATTTGAAACAGAAGAGTTCAAAGGTTAAGGGACAAACTAAGAATTCCCTTTATCTGAGTGCCCAAGACAGTTACTATCCTGCCCTCTGTATATCAATTTCAGTCCTTTTAGGAGAAACACTCCCAGGGATTTTATTGATTTCAACACAGTAAGTATGACCTGTCTAGAGAACATCTCATATCCATTTACTTTGGTGACCAGATATGTGGAGCTGTTATCTTCCCTGGTGTCTCAGATGGTAAAGAATCTGCCTGCAATGCGGGAGACCCAGGTTCAACCCTGGGTCAGGAAGAAACCCTGGAGAAGAAAACGTCAACACACTCCAGTATTCTTGCCTGGAGAATTCCATGGATAGAGGAGCCTGGTGGGCTATAGTCCATGGGGGTCGCAAAGAGTTGGACATGACTGAGCAACTAACACACATGTTCTTTTGCTGAGTTACCGACTTGTGGTTTAAGTTACTGACTTAGGTTTATTTCCTAAGGGTTAAGAACCCTCGGGCTGTGGCTGTCCTAAGCACATTTAATGCAGCAACTCTCATGGGCTTAATTAGCCCTCTACCAGTTATGTACTCCCAGGAAAGAAGGATAGCTGTGTTGTTTAAAATTTCAAGTCCTTCATTTGCAAGAGGAACTCAGATTCACCTCTGAATTTGATTTTTCACCTTACTGAATATAAGTTAAAAAAACTATGAAGGGAAATCTAATGTTCCACTTAAGCCAAGTGATTTGCCTTCAAAAGGAGGGAAGAAACAGGTTTTAAAATATGCCCTACCAACTTTTCCTTAAAATAATCCTTCTTTATAGGAAAAAGTGCTTAGACCAAATTGTCCCAATGCCAGTCATCAGCAAACTACCCTTCATATTGTGCCACATCTGCACATTATTTATATTTAATGTCTTACAATAAAGTCCCTTTTTAATATTTGAATGAATATTTTAAACAGACCTTTTACATCTCTGCCAAATAAGAAAATCACTTGTTATGACAGGAGTAGTAACTTAAATAAATACAATTGTATTATCAACTTTGGTTCCCTGCTGTGGCGGTCTCTCCCTGTTTGCCCAAAGAGGTTCTAAAAAGGGTCTACTCCTTTGTCTCTAGTTGATTTTGAAAGCTTCTGCTATTAAAATTGGTTCCCATGAGCTTAGAAGCATCATTTAAAATTAAATTACAGGAAATATGATGAAGCTAGGCACCCTCTATTAGTAATATATGCACTGACTCACATGGGCTTAATTACTATGGCTATATGGATATATAAGCATTGATAGTATACATGGTGTGGGTTTACTATCAACTTTCAAACCATAAAGGGCTTCCCTGGTGGCTCAGCGGTTAAAGCTTCTGCCTCCAATGTGGGAGACGCAGGTTCGATCCCTGGGTCGGGAAGATCCCCTGGAGAAGGAAATGGCAATCCACTCCAGTATTCTTGCCTGGAGAATCCCATGGACGGAGAAGCCTAGTAGGTTACAGTCCACGGGGTCACAAAGAGTCGAACACGATTGAGCGACTTCACCTCACCTCACCTTCAAACCATAATGGTCAGCATATCACAGTGGGCAAATACTCTATAAGCTAAGTCTTTGAAAAAAAGGTTTTTGTTTCTTGTTTTCATCTAGTGAGCTAATGTTCATAGTATGATCACTTTAAAGATGAATTTTAGTACTAGCTATCCTTGCACTTACTTAACTAGATGGGTATTTGCCTGGAGTTATTGGAAAATGCATGCCAGGAGATCTTTTTCAAACAGAAATAACTCCTGTTAGGACAAAAGGAAAAAAAGGCCTCGTATAAGTCTCCAGATATCTTCTCCAGGATCGACAGTAACAGCTCCTTAGAACTGTGGCACTATAGTCAGAGACCTGGAAATCTCGAGAAATGTGAATCCCTCCACATTGCTTACAGGGCTTCCTCGATGGCTCAGTGGGTAAGGAATCTGCCTGCAATGCTGGAAACACAAAAGATGCAGGTTCAATTCGTAGGTCAGGAAGATATCCTGGAGCAGGAAATGGTAGCCCATTCCAGTGCCCTTGCCTGGAAAATTCCATGGACAGAGGAGCCTGGCAGGCTATATAGTTCATGTGTTTACAGAGTCAGAGATGACTGAGAGACTAAGCAAACACAATGCTTAGAACACTTTTGTATTTATGACATTTTGCTGAATGAGGTAAAGGTTTACATTTTACTGTATATGTTTCAACAAATTCATATTTAGCAAGTTTGGCTTGTGTACATTTTAAAACTCGAAATAGGCTTTAGCCGGTGCTAACACTTTGTTCATTCCCATTCAGTCTTCAAAATCCACCTGGCTCTCTCCCTCTATGCAGACTCCTTGACTTCTTCAAATGCTTGCTACTCCTGACCTCTGGGCAGATTATTTGCCAATGTTATCTGGTCGGATTGCCTTTTACAAGTTTACATCTTAACACCTCAACTTGAATATCATGGCCATATAGTGTCTATTATATTGACATTTAATTTATTCACCAAAAAATTCTTATTATATATATAGATTGTTGCATACAATCATTCCTCAGCTATGACTTCATAAAACCTCCATGGGGATGGTGAGACAATAACTGTAGAAATGGTGTATTTCCTGCCATATTGTTAAATAAGGTTGTCACCGTCATCAGTGATTGCAGCCCTCCAACTGAGGATGAGATGGCTGGATGGCATCATGGACTCAATGGACGTGAGTCTGAGTGAACTCCGGGAGTTGGTGATGGACAGGGAGGCCTGGCGTGCTGCGATTCATGGGGTCGCAAAGAGTCGGACACGACTGCGTGACTGAACTGAACTGAACTGAAAGTGAGCTCCTGAGCCCCGAGGGCACTCAGGAAAGAGTAGAATACCTGTAATCCAGCAGCCATCAGCTGCAGCTACTCCCTATCATGAGCCCCAAGGGAGTATAGGATATGAGAACACAAAATACTGGCACAGAATAGCTAAAATGCATATGAAAGGAATAATTTTTGATTCTTGCATTTTCCCTTACACAGAAAAGTGCAAAATTCCTTAACTTGGGATATCTAGTTTTCTTTAATTAACAATAGTCTTTTGATATTCAGACTATCTGTCCTTTGTTGCAAAACTCCAATATAAGCTGGTTCTTCCCCTCACCTCCTTGGAGCAGTTTTCTCAGGGTCACATGAGATGCTGTCTCCTGGGCTTAAAGTCCTAAACTGCTGCTGCTGCTAAGTTGCTTCAGTCGTGTTCAACTCTGGGCGACCCCATAGATGGCAGCCCACCAGGCTCCCCTGTCCCTGGGATTCTCCAAGCAAGAACACTGGAGTGGGTTGCCATTTCCTTCTCCACTGCATGAAAGTGAAAAGTGAAAGTGAAGTCGCTCAGTGGTGTCCGACCCTCAGTGACCCCATGGACTGCAATCTTCAAGGCTCCTTCGTCCATGGGATTTTCCAGGCAAGAGTACTGGAGTGGGTTGCCATTGCCTTCTCTGAAAGTCCTAAGAATCCTCACCAAATAAAACGTAACTCTCAACTTTTAGGTTGTGAATATTTTTGAAGTCAACAAATTATACCCCACTGGATAACAAGGGCAATGTGCTGGTCACATGATAGACTAAACGTGCAGTGAAATCGCTCCTAGTGTGGAAAACCTAAAAGTGCCAGATTAAAATATTTTTAGAAGGCACTGCTGGGCTGGTAGGAAAGGAAGAAAAATACTAGAAGGCCATAAATAGGAAGCAGACAAAAGCAAACTCAGAAGCTGGTTACTCAGAAGCTTGTTACTAAGAATATTCACTAAATACAACTGATTTTTAAATAACTATATAATCAAGGACATACATATATTGATACAAGTAAAAAAAATCAAAGAACTTAATAAAATAATTTTAGAAAAAAGATTACCTTAGGGTAGGACGTCAGAGGCACATAGAAGACTCAAAAATCTAGTTATGCTCTATATCAACTCTGTTCAATACAAATAAAACATAAGCTGCAAATCTGAACATATGTAATTTTCTAATTTACCAAAATTTAAAAGTTTCTTGAATAGCATATAAACCCAATAAACGTAAAATATTACATTCAATGTGCAACCAATGTAAAAATTACTAATGGGATATTTTTTCTTTTATTGACATTGCCTTTTAAAGCAGCTTTCTATACTTTACTTTCAGCACATATCAATTTAGATTGGTCACATTTTAATTTTTAAATAGGCATGTTTGATGGCCTCTGTATTGGACAGTAAAGTTTTATATCTTAAGATTAGTAGTAGGTATATGGAAATAGGTATATATATTACTGTTTTTTAAGCTGTATATACCTTATCTAGTACATATACATCACAAATTTTAAGTACAAAGGCAAGACTTTAACATCTAGAACCTATTCACGAATGAAAATATTCCTTTTTGCTAAACTCTAGGTACATTAATATTATTCTACTTTCCTTCCTCCCTTCCTTCCTGATTTTATCTCTCTCCATTCCCTCCCTCTTTCTCTCTCTTTTCCTTCCTTCATTCACTCCTTCCTCCCTGTTTCTCTTCTTCTCTTCTTGCATCTCTCATTTCTCTGTCTCTTTCTTCACCCCTCTTCCTCCCCTCTTATCCTATTCCTCACATTTTTTTGCGAGATTGCATTACATTTTCGATGATTGATGATTGATGATTCTGACACATTTTTTGGCTCTGCTATACTAAAGCTTTTCAGGACAGTTTCTTTGTTTACTTGGCACAAACATCATCATCTACTAAATACGGGCTCATATTCTCCAATTTAACATGGACCCATTGACATGTATCCAAACAGGCATTCTTGAAAGTATTTATTTTTTAATTTGGTGATTAAATTGTCACATTAAAAACTGAAAAGCAAGCATCTTCTGTGTATGTGTAACAATAGAGTATTTTAAAGAGGAAAATGTTAAGAGAAAACACCATGTTTTTATACTAATATAATATTATCCATTTTAGACTAAGTCCCTGCAAATGCTTATGAACAATCTGGGCATGTGAAGATACTTCTGCAGAAGCAAACATGTAGAAGCAAAAATGGCAGAACAGAACTGAGGTTGGCAGAGACCTTTGGGCTTGGATCAGAGGTCAGCAAACCATAGGTTGTGAGACAAATGCAGTAAGGTGTCTGTTTTTGCTTGGCATACAAGCTAAGGATAATTTTCACATTTGTTGAATAGCTGGAAAAAAATTAAAAGAAGAATTATGTTCTGTGACACATGAAAATTATGTAAAATTCAAATTCCGGTGTCTATAAAGTTTTACTGATAAACATCTATGTACCTTCATTTATGTGCTGTCTATTGCTGTTTTTGTCCTACAATGGGGGTATGATCAGCTGTAACAGGGACTATACATTTGTTGTATAGCTGGAAAAAAATTAAAAGAAGAATTATGTTCTGTGACACATGAAAATTATGTAAAATTCAAATTCCGGTGTCTAGAAAGTTTTACTGATAAACATCTATGTACCTTCATTTATGTGCTGTCTATTGCTGTTTTTGTCCTACAATGGGGGTATGATCAGCTGCAACAGGGACTATATGGTCTACAAATTCTAAAATGTTTGGTGCTTGGTCCTTTAAAGCAAAGTTTGCCCAGTCATGGATTAAATAAGCTTTTTGCCCAGATGATCATCAATTTTGCATACAGTGACCTAAAAAGCAAAAAGCATAAGCATCTGAACTATGAAAACCATGTATTAGAAATAATGGTAAAGTGATAATTCATTGCTATGTGAGTTCATCTTCCAGGTTCACGATTTGAGCTAATGACAGTCATCATGAAATTGCCTAATTCAGGAAATGAAGAGATCAGATCTGGTCATGGTTCTGCCATCACTTAGATATATCAATGACTTTGTGAGTGTCAAAGACTTTAGGAGCCTCTGTTGGTCCACAAAGCAAAAATTGTCGTGGTCCCTCCTAGTTCTTCTTCTTTTTTTAACTAATTATAGAGGGAACTAGTTCTGTGTATTCTTGCTACCTCTTAATCTCTTCTACTTTTGTTAGGTCCTTACCATTTCTGTACCTTATTGTGCCCATTCTTGCACGAAATGTTCCATTGATATCTCCAATATCTCCAGTGAAGAAATCTCTAGTCTTTCCCATTCGGTTGTTTTCTTGCATTTCCATTTGGTCATTTATCTCTCCTTGCTATTCTCGAGAACTCTGCATTCAGTTGAGTATATGTTTCCCTTGCGTTTCACTTCTCTTCATTGCTTAGCTATTTGTAAAGCCTCCTCAGATAAGCACTTTGCCTTCTTGCATTTCTTTTTCTTGGGGATTGTTTTGGCCACTGCCTCCTGTACTGCTGCTGCTGCTGCTAAGTCACTTCAGTCATGTCCAACTCTGTGCGACCCCATAGACGGCAGCCCACCAGGCTCCCCCATCCCTGGGATTCTCCAGGCAAGAACACTGGAGTGGGTTGCCATTTCCTTCCCCACTGCATGAAAGTGAAAAGTGAACGTGAAGTCGCTCAGTCGTGTCCGATTCTCAGTGCAGTGTTATGAATTTCCATCCACAGTTCTTCAGGCACTCTGTCTACAGGATCTAGTGTTAGTCACTCAGTCGTGCCCAACTCTTTGTGACCCCATGGACTGCAGCCCACCAGGCTCCTCTGTCCATGAGATTTTCCCGGCAAGGATACTGGAGTGGGTTGCCATTTCCTTCTCCAGGAGATCTTCCCAATCCAGGGATTGAACCCGGGGCTCCTGCACTCCAGGCAGATTCTTTACCAAGTGAGCTACAAGGGAGGCCCCCTACAAGATCTAATCCCTTGAATATATTTGTCACCATCACTGTACAATCATAAGGGATCTGATTTAGTTCATCCACAGGACAGGAAAAGGTTAGTTTTCATCCCAATCCCAAATAAGGGCAATTCCAAAGAATGTTCAAACTATTCAATTGCACTCATCTCACATGCTAACAGGACTTCCCCGGTGGTGCTAGTGGCAAAGAATCTGCCTGCCAATTCAGGAGACACAGAAGACACTGGTTCCATCTCTGGCTTGGGAAGATCCTCTGGATAAGGGAATGACACCTCATTCAAGCATTCTAGCCCAGAGACAGAGGAGTCTGGTGGGTCACAGTCCATGGGTCACAGGAGTTGGACTCAACTGAGTGACTAAGCACGCATGTACATGCAATCGCTAGCAAGGTAATGCTCAAAATCCTTCAAACTAGGCTTCAATGGTAAGTAAACCAAGAACTTCCAAATGTATAAGATATATTTAGAAAAGGCAGACGAACAAAAGATCAAATTGTCAACATTCTTTGGGTAATGGAGAAAGGAAAGGAGTTCCAGAAAAAACATCTACTTCTGTTTAACTGACTATGATAAAGCCTTTAACTGTAACATCACTCAGTCGTGTCTGACTCTTTGTGACCCCGTGGAATGTAGCCTACAGGCTTCTCTGTCCATGGGATTTTCCAGGCAAGAGTACTGGAGTGGGTTGCCATTTTCTTCTCCAGGGTATCTTCCCGACCCAGGGATTGAACCCAGGTCTCCTGCATTGCAGGCATACGCTTTACCCTCTAATCACAACAAACTGGAATATTCTTAAAGAAATGGGAATACTCGACCTTACCTTACCTGCCTTCTGAAGTATGCAGGTTAAGAAGTAACAGTTATAACCGGACATGGAACAACAGACTGGTTCAAAACTGGGAAAGGAATATGATAAGGCTGTATATTGTCACCCTGCTTATTTAACTCATATTCACAGTATGACTAACACAGTATCATGCAAAATGCTGGGCTGGATGGATCATAGGCTAGAATCAAGTTTGCCAGGAGAAATATCAATAATTTCAGATATGCAGATGATACCATTTTAATGGCAGAAAGCGAAGAGGAACTAAAGAGCCTCTTGATGAGAGTGAAAGAGAAAATAAAAAAGTTGGCTTGAAACTCAGCATTCAATAAGCTAAAATCATGACATCCAGTCCCAACACTTAAAAGGAATATGATAAGGCTGTATATTGTCACCCTGCTTATTTAACTCATATTCACAGTATGACTAACACAGTATCATGCAAAATGCTGGGCTGGATGGATCATAGGCTAGAATCAAGTTTGCCAGGAGAAATATCAATAATTTCAGATATGCAGATGATACCATTTTAATGGCAGAAAGCGAAGAGGAACTAAAGAGCCTCTTGATGAGAGTGAAAGAGAAAATAAAAAAGTTGGCTTGAAACTCAGCATTCAATAAGCTAAAATCATGACATCCAGTCCCAATACTTCATAGCAAAAGAAAGGGGGAAAAGTGCAAGCAGTGGTAGATTTTATTTTCTTAGGCTCAAAATCGCTGGGAACAGTGACTGCAGCCACAAAAATAAAAGATGCTTGCTTCTTGGAAGGGAAGCTATGACAAACCTAGAGAGTGTATTAAAAAAGTAGACATATCACTTTGCTGACAAAGGTTCAAATAGCCAAAGCCATTGTCTTCCAGTCGTCATGTATGGATGTGAGAATTAGACCATAAAGGCAGCTGAGTGCTGAAGACCTGATACTTTCGAACTGTGGTGTTGGAAAAGACTCTTGAGAATCCTTTGGACTGCAGGGAGATCAAACCAGTCAGTTCCAAAAGAAAACAACCCTGAATAGTTATTGGAAGGACCGATGCGAAAATTGAAGCTCAAATACTTTGGCTGCTTGATGTGAAGAACGACTCATTGAAAAAGACTCAAATGCTGGGAAAGATTGAAGGCAAAAGGAGAAGCGGATGGTAGAGAATGAGATGATTAGAGGCATCACCAACTCAATAGACACGAATCTGTGCAAACTCCACGAGATAGCGGAGAACAGAGGAGCCTGCCATACTACAGTCCACGGGGCTGCAAAGAGTTGGACACAACTTAGCTGCTGGACAACAACAGAAGGAACTAGTTAAGCAGAGCAGTTGAAAATAATGGTAAGGTTACCAACACTGATGTCAACTAGAGCAGTATAAAGCGCTGGGCCCTATTTAGAGTTGAAAAGAACTTAAGCCTGCATGAGACAAGGAGGAAGGGGGCAGGGCACAAGTATGAAAGGATGACACAACTGGTAAGAAGAACAGGATACGACAAAAACTGGTTAGAACCTACTAGCCCAAGATGGTGGAAGACTTCACTTCTAGCAGATTCTGAGCCTCACTGCACACTCACTGTTATGCATCAGCATGCTAAATCACACAACCCCATGTGACATGTCAGTTCCAAGGCCAACCACTAAACGCAGTGTTTCGATTCCTGCAAACCCCTGCCCTTCTTCCAGAAAGAAAATTTCTATGGAATTACCCAGCCCATAATAACTAACCACCTCAGCACTTCAGGGCCTCTCTCACTTTCCAAGAGGCGCCTATGCCCTGGGGTTGCCTTCTGCCTTCCGAGACAGCCACTCTCTGTCTTTGGAGTGTGTATCTCTCTAAATAAATCTCCTTTCACTCTACTAAGGCTCATTCTGGAATTCTTCTCCTGTGTGAAGCCAAGGGCTCTCATTTGCTGGCCTGTCCCAGGGACATCGTCAAGACCTGGGACCTGACCATCCTCTTGTGCTTCATTTTTCCTACCCCATTTGCACAACCAGTGACGTAATATATTGGAGATCTGCTTCGTACAGAGTAAGCACTTAAATATAAAATGCATCGGCTAAGCGCCGAGCTGAACTGCAAAAGTCACTGGCTGAGTGATCCCTGTTACCTGGCATGGTCTCACAGGGGGTGAGGCAGAGAAGCCACTGCCGTGGCAGCAAGTGGAGATGTTCCCCACCCAAGCACAGGGTCTCTCGACAGAATGGCTGTGGTATGGATGACTTCTTGCTGCCATGTGAACAGAAAGACTGAATCTCAGCCTCTGATCCTTACCATTGTCGTCGTTTAGTTACTAAGTCATGTCCAACTCTTTTGCAACCCCATGGACCGTAGCCCCTGCCAGGCTCTCTGTCTATGGGATTTCTCAGGCAAGACTACTGGAGTTGGATGCCATTTCTTTCTCCAGGGGATCTTCCTGACCCAAGGATTGAACACGCATCTCCTGCAGTGCAGGGGAATTCTTGATCACTAAGCCACCTGGGAAGCCTATTCTTAACATTATTTTTTTTTTTTTTCTTAATGCCAAAGCAACTGCCACGTGAAAAGGAATAAAGTGACCTCCAGTCTCTCATTAGCTGTTGTCCTATATCACCCACCGGAACTCTGAAACCATGGCCAGCTACTGAGCAGAACTGTCCAGACCAACTATTTCACAATAAAGACACTATTTTGAACATGAGTATGTATCAGTAAATAACAGCATTACTTAAAATAAGACCGTCAAGTCCCAAATAATTTGGGTTTTTTTTCCCCTCGATTTTTCATGCATAAAATAATAACACAAGAGCAGTCAGCGCTTAGGAAGAATGGAAGTTTCCTTCTAAGTAAGCAATCTGGGTAAGAAAGCATCACCTTAGCAACAACACATTCTACAATTGTCTGTGATTGACGTTGGTATAATATCCTAATAAAATCAGCTAGTTTTATTCACTGCTCCAGTACTTTGGTTAAGGATGGGGTAGAGGGAAATGATTATCGGGAGATTAATAGAAGTGAAATCTCAAGACTTGACCTGAGTCATAATAAAGACATTGTATCATATTAACCTCATTTCCACCTATAGTCCATCATGGACACCCCTCCTCATTATCAGCAAAAACTTCATTCAAGAAGAAAGTATCTGAACATGAAGTAAGTGTTGAGGACAATAGCAGAAGTTGTACAAAATTATCTACTTGGAAGAATCAACCTGAATTAATCCTCTCTCACTGGACTGCTTTCTCATCATTCAGTTCCACAGGGAAGGAAGAAAATCAGTTTCATTACCAAGCACCTTTTTCAATCACACCTCTCAAGCTATTCCACATCAGAGCTAAATTTTCCCAGGTATTTTATCACTGGTCTACCTCAATATTTATGTGATGGTTTAAAACTCTGTTTGGAAAAAAGGAAAAGTAAATACTCTCACATTGGGAAAATGCATCAACCGTAAAAACCCAAATTGATTCTACAGTGTTCAGTGTCAAATGCAAAGATTTACCAAAGCTCCGTAATTGCATATTAATTAAGAATTAGAAAAAAAATCTGAAATTATCTATTCAGATCTACAGAATTAGCAAATATAACATTAATTCTTCTAAATCATTTTTTTTAAAGCAGTGGATTCAACTAGGAAGCACTATAAGTAATCCAAAATGGAATCAGAAACTCTTTTCTATTAAGACCCAATTTGGTGCCCATATGCTAATGTTTCTGCCTCTCATGCTGTATCAGGGGGAAAAAAAAGTGTATTAATTAAATAATTGCAAAGAAAAAAGCAGTTATGGTATTTTGCATACCAAAGGGCCCTAAAGGATTTCACAGACTTATGGTAAATGCGGAGGAGTATAAAAAGAGCAACTTAAAAAAAATTATTCACACCACTTTCATTTATAGTACTGAAATGACTAATTACTTGCCAAGCTCTGTTTATAGAGAATTCTCTTCAAGACACTCAATGTATTTTATAGATCTCTCTAATTGATCTTTGCCATTTTACAGATGTTAAAGTTATTTATAAAATTAAAATTCCCTTAGAACAAAAATTAAAGCAAAGGGAATTTAAGGAAATCAGCTGAGTAAAGGGTAGCACTCAGAAGACAATTCAGTTGTGTTCTGTCTCCTCAGCCTATAATGGTTTTAAAATATACATTGTTTTTAAACAATATTTTTTATATAATTTAAAACAATATTTTAAACAATATTTTTAAACAATTTAAACAAGAAAACAATCTATATTGTTTTTAAAATATAGGTTGGACCAGTAGGAAGCAGACTCAAGACACTCAATCCTAAGCATTTCCTTCCTTCCTTCTTTCTTCCAACAACAGCTTTGAGGTATAAGTGATATGTGCACACACACACAAAAGCACATCTTTAGTAATGCTGGCAGTTTGATGAGTTTGGACATACTATTTCCAACAACTAATTTTAAATACAGCTCATGTCATGTGGCCCAATAGTTTAGTCAAAATCCAATATGGAAAAAAAATTTAAAAACTACCTTTACTTTTCATATCAATCATAGGAATGAAAGAAATCTTGAGGGATCAGTTTTCCTCTTAGCTTATTTTCATTCATTTATTTACTACAGGTCAAGTACCCGTTCTGTGCCAGGCAATGTGTTAGGCATGGTAGTTTCAATAATCAGCAAAACAGACATGGTCTTTATGCAAACTGAGTTCCTGATTGCAATCTCATCAAGAGTATCATAAATTAAAATGACCTCTCATAAGTTTATAGTCATCTAAAGAAGATACCACAATTTCATGAGTATTTCATCCAAATGTTAAAAGCTGTGAGTAGACAGAAAATTCTTCCACATCTGGAATAGATCTTTCCTTCAATAATTATATAAAATTCTTCATGCTGGATATTCCATGGACATGAAAATTAGGGCAACATGCAAAGATCGTTCATAGAGTTTCAGAGTATTTAACTTTTCCTCAGTCTCCTCTCCTCTCGATACCATTACCATCATGAATTTATAGAGAACCTGGAGTTTTACCATAACACAGAAACCGACCTAAAAAATATTTATTATGCATGCAGGAATCTGGTACTAACTGGATTTAGATGATATAACCATGTACAACACAGAATGACTCTGGTTTCTTAGTCTGATGTTTAGACTGGTCTAGTGTCAATAACCTCAGATACACAGATGACACCATCCTTATGGCAGAAAGTGAAGAGAAACTAAAAAGCCTCTCGATTAAAGTGAAAGTGAAGAGTGAAAAAGTTGGCTTAAAGTTCAGCATTCAGAAAACGAAGATCATGGCATCTGGTCCCATCACTTCATGGGAAGTAGACGGGGAAACAGTAGAAACAATGTCAGATTTTTTTTTTTTGGGCTCCAAAATCACTGCAGATGGTGACTGCAGCCATGAAATTAAAAGATGCTTACTCCTTGGAAGAAAAGTTATGACCAACCTAGATAGCATATTCAAAACAGAGACATATTTCACAGCTATTTGTAAGGCCTCCCCAGACAGCCATTTTGCCTTTTTGCATTTCTTTTCCATGGGGATGGTCTTGATTGGAAAAAATATTGAAATATATGATGGTGATGATTGATATGAACAGACTGCAAAGCAGACTCCAGTGAATTGGTTGACCCCAAAGCAGTTTTGGGCAAATGCCCTGCATGGTATGATCTAGCTCTTTCTGAAGAATTTTTTCACATTCCCTGAAGGGAACTCCGTCATGTAGGACCAAGCACACTGAATAAGTAAAAACTCTGTGATTGTGAAAAATAAAAGTGTCCCATATTTAGTGGGTGCTGAAAAATTGATGCTTTTGAACTGTGGTGTTAGAGAAGACTCTTGAGAGTCCCTTGGACTGCAAGGAGATCCAACCAGTCCATTCTAAAGGAGATCAGTCCTGGGTGTTCTTTGGAAGGAATGATGCTAAAGCTGAAACTCCAGTACTTTGGCCACCTCATGCGAAGAGCTGACTCATTGGAAAAGACTCTGATGCTGGGAGGGATTTGGGGCAGGAGGAAAAGGGGACGACAGAGAATGAGATGGCTGGATGGCATCACCAACTCGATGAACGTGAGTTTGAGTGAACTCTGGGAGTTGGTGACGGACAGGGAGGCTTGGCGTGCTGCAGTTCATGGGGTCGCAAAGAGTCGGACATGGCTGAGCGACTGAACTGATATTTAGTGATGGAGAAGAATTCTGTACTACTTAGGGTGAGATTTAGTTGCATGTAACAAAAAATCCTGAATAATCAGTAGTTTATTTCTCTGAAAGTCTGGATGTAGGAAGCTCGGGATTGAAGAGTCCATGGTCATCAAGAGCTTCCCTGATAGCTCAGTTGGTAAAGAATCCACCTGTAAATGCAGAAGACCCTAGTTCTATCCCTGGGTCTGGAAGATCCGCTGGAGAAGGGATAGACTGCCCACTCCAGTCTTCTTGGGCTTCCCTGTTGGTCAGCTGGTAAAGAATCTGCCTGCCATGTGGGAGACCAGGGTTTGATCCTGAGTTAGGAAGATCCCCTGGAGAAGGGAAAGGCTACCCACTCCAATATTCTGGCCTGGAGAATTTCTTGGGATCCCAAAGAGTCAGACATGACTGAGTGAGTTTCAGTTTCACTTGGGACATCAAGAGCTCTTGCTCCTTCATTCTTGCCACTTAGGTCTTCGTTTTCATCTTGCATTATGGCCCAAGACAGCCGCTGGACCATCGGCCATCACATTCATATTTTTTAAGGAGACTTTCTAGAAGTCTCACACAGTGTTTCCACTTTTATTTTGTTAGACAAATGCAAGTTTCATGGCTAAATCTAGCCACAAGGGATGGTAGGAAATATATTTTTCTATTAAGTGTTCAGCTGAGAACCACACTTCAGTTACTAAGAAACAAAGGGAGAGCATTCAGGGTCTTCCCTGGTGGTCCAGTGGTAAAGATTCTGAGCTCCCAATGCATGAGGCCCAGGTTTGATCCCTGGTCAGGGAACCAGATCCTGCATACTGCAAGGAAGACCCAACACAGCCAAACACCAATAAATAGATAAACAAGTAAATGGAGAACTTTCGGAGCAATTAGAAACATCTATCTCAATGATACAAATAAACATATATCTGTCACACCCAAGAGTCTGACTACTTAATTATAATACACACTAAATTTCTCAAGAATTATTTCTGGAGATTAAAAAAAAAAAAGAGGCACATTAAAAGTAATAACTTATGTTTTATGGGCCCTTGCTCTTACTTGCTTTCCTATGTCCCCAGAATCTTCCACAGCACTCTCTGTATTTTTAGGGAAAAAAAAAATGTTTTGTGTTTTCAAATAAATCTAATCAGCTTCCATGGGGCAGGCAGAAGGATTGGAAATATTTTATGAAGTGTTCAACTGAAATCTAGACTTCAGTTATTAAGAAATAAAGGGAGAACTAGGACTCAGAGTCAATTAGACATATTTTGCTTACATGATAGGAAAAATGACTTTCTGCATGACCCTCTACTCACTGGACATAATGTATGTGCGAAGCCATCATCTCATTGTTCTGACTCCTACTTCAATTTGTGGGCATCATCCCTGTCTGATTCTATGCTTACTTTAAGGGGCTGTAGCCATAATATTGAAGAAGGCAATGGCACCCCACTCCAGTACTTTCGCCTGGAAAATCCCATGGACAGAGGAGCCTGGTAGGCTGTAGTCCGTGGGGTCTCTGAGAGTCGGACACGACTGAGCGACTTCACTTTCACTTTTCACTTTCATGATTGGAGAAGGAAATGGCAACCCACTCCAGTATTCTTGCCTGGAGAATCCCAGAGACAGAGGAGCCTGTTGGGCTGCCATTTATGGGGTCACACAGAGTCTGACACGACTGATGTGACTTAGCAGCAGCAGCAGCAGCAGCCTTAATATTGCACACACATGCAAGAAGTGTTCACATCCACAATATTTGAGAGCAAGTTGCAAATATCACAGTTATTTATCCCTAAATATTTCAGTATTTCTTATGATCAGAAATATTAGTCTACATAACCACAATATAGTTGTCAATTTCAGGGCTTCCCTGGGGACTCAATGGTAAAGAATCCCCCTGCCAATGCAGGAGACTTGGGTTCGATCCCTGGGTTGGAAAGATCCCCTGGAGAAGACAGTGGCAACCCACTCCAGTATTCTTGCCTGGGAAATCCCATAGACAGAGGAGCCTGGTGGGCTACAGTCCCTGGGGTCATGAAAGAGTTGAACACGACTTAGTGACTAAACAACAACTATGATAACAATTTATTTTACCTCCCACATACCAGCATTGTCAGTTTACCCCAAACTGCCCTCTATTATAGCCAAGTTATACCTTTGGATTCCCCTTTCCTTAGGACTTCCAAGTTTTCAAGTTTTTCCTCGGTCCCTTGTGTCTTAAATTTCTAAATGCATGTATATATTTTCTTGATGTTTAAGAAATGTTTTTAAAAAGAAAAGGCATTTTTAAAATTGTATTACTTTATAAGAAAACAATAGCAAGAAGTAAAACCAGAGAATATGTCTGAAAGAAGACCTGATAAGAATATATTCTGTACTTCTTCTTCTTCTTCTTTTTTTTTTTTTGGTATCATGGTACTTAGTTCAGTTCAGTTCAGTCTCTCAGTCATGTCCAACTCTTTGTGACCCCATGGACTACAGCATGCCAGGCTTCCTTGTCCATCACCAACTCCTGGAGCTTGCTCAAACTCATGTCCATTGAGTTGGTGATGCCATCCAACCATCTCATCCTCTGTTGTCCCCTTCTCCTCCTGCCTTCATGAGTCAGTTCTTCGCATCAGGTTGCCAAAGTATTAGAGCTTCAGCTTCAGCATCAGTCCTTCCAATGAATATTTAGGATTGATTTCCTTTAGGATGGGCTGGTTGGATCTCCTTGAAGTCCAAAGGACTCTCAAGAGTCTTCTCCAACACCACAGTTCAAAAGCATCAATTCTTCGGCGCTCAGCTTTCTTTATAGTCCAACTCTCACATCCATACGTGACTACTGGAAAAAATCATAGCTTTGACTAGATGGACCTTTGTTGGCAAAGTAATGTCTCTGCTTTTTAATATGCTACTGAGGTTGGTCATAGCTTTTCTCCCAAGGAGCAACTATCTTTTAATTTCATGGCTGCAGTTACCATCTGCACTCATTTTGGAGCCCAAGAAAATAAAGTTTGTCACTGTTTTCATTGTTTCCTTGTCTATTTGTCATGAAGTGATGGGACCAGATGCCATGATGTTAGTTTTCTGAATGTTGAGTTTTAAGCCAAACTTTTCACTCTCCTCTTTCACTTTCGTCAAGAATATCTTTAGTTCCTCTTCATTTTCTGCCATAAGGGTGGTGTCATCTGCATATCTGAGGTTATTGATATTTCTCTCAGCAACCTTGATTCCAGCCTGTGCTTCCTCCAGCCCAGCGTTTCTCATGGTGTACTCTGCATATAAGTTAAATTTGCAGGGTGACAATATACAGCCATGACATACTTGTTTCCCTGTTTGGAACCAGTCTGTTGTTCCCTGTCCAGTTCTACCTGGTGCTTCCTGATCTGCATATCTTAAACCCGTTATGGAGTACACAGTCTGTATAACCCCAAACTTCTTTACACCGAGCAACCTTTCTATTCCCAGATCAGTGGTTCTTAAGTTTCTGCTATAGAACCTTCTGGAAAGACTCTGAATGGATATAATCAACACATTTTTGAGTGCCCAAATGTGTGCTGACACTGTTGTGTGGAAAAGAAAATCATGGAATAGCTTGGAGCTGAGAGGTAACACAATAGTTATTTTGACTGATTGCTCTAGCTTCAGTGCTGAGAATATGCAATAGGGGGATTATGGGAAGTAGGAAGCAGTTGCAGAGTTGTTGCACACCAGCCAAGTAAGACACAGTGCTGACTTGGATAAAAGTATAAATAACAGACAGGGTGAGACATGGACAGATTCTGGATGTACTTTGATTATCCGGTCTATAAGATTTGATGTTTGATTGGTTGCAGGTTTTGAGGTAAAAAATGCAGACTCCAAGATTTTGGCCTGAGTAACTTTTCTCCATTTTTCAGCAATCAGAGTGGACAAATACCAAGTAAATATAATGACCTGTCTAATAGCCAAATTTATCATGATATAGTTAGATACATAAAAATATTTTCTAGTAAAATATACTTTAAATAAAAACAGACCAAAAAAACCCCAAACAATTTGATTTAAAAAAATAAGCCAAAGACTTTAAGACACACATGCCAAAGAAGATATACAGATAACAAATAAATATACAAAAAGGTTCTCCACATCATAAGGGAGATGCAAATTAAAACAGTGAGATACTACTATACACTTACCCAAATGGCAAAAATCTGGAACACTCAACACCAAATGCTGAGAAAGATGTGGTATAATAGTAATTTTCTCTCGTTACTGATAGAAATACAAAATGGTACAACCACTTTGGAAGACAGTTTCTTATAAGGTGAAACATTCTATATGATCCAACAGTTGTATTGTCTGGTATTTACCCCCCCCAAAATGGAAAGCTTACATCCACATGAAAGCCTGCACATGGATGCTTGCAGCAGATTTATTTACAAAGACTAGAAGCAACTTAGATGTCCATCTGTAGATGAATGGAAAATTAACTGTGGTGCATTCAGGCAGCGCTATATTATTCAGTGCTCAAAGGGAGAGTCTTCAAGCCACAGAAAGATGTGGAAAAGCTTTAAATGTATAGTCCTAGGTAAATGAAAGGGCTTTCCAGGGGTAAAGAATCTGCCTGCCAGTGCAGACTCGCAAGAGATGTGAGTTTGATCCCTGGGTCGGGAAGATCCATTGGAGAAGGAAATGGCAACCTACTCCAGTACTCTTGCCTGGAAAATTCCATGGACAGGGGAGCCTTGTGGGCTACAGTTCATGGCGTTGGAAAGAGTTGCACAGGACTAAGCAGCTGAGAGCGCACAGGCACACATACACACAGATGAAAGGAGAGACTGTGACAGTGTGGAGAAGTCAAAATCATGCAGACAGTGCAGTGATCAGTGGGCCGAGGCACGAGTCGAGGACACGTGATTTTGCGGGCAGTGAAAACACCCTATACCATAATGATGGGGACATGTCACTCTATGTTGGTCCAAATCCGTATAATCAGTGATATAAACTGTGCACTTCGGGTGGTTATCATATAGGGACATCAGCTGTAACAAGGACCCACTCTGGTGAGGGATGCTGATCACAGGCAAGGCTTTGGGCACCTTGCTCATAGTCTTGTTATGTACCTATAGCGCCACACACACACACACCCGCCCCTCCTTAAGACTGCAAATCTGAGCAGATAAATCCTGAGACTCTCGGCTACGGCAGGGAGGGAGGAAGGCTTAAGTCTGGTTTTGCATGAGCTTCACACGGGCAGGAATCTGTTACCTGAGTCTTCGCATCAAGGCTCTGTTTCAGACTTCCAGTGGTGGAGCGTTCGGTCACCAGCTACATTTTGAATAGTTTGAAATGTAAAGAAATTTTCCTTGTTTCAGCAGAATTTACTTGTTTATAATTCTGCCTCTGCCCCTGCATAGAATGGGCCTGTATATATTCTACCTCATGACAGCATTTGAGTATTTGAAGAGATTATACTTGCTCTGAAGTTTCTCTTCTCCAATGCCTCCAGGTGAAACCTTCCTTTATATATATGGTAAACCTTCCTTTATATATATGGTAAACCAGGAAATTATGTCTAAATTTTATTGAACAGATACATATTTTGATTTTCTAGTTTTCAAACAGTCTTCAGGATATATTTCAGATTCCTACGTTGGCTGGTTGGGCAATAGTGAAAGCAGATGGTGGCTTATGGAACTCCATCTAATAAGGTCTTACTCATTTCCTCTGTAAAGCTGTTTATGAGTCAAATTGAATAAAGCTTTGTGTTGAGCCTCTGTAGAAAGGAAGTTGTTAATTTTCCTCCTGTGTTGCTCTTTCCCCTTCTCCTCTTGTATATTTCTCTTCCTTTTCTTCTTTTCTAAAATATAACAGAATTATGTAAACCCTTGATGCCATCATGAAGAACTGTTTTGAAAGCAGTAGTTCTGGTTGGACTATGGAAATTTGGATGGAAGGAAAGTCAGTGTGAATTTACAGATTGTCAGATCCGTAGTGAAATCTTCAGCTGCGTGGACAGAGCCAGAAAGCCTTGAAATATAGCGGGCACTGTGCGTTCTTCCGGCCAGACGCATCTGAGGCTTGTCCGTCTGGACACGGAGATCCTTGAGCTGAGCAGACAGCGTGGGAGACGGCGAGTCTCAGCCCCTCAACACCCGCATCGTAGCTGTTTCAGCCCCTCACCACTGGCACTGGGTCAACTCCAGATATGAGTGACTAGGAGGGGGTCAGGTAGCTGCTTTTCCAGGCCTGCCTCTCGGGAAAAGCGCCCCGACGGCGCGGAGGACCGGGACCGCGGCTGCGTCCCTCGGCCCCGTCCCAGGCCGGGTCCCTGCTTGCTGCCCTGCTCCTTGCTTGCTGCAAGGGTCTTGGCTGCGTCCCTCGGCCCCGTCCCGGGCTGGGTCCCTGCTTGCTGCCCTGCTCCTTGCTTGCTGCAGGGGTCTTGGCTGCGTCCCTCAGCTCCGTCCCGGGCCGGGTCCCTGCTTGCTGCCTGCTCCTTGCTTGCTGCAGGGGTCTTGGCGCTCTTATTCTAGCCACTGAAGCCTTTCGTCAGCTCATCATCTTTGTGGAGGGCAGAGTGTGTGTGCTTTCCAAACACAAATTTTTTCAGATTTGTTAGGCAAGAATGTGTCGCTGTCATGAGCAGGAGGTATCTAGAGGCGTGCCGTTGCCTCGACAGGGATTCCGAAGGTCGTGGGGAGAGGGAAGATGGCCCTGTGCCCTGGGGTTCAGACCGCTGTCCTGACGAGATGTGATTGCGACTTAGCACTGGAGTAGGAACCTTGAACTCTGAGCCTGGTTTAAGACCATGATTTCAGGTTTTTCCCTGGGACACCGAAACCCAGTTCTGTCTCCATGGATAAAATACTATGATTGGCAGTGCTATAGGCACCTGGACTTAAGATAATGACTGATCTAGCCTTAAAAAAAAAAGACTTAAGGTCAGAAGAATAGATTTTTATATGCCATTACAGGTCAGAAAACTCTGACTTGATTTGGGGAAAATCATCTGAGAAAAATAAACTGAGAAATATTTTCAGAGAATTAAAAAATTAACTTTGCTTTCCAGTTTACTACATGATATTTATGTCAGTTATAGTCTCTTGAGACTACTCACCTGAACCTGCTATATGATTAAAATAGACTTGTCAAAATCCAACTCTGGTCAAATCTGTTATCTTGCAGGGCTGGCTTCCTTGCATATCAGTGAGTTAATTGATCGTGTCTTCATATTTGTCATTTGATGCCTTGTTCTTAATACTATTGCATTGTAGTTAAAAGGATCTTAAAGACAGAATAAAGGAGATCAATCCCAAAGGAGATCAGTCTTGAATATTCTTCAGAAAGACTGATGCTGAAGCTGAAGCTCCAATACTTTGGTCACCTGATGTGAAGAGCTGACTCATTTGAAAAGACCCCGATGCTGGGAAAGATTGAAGGCAGGAGGAGAAGGAGATGACAGAGGATGAGATGGTTGGATGGCATCACTGACTCAATGTACATGAGTTTGAGCAGTTCCCAGGAGTTGGTGATGGACAGGGAGGCCTGATGTGCTGCAGTCCATGAGGTTGCAAGAGTTGGACACGTCTGAGCGACTGAACTGACAGACTAGGTGGGAGTAGCAGTTGCAATCTAAATATATAGAATGGATAGCACAGGGAACTACATTTGATAACCTATGATACATCATAACAGAAAAGAATATATGTATGACTAAATCATTTTGTTGTATATCAGAAAGTAGTACAACATTGTTAATCAACTATTTTTCAATAAAATAAAAGAAGACGAAGTAGGTGGAGAAATGTCAGCTATCCAGTAGGCTGGTGTGGGAGAATTTCGTGTCATTTGATTCATATCAGCTTGTCAACTGCTTACACATCTTGAAACTCTCTCTCTGACTTGAGACCTCTTTGTCTTTGCACACTCCTTTCCACACTGCTCGCTGCTTTCCCTTAGAAGGACTGCTGTCTTCTACAGAGGGGACAGTGAGGAGAGTGAGCAAGTGTGGTGATGTACACCAGCCGCCCTAGGCTCTCTCTGGACTATATTTGAAAGTGAATGTGTTAATCGCTCGGTCGCGTCCAACTCTTTTGTGACCCCATAGACTGTAGCCCACCATGTTCCGTGTCCATACTACTCAATGGCAAATACTGGAATAGGTTGCCATTTCCTTCTCCAGAGGATCTTCCCAACCCAGGAATTGAACCTCGGTCTCTTGCATTGCAGGTTGCATTTCAGGCAGATTTTTTTTTTTAGCAGGTAAGGCATCAGGGAAGCCCCCTGGCCTATATTTACTATCTCTAAATACAATGTCATAGGGGAAAATAGAAAAAAAGTTAGGAGTCCTATCTTGTGAAGATAGTCTGAAATTTTATTATTTTGTGAAAATATTTGTCTTAGATAATGAAATAAGGGAAATAAGGGCCTCCTCCCCTGAATACATCACTGGGCACATGGGCATTCTATACTCACCGCCTCTGCCCCTCCAGGCTCCCAGCGCATTTCCCTAGATCCTGTCTGTCTCCTTCTCTGTCTTTGCCCTGAAAACCTGACCACTATGGATAACATCACTTGGACACCCTTTCTTTCTGGCTTCTGCTTCTTGAATGATGGGAGGTGTAAGTAAGATACATCTCATGCTGTGCAGGGGACCCCTCTCCTGGCTTCACCTCTCCCCAGACTCTGGGAATATCATTTCTTCCCTCACCTTCAGCCTATGAGTGGTAGCAGCACCCCACATAGGTACTTGGGTACCTATGTGTCTGGTACTCTGAGTTAAATCTAAGAGTTTAAACGCTTGGAATAGTCTGTGTGTTTCCTGTTGACACTCTGAAGCATGGGTTCAAGGAAAGTTTAGATCACTCTTGAATTCTTTCATCCATTCCCCACCTATATATTAGGCACCTTCTATCTGTACTGTCTTAAGCACCAAGGATGACAGTCAGCGTTCCAGGGATGCCCCACACACTGGCATGAAACAGCAAGGTTTTCTTCTCAATAGCTTCACTACCCCACTTTGGCACAGCTGCCAAGAACCACGTGATGGTAAGAATCACCCACCAAACGCTGCCAGCCATAGTAAAAAAAAAAAAAAAAGTATCATAAAAAGCTTGATACAGGCTTTGTTATGAGATCCTTGGGTCACTGTGGAAGCCTTATACTGTGCAGGGCTGGATGCATTGCAAGCGACTCAGTCCTCAAGCAAAAACCCAATAAAGAATTAATGACCCCATCATGTAGCAGACGGCATAAATTATAATGGGTCTTTCAGGATAACAGCATCTTATCACATCAATCAAAAAAGTTAAAAAAGTAAACAATGTGGCAGAGAGGCAAATGCCTGAAATCAATCCTATGAAATACTAAGCAAATGAAAGCTCTTCTCTCCTAAAGGACATATTTGGACAAGGAGGTGAACAATCACACACGCAAAAAGGAACAGCCAAGATCAGGATCGATTTTCAACTCTCAGGGACACCAAAGCCATCATCCCTCTGCACTGCCACTGAGGCTCCATCAGTAGGATCACAGCTAAATTCAGGTCCACCAGCCCAGATACGGCTCACCACAGTCTGGGAACCTCCATTGTTAAAACTGCCTTCTGTTGGTCATAGTGATTCAGAAGATTGGGCATGAAGGCAGTGTTATAAGGCAAGTCCTGGCACATCCTCAAGGTAATAGGTGCAATGAAAACAAACTGTGCCCACCCATATGGCCCACAACCATAGTCAAGGGACACAGACAGAAGACAATCCAACTCACAGCCATGCTGTCTTGATTGAATGGGATTCAGATGATCAGGCTACTCAATATGTATTTTAGATCTTTGTACACCTGCAGGTCTCAGCTTGAAAGGACTTCTTCTATCTTATTGTTAAGTTCTTCAAACAGAATTACTCTTTGCACCGTCAGAGGTTTGTTAGCCTGGTCTCACAAAAGGCATTGGTTTGGTTTCACAATATGGGAGAATGGCATCATCTTGCCTCTTCTTTTCATGTTATTACATCGGGCACCATGTGGCCAACGTGTCAAGTTGATCACCCACCTTCCCAAACAACAGATTCCAGCTCTGCGTGTGAAACCGGGTTAAAAGCCTCTTCTTTTCATGTTATTACATCGGGCACCATGTGGCCAACGTGTCAAGTTGATCAACCACCTTCCCAAACAACAGATTCCAGCTCTGCGTGTGAAACCGGGTTAAAAGCCCGGTGCCCCAGGGCCCCAGGGAAGACGTGGCGGCCTCGCCTTTCTGAGTCTAAAACTGGGATGACGACCTAGGGCTTTTGGGGACAGAGTGTGCGGCTCTAAAGCACGTGTTCCAGCTTTCTTGCGTGTTTAGCTTAGGCTTTGTGAATGCATTGCTATTTGCCCCATGAAATCACTTGTACAACACTCTGCGTTGTAACTGGACTTGTATTATTCCTTTTTTCTGTTACCACCCATTTCATGTTAGCTGCATTGTTAGCATATAATTAAATTAACCGTGAATCATTTTAGCAGCCTGTGAAGTAACTAGTCCATTTTGTGGTCTTTTGACACACTGTTTTTATAATTTGCATCATTGGCTAATTAGTTGTATTTAAAATTCTTTGAGGATTTCTCTGTGGTTTCATGCTTGATTTCTTTCCGAATATTTGTAAAAGAACAGTTCTGTGTGTTTTCCTTGCTGTTGGAGTTCTCTGACGGTGTGTCTGCTTTCATCATTGGTTTGATTTCCTGTCTCATCCTGTTGTCTGCTTAGTTGTCATCAATCCAGACCCCTGCCCCCGCCCCCGAGGCTGTAGTTTACCCATCCATCTCCCCTCCCCCGTCCCCCCACCTGCTCTGGTCATAGCTGTGCTGTGGTCCACAGCGTGTGTCCCCTTAGTTCAGGTTTGTGCTTTGTCTTCATGTCTCATTAAATGGTGTTTTTCCTCCATAGCAGTAAGTTGAATTGGTGTATCACTATGCAGTTACAGGAGAAGGCAATGGCAACCCACTCCAGTACTCTTGCCTGGAAAAGCCCATGGAGGAGCCTGGTAGGCTGC
Organism: Aepyceros melampus; assembly: GCA_006408695.1. NCBI lineage: Eukaryota > Metazoa > Chordata > Mammalia > Artiodactyla > Bovidae > Aepyceros > Aepyceros melampus. The sequence continues at coordinate 56,775 of SJXQ01011771.1, read as the reverse complement.
AGTCCATGGGGTTGCACAGAGTCAGACATGACTGAAGTGACTTAGCAACTTCCTTCAAAGGGACTTGTGTATATTCAGTGTCTCTGATGTCGAAGCAGGCCATTGTCGACCCATGCTTCCACCAGAAACTCCTGGACACTCACAGGCAAATCTGGCTTTGATAATATATCGATTCATTATTTAAAACTCTTTTAAATGAGAATTTAACCTGATAAACATTACATAGTATCCAAAGCAAAAGCAAGCTGAGCACAGAAGAATTGATGGTTTTAAACTGTGGTGTTGGAGAAGACTCTTGCGAGTCCCTTGCATTGCAAGGAGATCCAACCAGTCCATCCTAAAGGAAATCAATCCTGAATATTCATTGGAAGGACTGATGCTGAAGCTGAAGCTCCAATACTTTGGTCAACTGATGTGAAGAGCTGACTCATTGGAAAAGACCCTGATGCTGGGAAAGACTGAAGACAGAAGGAGAAGGGGATGACAGAGGATGAGATGATTGGATGGCATCACCGACTCAATGGACACGAATTTGAGTAAACTCTGTGAGTTGGTGTTGGACAGGGAGGCCTGCCGTGCTGCAGTCCATGGGGTCACAAAGAGTTGGACACAACTGAGCGACTGAACTGAAATGAACTGGAAGCAAAAGAAGTATTGTTGTTGTTCATTCTATCAGTCGTGTCCAACTCTTCATGACCATAGACTGCAGCAAGCCAGGCTTCTCTGTTCGTAACCAACTCCTGGAGTTTACTCAAACTCATATCCATTGAGTCGGTGATGCCATCCAGCCATCTCATCCTCTGTCATCCCCTTCTCCTCCTGCCTTCAATCTTTCCCAGCATTAGGGTCTTTTCCAATGAGTCAGTTCTTCACATCAGGTGGCCAAAGTATTGGAGTTTCAGCTCCAGCATCAGTCCTTCCAATGAATATTCAGGACTGATTTCCTTTAGAATGGATTGGTTAGACCTTCTTGTAGTCCAAGGTACTCTCAAGAATCTTTTTTAAACCACAGTTCAAAAACATCAATTCTTTGGTACTTAGCCTTGTTTATGTTCCAACTTTAATATCTGTACCTGACCACTGGAAAAACCGTAACTTTGACTATACAGGTATTTGTTGGCAAAGTAATGTCTCTGCTTTTTAATATACTCTCTAGGTTTGTCATAGCTTTTCTTCCAAGGAGCAAGGATTTTTAAAATTTCATGGCTGCAGTCACCATCTGCAGTCATTTTGGACCCCCTCAAATAAAGTCTGCCACTGTCTCCACTGTTTCCTCATCTATTTGTCATGAAGTGATGGGATCAGATGCGATGATCTTCATTTTGTGAATGTTGAGTTTTTTTTTTTTTTTTGAATGTTGAGTTTTAAGCCAGCTTTTTCACTCTCCTCTTTCATTTTCATCAAGAGGCTCTTTAGTTCTTCTTCACTTTCTGCCATAAGGGTGGTGTCATCTGCATATCTGAGGTTATTGATACTTCTCCCGGCAATCTTGATTCCAGCTTGTGCTTCATCCAGCCCAGCATTTCTCATGATGTACTCTGCATAGAAGGTAAATAAGCAGGGTGACAATAGACAGCTTTGACGTACTCCTTTTCCTATTTGGAACCAGTCTGTTGTTCCATGTCCAGTTCTAACTGTTGCTTCTTGTCCTGCATACAGGTTTCTGAAGGTGGTTTGGTATTCCCATTATTTTAAGAATTTTCCACAGTTTGTTGTGATTCACATAGTCAACGGATTTAGCACAGTCAGTGAATCAGAAGTAGATGTTTTTCTGGAATCTCCTTGATTTTTCTATGATCTGATGAATGTTAACAATTTGATCTCTGGTTCCTCTGCTTTTGCTAAATCCAGCTTGTACATCTGGAAGTTCTCAATTCGCATACTGTTGATGCCTAGCTTGAAAAACTTTGAGCATGACCTTGCTAGCATGTGAAATGAGTGCAATTGTGTGGTAGTTTGAACATTCTTGGGTATTGGCCTTCCTTGGGATTGGAATGAAAACTGACCTTTTCCAGCCCTGTGGCCACGCTGAGCTTTCCAAATTTGCTGGCATGTTGAGTGCAGCACTTTCACAGCATCATCTTTCAGGATTTGAAACAGCTCAGCTGGAATTCCATCACCTCCACTAGCTTTGTTTGTAGTGGTGCTTTCTAAGGCCCACTTGATTTTGCACTCCAGGATGTCTGGCTCTAAGTGAATGATCATACCATCGTGCTTATCTGGGTTATGAAGATCTTTTTTGCGTACTTCTCATACCAAGAGTATAGTTCTTTTAGATTATTAAGATCTTTTTCATACAGTTCTTCCGTGTATTCTTGCCACCTCTTCTTAATATCTTTTGCTTCTGTAGGTTCATACTGTTTCTCTCCTTTATTGTGCCTATTTTTGCATGAAATGTTCCCTTGGTATCTCTAATTTTCTTGAGGAGATCTCTAGTGTTTCTCATTCTATTCAGTTCAGCTCAGTTCAGTAGCTCAGTTGTGTCCGATTCTTTGTGACCCCATGAATCGCAGCACGCCAGGCCTCCCTGTCCATCACCATCTCCTGGAGTTCACTCAGACTGACGTCTCATTCTATTGGTTTTCTCCATTTCTTGGCATTGTTCACTTAGAAGGCTTTGTTATCTCTCCTTGCTGTTCTTTGGAAATCTGCATTCATTGGGTATATCTCTCCTTTTCTCCTTTGCCTTTCACTTTGCTTCTTTTCTCAACTATTTTTAAGTTCTCCTCGGACAATCATTTTGCCTTTTTGCATTTCTTTTTATTGGGAATGATTTTGATCACTGCCTCCTGTAACGAAATTCCAGCGCAACTCTTCAGGCACTCTATCTTGAATAGAGTGCCTGAAATCTAATCTCTTGAATCTACTTGTCACTTCCACTGTAAAATTACAAGGGATTTGATTTGAGTCATGCCTGAATGGTCTGGGCTTCCCAGGCAGCACTAGTGGTAAATGATCTGCCTGCCAATGCAGGAGACCCCAGTTTTATACCTGTGGTGTGAAGATCCCCTGGAGTAGGAAATGGCAAACCACTCCAGTACTGTTTCCTGAAAATCCCATGGACGGAGGAGTCTCACGGGCTACTATCCATAGAGTCGCAAAGAATCGGACACAACTGAGCATACATTGTCTTCTATACTTGAAAGGCCTAGTGGTTTTCCCTACTTTCTTCAATTGAAGCCTGAATTTTGAAATAAGGACTTCATGATCTGAGCCACAGTCAGCCCCTTGTCTCATTTTTGCTGACTGTATAGAGCTTCTCCATCTTCAGCTGCAAATAACATAATCCATCTGGTGTGGCACTGACCATCTGGTGAGATCCTTGTGTAGAGTCTTCTCTTGTGTTGTTGGAAGAGAGTATTTGCTATGACCAGTGTGTTTTCTTGGCCAGACTCTGTTAGCCTTTGCCCTACTTCATTCTGTACTCCAAGGCCAAATATGCCTGTTACTCCAGGTATCACTTGACTTCCTACTTTTGCATTCCAGTCCCCTATGATGGAAAGGACATCTTTTTTTTTTTTTTTGGTGTTAGTTGTAGAAGGTCTTGTAGGTCTTCATAGAAGCATTCAACTTCAGCTTCTTCAGCCTTCTTGCTTGGTGCATATACTTGGATTATCCATAGACTTGGATATTGAATGGTTTGCCTTGGAAACAAACTTGAGATCATTCTGTCTTTCTTGAGATTGTCCCAAGTACTGCACATCGGACTCTTTTGTTGATTAGGAGGGGTACTCCATTTCTTTGCCCCTTAACAAGATAATTTAAGATTATATTATTTAATAACTTTTAAAATAAGATAAAAATCATATTTTAAAGACTACATAGACACAGTAAACTACAATAAAAGGAAAGCCAGCGAAGGATAAACTGAGGAATCAGGAGAATGACACCTTGAAAAGAGGAAGGCAGGGAGATGGAGATGCAGAGACTGGATGCTTCTCTAAGGGACTTTGTTTGTGATGATGCTTTCTTAGCAGCTTATTACAGAGTTAAAGGTAGGAAATCAGCCATATAATCCATGCTCAGAATGAAGATCAGCAATCATCATGAACCAAGAATTATGCTTAATTCGTTTCATGCACTTGAAGTCAAATGAAGGCAAAAATCTTTCACCATAATGTGGAGAAGAAAACAGTAGGATAATACACGGAGGAGGCAGGCTGGAGAAATTTTTATCTTTATTTTTTAAGAATTTCAAGACTTGAAGGTGATTGCATGCTGATGAAGAAGCGGCGGTATTAAGAACAGTCAGTCAGTTCAGTCGCTCAGTCGTGTCTGACTCTTTGTGACCCCATGGACTGCAGCATGCAGTCCTCCCTGTCCATCACAACCTCACAGAGTTCACTCAGACTCATGTCCATTGAGTTGGTGATGCCATCCAACCATCTCATCCTCTGTCGTCCCCTTCTCCTCCTGCCTTCAGTCTTTCCCAGAATCAGGGTCTTTTCCAATGAGTCAGCTCTTTGCATCAGGTGGCCAAAGTACTGGAGTTTCAGCTTTGACATCAGTCGCCCCAGTGAACACCCAGCACTGATTTCCTTTAGGATGGACTGGTTGGATCTCCTTGCAGTCCAAGGAGCTCTCAAAAGTCTTCTCCAACATCACAGTTCAAAAGCATCAATTCTTCAGTGCTCAACTTTCTTTATAGTCCAACTCTCACATCCATACATGCCTACTGGAAAAAACATAGCTTTGAATAGATGGGCCTTTGTCAGCAAAACAATGTCTCTGCTTTGTAACATGCTGTCTAGGTTGGTCATAGCTTTTCTTCCAAGGAGTAAGCATCTTTTAATTTCATGGCTGCAGTCACCATCTGAAGTGATTTTGGAGCCCAGAAAAATAAAGTCTGACACTGTTTCCACTGTTTCCCATCTATTTGCCATGATGTGATGGGACTGGATGCCATGATCTTAGTTTTCTGAATGCTGACTTTTAAGCTAGCTTTTTCACTCTCCTCTTACACTTTCATCAGGAGGCTTCTTAGTTCCTCTTCATTTTCTGCCATAAGGGTGGTGTCATCTGCATATCTGAGGTTATTGATATTTCTCCTGGCAATCTTGATTTCAGCTTGTGCTTCATCCAGCCCATCATTTTCATGATGTACTCTGCATATATGTTAAATAAGCAGGGTGACAATACACAGCCTTGACATACTCCTTTCCCAATTTGAAACCAGTCTGTTGTTCTATGTCTGGTTCTAACTGTTGCTTTTTGACCAGCATATAGATTTCTCAGGAGGCAGGTAAGGTGGTCTTGTATTGTCATCTCTTGAAGAATTTTCCATAGTTTGTTGTGATCTACACAGTCAAAGTCTTTAGCATAATTAAAAAAGCAGAAGTAGATGTTTTCCTGGAATTATTTTGCATTTTCTAGGATTTAGGGGATGTTGGCAATTTGATCTCTGGTTCTTCTGCCTTTTCTAAATCCATACTGAACATCTGGAATTTCAGGATTCAAGTACTGTTGAAGCCTGGCTTGGAGAATTTTGAGCATTATCCAGTCCTGTGGCCACTGTTGAGCTTTCCAAATTTGCTGGTATATTGAGTGCAGCACTTTCACAGCATCATATTTCAGGATTTGAAATAGTTCAACTGGAATTCCATCACCTCCACTAGCTCTGTTCGTAGTGATGCTTCCTAAGTCCCACTTGACTTCACATTCCAGGATGTCTGGCTCTAGGTGTGTGATCACACCATTGTGATTACCTGGGTCATGAAGATATTGTTTTTTGCATAGTTCTTCTTTGTATTCTTGCCACCTCTTATTGGAGACTAGACAGTGGAGCAGGCCATGCTGCCTGGGTGGGCTGGCACTAGCTGTGGTGAAAGGTAACCTTGGAGGGGCATCATCTCACCCTATCAGGAAAGAGAGGAACCTGTGTAGTTGTGGTGGCAGTAATTTAAGGCATTTCTCCTCTTATGACTTCTGTTTTCCTTTTGAAGTGGAAATCACGGTCATCCTCTGAATGAGAGATTTGGTGACTGGGCAGGAAGTGTGGGGTGAGCTATAAATGCCTGAAATAACAGCTTGATTGACGAGGTTAAAGAACACCAGCTTAACACAGACACAGCCAGTTTTCACTGCCAACTCCCTGAGGCTACTATGGATGTTTGTAGGTTCTCTTGAAGTTGCGGTTCCTCTTTCTCTTTCTTCTTCTTTCCTTTTCCTTTTCTCATGATCCTTTCTATTTTCATATTAATCATTGGTAATATGTGAGCAGGAACTAGAACTGCTCAGATTTAATCAAGCCACCCACTCCCAGATCATTCACAATGGACACCGCTGTGAGATATGTAAGAAGGTGCTGAGAGGGTAACAGGCAGGAAGGCCAGGGGCCTCCAAACCGAGGAAATAGGCTGCATGTATCAGACATTCTGGAGAAGGCAATGGCACCCCACTCCAGTACTCTTGCCTGGAAAATCCCATGGACGGAGGAGCCTGGTAGGCTGCAGTCCATGGGGTTGCGAAGAGTCAGACATGACTGAGCGACTTCATTTTCGCTTTTCACTTTCATGCATTGCAGAAGGAAATGGCAACCCACTCCAGTGTTCTTGTCTGGAGAATCCCAGGGAGAGAGGAGCCTGATGGGCTGCTGTCTATGGGGTCGCACAGAGTCAGACACGACTGAAGCGGCTTAGCAGTAGCAGTAGCTATCTAACATCCAGCTAAAGACTAGCAGAGGGCACTCTTCCTGCCTCCTTCTGATGTCTATGTCAGAAATTTTCTTTTTCTCTTTTATACTTTAAGAAAAACTTTATTACACAAAAGCTCTGAGCAATCCAGCCTCGTCACTGGCCCCAGATTGAGTTCTTCTCTGGAGGCCAAGAATCTCAGCATCTTTCCTGGTTCAGCAACAACCTTCAGTACCACCCTCCCCGCCCCCCATTCAAAGGCAAATTTCTCAGAAGGAAACTGAAGTGAAGTCACTCAGTCATGTCCAACTCTTTGTGACTCTCATGGACTGTAGCCTACCAGGCTCCTCAGCCCATGGAAATTTTCCAGGCAAGAGTACTGGAGTGGGTTGCCATTTCCTTCTCCAGGGGATCTTCCAGACCCAGGAATTGAACCCAGGCCTCCTGCATTGCAGGCAGATGCTTTACCATCTGAACCATCAGGGAAGCCTCTCAGAAGGAGGGAGATACTATTCCAGCCAGGCAAATATAATAGAAACCTAGTACATTATTCAAATAATTGTTATTGCAACAATTAGAAAGTAAAACTAAATAAGGAAATGGTTTCTCAACAGTGTAGAGGGTCTGCCAGAAGTCAAAGAACAGGAAATCCTAGTCACAACAATCCATAATTATATAATATCCATACTTTCAGCAGCGATGCTCAGCAATTCTATTACAGATGGACTTAGCAATGGTTTAGATTTTTTTGTTTGTTTGTTTGTTTTTTCAGAGATGTAATAGAAAAGAAATAGGCCAATATAGTTGATAATGGCAAAATAGAGGATGAAGAGATGGATGGATGATAGAATTAAAGGGATATATGATACAAAGCAAGGAAAGGAGGGAGGAGAGGCAGAGAACAGAGGATCAAAAAAACAAAAAAACAACAACCCAAAAGGCTTATTGGGAAAATATACGTGTTGTGACTGAAATGGTCTGAAGTTGTTGTCAGAGAATTGAAGGACAATATTTCAAGAGTGGATATTTATGCAGGATAATAAACTTAGTATCTAGCCATGGATTTAGTTTACTATGTGGAATAAATACAATGGAAATGAGAAGTTAAAAAATAGACATTAAACTTTGGGTGGGTTGTTTATGTAGACACTGGTGTCTGCCACATCACTGGCAAGTCTAGGGTTGGAAGAAGACACGGAAACAGATGCTAAAGACGTCAGTGGATGAGGGAGTGTGAACTTCTTTGCCTTTGCTGCATTTGTTACGGTGATGATTAGGGACTATTTGATCCCTAAGGTCTTCCGACTGAAATGTAGCTTCTTGCCACGTATTTATCTTAAAACCACATGTTAATACTTTGGATATAGAATTTATTAAAAAAGGAATTTTACTGGAGGGAAAATTGCTTAATGAATCACGAATATATTTAATATAATGCTTATTATATAGTTAGTATTTGATACTATGAGAATTACCAAAGCTACATTTTCTGACCATAAAAAGTTTATCATTTGTTTAGAAAGTCAATGTATACATATAAAACAATGAGAGAATAACAGACTAGTATAGGGTACAAGTTGAGGAGAATAAATGTGTATAGCACATATTCAGAGAAAGAATAGGCCAATTTTATTAAGTCTCTTGTATGAACATTAAGTCTCTTGTATGAACTTGGAAGAAAATGAATGATGAAGACTACTTTAGGAACTCCTCTGAAGAAAGTGAAAGCGAAATTCGCTCAGTCATGTCTGACTCTTTGTGACCCCGTGGACTATACAATCCATGGAATTCTCCAGGCAGGAATACTGGAGTGGGTTGCCTTTCCCTTCTCCAGGGGATCTTCCCAATCCAAGGATTGAACCCAGGTCTCCTGCATTGCAGACGGATTCTTCACCAGCAGAGCCACAAGGGAAGCCCAGGAACTCTTTTGCTTGCCTTCCCCCCCCCCCCCCCCCCCCAATATCTGCTCTTGTAGGCAATGACTGTCATAACTGGATTAAGAGGTTAAGTCCAGGATGACTTTCTGAGTCAACTCAAGTTTACCCACATAGACCACCCACTACCTGACTGTCGTCAGACCCTGTGCTAAGAATCCAAAGATATATCAGATGTGTTGGAAGAAAGGCATGTAGGGGGCAGGCAGAACCCAGAAGAGAAAGATCTACCTAACTTAATCAAGGAGGTTAAAAAAAAAAGCTTCCAAAAGAGGTAACATCTGCTTGGAGTCTTGCAAAACAAGGGTAAATTGGGAAAATTCAACTGTAGTGTGGAGTTTTTTTTTTTTTTTTTTAAGGCAGAGGAAATAATAACCCCCCCCCCCCCCCCATTTAAGGTGAAAATATGTTGTCCAAAAGCAAGATGTCCTTTTACTCTTTATTCTCTGTTCAGGTGCTCATTTGTTTATAATGTGCTAAGTTTTCTGATTCAGGAAAGATTTCCTAATTATTATCTTCATCCTTTCCTTTCTTCAAAGTATAAGCCCTCTGATTCGGGAATTTTAAAGAGACAGTACTCATTTTAAAAATAACCCATAGGAAAAAAAGTTGAACTTAATGGAAAGATTTTTCCTTTCGTTTCTCCCCAAAGTTTTCATAATTTCCATCGATACACATATAGTTGAAGGAATAGTTTTTTCCATGCTCTGAGTGGAAGCCTATAGTCTCTCAGTTCATTTGCTCAGTTGTGTCTGACACTTTGCGACCCTATGGAGTGCAGCATGCCAGGCCTCCATGTCCATCACCAGCTCCTGGAGTTTACTCAAACTCATGTCCATCAAGTCGATGATGCCATCCAACCATCTCATCCTCTGTTGTCCCCTTCTCCCACCTTCAGTCTTTCCAGTCTTTTCCAATGAGTCAGTTCTTCCCATCAGGTGGCCAAAGTATTGGAGTTTCAGCTTCAGCATTAGTCCTTCCAATGAATACCCAGGACTAATCTCCCTTAGGATGGACTGGTTGGATCTCCTTGCAGTCCAAGGGACTCTCAAGAGTCTTCTCCAACACCACAGTTCAAAAGCATCAATTCTTCAGCACTCAGCCTTCTTCACAGTCCAACTCTCACATCCATATGTAACTACTGGAAAAACCATAGCCTTGACTAGACGGATCTTTGTTGGCAAATTCTCTACTTAGCTTGAAAAAAAAAATCAAATGGTTTTTCACAGAGGTTAGCAAAATTTTGGCTGTGTCATTTTTCACAGTTATGTCCTTTGGCTACTTGGGCATGTCCTCAGTGTGCCTCAGCCGGAAGGCCTCGCCACCAGGTACTATGTTGCCACGCGGGTTCCATCGCTAGGGACGTGGCCTGACTCCTGTCATGGCAGACTCAGCAGTGCCACAGCCAACAAGAAAATTCTTCTCAATTCAGAGAAAAGAAAGAGTTCTTTCTTATTGCACTGAGGCCCAGAAGTAAAAAAGGATATTTGTCACCATAATTACCTTATACTCAGCAAGTCAGGTAGGAGGAAAAGTTAACAAAACTTGCTAATTAAGAATTTCTTTAAATCTTTCAGCTGAGGAAGTCAAATTGTAAAACAACCTTTTTATTTTCCTGTGGTGGTTGTGTCTCAGTAGTGTGGCCTAAAAACTTTGGCCTGAAATTGAGGTTAGATGAAAGGAAAGAGAAGAAAATCTTAAAAGTTACCATTGTAAGTAAAGTAATCATTTAAAAAGTAAAATGACCTGAGAAGAGATAATAATGGCTCTGCCGCCAGTTTGGTTTTTCGTTTTGTTTTTTGATAGAAAGTTAAGTTGCTTGCATTAGCAAAGCAGGCAATCTAGGGAGAAGGCGGGTTCATGTCTCAAACCTAACTGCGAAGATTCTGCTTGGCCATAAAAGTTTTTAAAGGGAAAAGGAGAAGTAGTCTCAGTTAATCATTGAGATAGGGTATCAGACTCACAGTCATCGCCTCCACCGAGTGCAGGCTTGCTGACTCCTCATGAACTTTCTTTAGATTCAGCTGACCATTTAACCTTTCAATAAAAAAAAAAATTTTTTTTAAGAACATTTTTCCCCAAGAGAAAAATGTCTATAATTTTGAACTGTGTTCCAGCTTCCTATTTTTACTGTTATTGACTGGAAAACTCTAAAAACATGTCGGGTCTACATGACTTCTAGCACCTTCATCAGTTCAGTTCAGTCTCGCAGTCGGGTCTGACTCTTTGCGACCCCATGAATCGCAGCACGCCAGGCCTCCCTATCCATCACCAACTCCCGGAGTTCACTCAGACTCACGTCCATTGAATCCATGATGCCATCCAGCCATCTCATCCTTGGTCGTCCCCTTCTCCTCCTGCCCCCAATCCCTCCCAGCATCAGGGTCTTTTCCAATGAGTCAACTCTTCGCATGAGGTGGCCAAAGTACTGGAGCTTCAGTTTTAGCATCATTCCTTCCAAAGAAATCCCAGGGCTGATCTCCTTCAGAAGGACTGGTTGGATCTCCTTGCAGTCCAAGGGACTCTCAAGAGACTTCTCCAACACCACAGTTCAAAAGCATCAATTCTTTTGCGCTCAGCCTTCTTCACAGTCCAACTCTCACATCCATACATGACCACAGGAAAAACCATAGCCTTGACTAGCACCTTCATAGAGAAGCAAACTTAAGTACTGCTTCCAAGTGAAATATGATCTGCAGCGGGATTTTGAGAGAGCAGAGGGCAACCTTCTGTCTCTCAGGCTGGAGGAGGTGGGGGGGTGACCAGCCTCGTGCCCCCAGACCCACCCTGCTCCTTTCAAAGGAGAGGGCAGGGCAGAGACTGCCTGCGACTCTAAGTCTCTCAGGATTGCTTCTGGGCTCCCCACACCGACAGGCCCAACGCCAGTCCCTGCTGGCCCGGCCGGGAGCACCTGGGTGGAGCACCCAGATGGAGGAGGCCAGGAGCACCGGATGGAGCACCGAGTGAGGGAGGGCGGGGCCTGCTGCCGGCAGCAGCTGTTTTCATCACCTTCTCAGAGAGCTGGAAGGAGTGGGCTAGGTGCTTCTCGCAGGAGGGAGGGGAGAGGCGAGCGGTGAGAAGGCTGATGCCCGCAGTATCTTTCTTCTCCTGGGTCTCTGGCTCAGAGCCCTGGACTGAGTCCACTCCAGGCAGATGGTCCCTGTCCCTTGGCCAGGAGCCTGGCTGCAGAGCTCTGATGCGGGGAGACATCAGTGATGTGAGCACACTTTTAGTAAATCAGCCTGTCAACTGCGCACCCCGTTTCCATGCAGGCCTAGTGCCCAGTGATGAACTGTGATCCTTGAAGCCTATGTAGGCTTCCCAGGATAGTTAATTATTTGATACCTCATCAAACTGAACTTATATGCAGAGTGAGGTGAAAGTGAAAGGTGCTCAGTCTTGTCCGACTCTTTGTGACCCCATGGACTATATGATCCATGGAGTTCTCCAGGCCAGAATACTGGAGTGGGTCACCTTTCGCTTCTCCAGGGGATCTTCCCAACCAAGGGATCAACCCAGGTCTCCTGCATTACAGCCAGATTCTTTACCAGCTGAGCCACAAGGGAAACCCTTGATATATATGCAGAGTACATCATGAGAAATGCTGAGCTGGAATAAGCACAAGCTGGAATCAAGATTGCGGAGAGAAATATCAATAACCTCAAACATGCAGATGACACCACCCTTATGGTAAAAAGTGAAGAGGAACGAAAGAGCCTCTTGATGAAAGTGAAAGAGGAGAGTGAAAAAGTTGGCTTAAAGCTCAATATTTAGAAAACTAAGATCATGGCATCCAGTCCCATCACTTCATAGCAAATAGATGGGGAGACAGTGGACACAGTGGCTGACTTTATTTTGGGGGGCTCCAAAATCACTGCAGATAGTGACTGCATCCATGAAATTAAAAGGTGCTTACTCTTTGGAAGGAAAGGTATGATCAGCCTAGACAGCATATTAAAAAGCAGGGACATTACTTATGTCAACAAAGGTCCGTCTAGTCAAGGCTATGGTTTTTCCTGTGGTCATGTATGGATGTGATAGTTGGACTATAAAGAAAGCTGAGTGCCAAAGAATTGATGCTTTTGAACTTTGGTATTGGAGAAAACTCTTGAGAGTCCCCTGGACAGCAAGGAGATCCAACCAGTCTATCCTAAAGGAGGTCAGTCCTGGGTGTTCATTGGAAGGACTGTGCTAAAGCTGAAACTCTAATACTTTGGATACCTGATGCAAAGAGTGGACTCTCTTGAAAAGACCCTGATGCTGGGAAAGATTGAGGGCAGAAGGAGAAGGGGACAGCAGAGGATGAGATGGTTGGATGGTATCACTGCTTCAATGGACACGAGTTTAGGTAAACTCTGGAAGTTGGTGATGGACAGGGAGGTCTGGCATGCTGTGGTTCATGGGGCTACAAAGAGTCGGATATGACTGAGTGACTGAAATGAACTGAACAAACTGCTAATGTTAAATAATTCTTCCCATATTTACTTGGTGGGAAGGATGAGGGCTGATTAGGGAAAAGGGTAAAGGGAAGATTTGGGCAGCAGCTCTTAACTTCTCCTAGAATTCAGCTGTCTCCTGCAATCTGGTCTAAACTTGCCAGTCACTCACCAAAACAAAGTTCAGTGAAGTGAACAGGATTCATCCTTTCTGGAAAGCAAAACTGCAATTAGCTCTTATTCCTCAGTTAAACCCCTTCATGAGGATTGTGATAAAGAATTTTCCTCCCTACTTTCAGAGATACAACAAATGGGTGACCAGTGAACAATTGAGTTCGGTCCCATCAAGATTGAAGTACCTGGAAGTTCCTCTTTGAAACTGGAAATAACTTTTCTGGCTGCAGTCTTTGATGTAATGAGTTGTGAGGCAACATGAGGGCCAAGCTCTCTAGGATGGAGCACTGATTTTGCCACTCACCAGCTGTGTGAGCTTGGGCAAATTATGTAACCTCTCTGTTCATCAGTTCCCTGATTTATAAGGTAAGAGTAGTAATAATAGTGTTAGAAGGATATTGTGAACCTTAAATAAGCATGAACCTTAAATAAGAACACACCTAAATACACACATATATCTGAATCTTGCCTGAAAGTGAAGTGAAATGAAATGAAAGTCGCTCAGTCATGTGGACCATGACTGCATGGACTACACAGTCCATGGAATTCTCTAGGCCAGAATACTGGAGTGGGTTGCCATTCCTTTCTTCAGGGGATCTTCCCCACCCAGGGATGGAACCTGGGTCTCCCATACTGCAGGCGGATTACCATGTCGTGAGCACTAACAGCTTAGCTGTCATCTGTCTACTGTCACACTTTGGTGAGATATTGGCTGCACTGGGATGGGTAGTTACAATGGCTCCTTAAGCCAAATCTTTGTGGAACAATATCAAAGGTTCCAATTTCAAGTAATCCTCCAGACAGGCTGTTAGAAATCCCATCAAAAGGTTTGTTCCTTAAAGTCCTTGTGGAGACATTAACTTTACATCACAAACTACTGTTCTTGTAATTTTTCATTTTGTCCCCATTGAACTACCTAAGTCCCATCACTTCATAGCAAATAGATGGGGAGACAGTGGACACAGTGGCTGACTTTATTTTGGGGGGCTCCAAAATCACTGCAGATAGTGACTGCATCCATGAAATTAAAAGGTGCTTACTCTTTGGAAGGAAAGGTATGATCAGCCTAGACAGCATATTAAAAAGCAGGGACATTACTTATGTCAACAAAGGTCCGTCTAGTCAAGGCTATGGTTTTTCCTGTGGTCATGTATGGATGTGATAGTTGGACTATAAAGAAAGCTGAGTGCCAAAGAATTGATGCTTTGAACTTTGGTATTGGAGAAAACTCTTGAGAGTCCCCTGGACAGCAAGGAGATCCAACCAGTCTATCCTAAAGGAGGTCAGTCCTGGGTGTTCATTGGAAGGACTGTGCTAAAGCTGAAACTCTAATACTTTGGATACCTGATGCAAAGAGTGGACTCTCTTGAAAAGACCCTGATGCTGGGAAAGATTGAGGGCAGAAGGAGAAGGGGACAGCAGAGGATGAGATGGTTGGATGGTATCACTGCTTCAATGGACACGAGTTTAGGTAAACTCTGGAAGTTGGTGATGGACAGGGAGGTCTGGCATGCTGTGGTTCATGGGGCTACAAAGAGTCGGATATGACTGAGTGACTGAAATGAACTGAACAAACTGCTAATGTTAAATAATTCTTCCCATATTTACTTGGTGGGAAGGATGAGGGCTGATTAGGGAAAAGGGTAAAGGGAAGATTGTGGGCAGCAGCTCTTAACTTCTCCTAGAATTCAGCTGTCTCCTGCAATCTGGTCTAAACTTGCCAGTCACTCACCAAAACAAAGTTCAGTGAAGTGAACAGGATTCATCCTTTCTGGAAAGCAAAACTGCAATTAGCTCTTATTCCTCAGTTAAACCCCTTCATGAGGATTGTGATAAAGAATTTTCCTCCCTACTTTCAGAGATACAACAAATGGGTGACCAGTGAACAATTGAGTTCGGTCCCATCAAGATTGAAGTACCTGGAAGTTCCTCTTTGAAACTGGAAATAACTTTTCTGGCTGCAGTCTTTGATGTAATGAGTTGTGAGGCAACATGAGGGCCAAGCTCTCTAGGATGGAGCACTGATTTTGCCACTCACCAGCTGTGTGAGCTTGGGCAAATTATGTAACCTCTCTGTTCATCAGTTCCCTGATTTATAAGGTAAGAGTAGTAATAATAGTGTTAGAAGGATATTGTGAACCTTAAATAAGCATGAACCTTAAATAAGAACACACCTAAATACACACATATATCTGAATCTTGCCTGAAAGTGAAGTGAAATGAAATGAAGTCGCTCAGTCATGTGGACCATGACTGCATGGACTACACAGTCCATGGAATTCTCTAGGCCAGAATACTGGAGTGGGTTGCCATTCCTTTCTTCAGGGGATCTTCCCCACCCAGGGATGGAACCTGGGTCTCCCATACTGCAGGCGGATTACCATGTCGTGAGCACTAACAGCTTAGCTGTCATCTGTCTACTGTCACACTTTGGTGAGATATTGGCTGCACTGGGATGGGTAGTTACAATGGCTCCTTAAGCCAAATCTTTGTGGAACAATATCAAAGGTTCCAATTTCAAGTAATCCTCCAGACAGGCTGTTAGAAATCCCATCAAAAGGTTTGTTCCTTAAAGTCCTTGTGGAGACATTAACTTTACATCACAAACTACTGTTCTTGTAATTTTTCATTTTGTCCCCATTGAACTACCTTCCTGCTGTTCTTCACCAGGTGAATAAGAACTCTCTACTTTGGTCCCCAGTTTTTGTCCAGATATAGTTCCCTCTTGGCACTGAACTTTATGTTAATTTCTTCTGGACTGTAAATCTCTAGAGGGACCCTGTTCTTTCCCCAGTGTTCAGTACAGACCTTGGGATGTAGTAGGTGAATAGGAATGAGATTTAAATGGAATTGATTGAACTCTTGAGTTCTTAGACTCTCCAGGCCTCTCAATCCATTATTTATGACTTGACATCATCTTCTCCTCAGGCTAAACCCCTGTCTGCCATGATGAGTGTTTCAGTAAGACTTTTCAGGGCTCACAATTTCTTCCCTCTCCAGTGCTTGGCCACACCCAGTGATGTCTCCCATTAACGATTTACATTTTTGTTATTGTTCCAAAGTTTTAGGATTCTGTAAGGAAAAGAAAAACCCTACAATCTGCACTGCAGATTGACATGTCATGTTTATGAATTTCAACTTCACTGCTTTTGGGACATCCTGTAGAAATAGAGAAAAAGAACAGAATGGGAAAGACTAGAGATCTTTTCAAGAAAATTAGAGATACCAAGGGAACATTTCATGCAAAGATGGGCTCAATAAAGGATATAAATGGTATGGACCTAACAGAAGCAGAAGATATTAAGAAGAGGTGGCAAGAATACACAGAAGAACTGTACAAAAACGATCTTCACAACACAGATAATCATAATGGTGTGATCACTCATCTAGAGCCAGACATCTTGGAATGTGAGGTCAAGTGGGCCTTAGAAAGCATCACTACGAACAAAGCTAGTGGAGGTGATGGAATTCCAGTTGAACTGTTTCAAATCTTGAAAGATGATGCTGTGAAAGTGCTGCACTCAATATGCCAGCAAATTTGGAAAACTCAGCAGTGGCCACAGGACTGGAAAAGGTCACTTTTCATTCCAATCCCAAAGAAAGGCAATGCCAAAGAATGCTCAAACTACTGCACAATTGCACTCATCTCACATGCTGGTAAACTAATGCTCAAAATTCTCCTAGGCAGGCTTCAGCAATACATGAACCATGAACTTCCAGATGTTCAAGCTGGTTTTAGAAAAGGCAGAGGAACCAGAGACCAAATTGCCAACATCTGCTGGATCATCAAGAAAGCAAGAGAGTTCCAGAAAAGCATTTCTTTCTGCTTTATTGACTATGCCAAAGCCTTTGACTGTGTGGATCACAATAAACTGTGGAAAATTCTGAAAGAGATGGGAATACCAGACCACCTAACCTGCCTCTTGAGAAATCCGTATGCAGGGCAGGAAGCAACAGTTAGAACTGGACATGGGAACATAGGCAAAACACTCTCTGACATAAATCACAGCAGGATCCTCTATGATCCACCTCCCAGAATACTGGAAATAAAAGCAAAAATAAACAAATGGGATCTAATTAAAATTAAAAGCTTCTGCACAACAAAGGAAACTATAAGCAAGGTGAAAAGACAGCCTTCTGAATGGGAGAAAATAATAGCAAATGAAGCAACTGACAAACAACTAATCTCAAAAATATACAAGCAGCTTATGCAGCTCAACTCCAGAAAAATAAATGACCCAATCAAAAAATGGGCCAAAGAACTAAAACCCTCAGCAGAAAGAGGTTGAAGTCATAAGTCAGAGTCCCAGTGGGAAGTAGAAGTAGACATAACCTGAGAGATATACATTGGGGAGTTACAGGTGAGAAATCCCCAGTTTTGGTGAAAAGTGGTGACATATTCAAAGAGCTTTGTTATGGATCCAAGAGAAATCCAGCTTCGATCACTTGCCAGATCATGAGATCAATAATTCCCACTCACAACAATAACTGCCTCTTGCTTCTTCTCCTTCCTCCTGACCCAGCCCTGGATGATTCAAAGGTTAAAATTAATGATTTAGTGGAGGAAGGGGAAGGAGTTGACCACTATCTCTTTTCTACTCAGCAGACTTCAGCTGGAGGAAAGGAGATGCTACAGGTGAAGTTTGGAGTTTGGATTATTATGGCGAACCATGTGGCATTTGTTATTGAACTGAGACTAGCTACTACAGTGATTGATTGCTTTTTTGGTCTATCAGTAGTCTTGGGACCTGACTTAGTTTTTGTGCAAAAAGGATACAGATTTTATCTGAGTGAATGCGAATGGTCACTAGTGAAGAAGAATGAACCTGTATTTTGTAGACAGTCTTCAACCTCAAGTCCTGCTTATTCAACCTCATAGATATAGCAGCACAGGGAGGAGGCAGGCATTAGCTTACATAAGACTTCATCCAGACAGTGACATTTGAACTGGGCCCTTAAGGATACTGGGGAATAACTAGGCATAGAAAAAAGAAAGGTGGAAGAGCATGTCTAAATGGGTGGGAGTGTGAAATTCATTTTATTTGTGATGCTGGAGGACAGGAGATAAGGATGAAAACTTAGGCTGGACATGGACTGGAAACAGCCTTGAATTACATGCTAGGGAGTTTGGCTTTTCCCCTCAAGGCCTACACAGGAGGCCATCAAAGGTCTTGAGTATGAAGGACACATGATATAATTTCTATTAAGGAATGATGGTGTCATCTTTTGTCAGCAGCATCCTTTTGTATGATTTTTGACTCCAACATCCTCAGCACAGGAAGTCTGCTACCATGAGACTGTTGATTTCCATTTATTTAGCATTCCCCTGTTCTCACTCTATTTCACCTTCTCTATAGGTTACTGAAAATGCTTCCTACCTCTGTGAGGAAAATATCTTAATACTCCTATCTCCTTAACTTTACTTTAGGTCAGCAGTGATGGACCAGTAAGTATGATTGTGAAAATAAAAGCAGCTGTTGCAGAGTGGAAGACAAGGAAGCAACCTGTGGTTGGTCTGAACTTACTAGATTTCAATGCCTGAAAATCATTCATCTAGGACCTCCCTGGTGGTGCAGTGGATAAGAATTTACTTGCTAGTGCAGGAGACACAGGTTCAATCCCTGGTCCAGGAAGATTCTACATGCCGCAGAGCATCAGGGACAATGTGCCACAACTACTAAAGCCCGAGTGCCCTAGAGCCCACATGCCACGACTGGGCCCATGCGCTGCCACTGCTGAAGGCCGCTCACCTGGAGCCCATGCTCTGCAAAAGAGAAGCCACTGCAAGGAGAAGCCCACATGGCTCAATGAAGAGTAGCCCCTGCTCGCCACAACTAGAGAAAACCCACACGCAGCAAAGAAGACCCAGTGCAGCCAAAAAAAAAAAACCCCAAATCAGTCATCCAGAGAAAAGAATATATAGCACAAATGGAACAAAGCTAGATCAAGATCAAAAAATATGAGAAATACCAGAATCTTTCAGTCTACTGTCAGAGAGTGATGGGGAAGAAAACAGGCAGATAAATTAACAAATAAATGTTAGGAAGAATCGTAAGACCAACAGGGAGCATTTAAGTTTATATTTATTACTTGTAAGAGCACAGTTATCAGGCAGCTGAGAGCAAGAGTTCTGAACTCAGATTCCTGTATTTGAATCCTGGCTCCGCCACTGGTAAGAGGAGCATTCTGGACAAGATAACAAATAAATGTTAGGAGAATCGTAAGACCAACAGGGAGCATTTAAGTTTATATTTATTACTTGTAAGAGCACAGTTATCAGGCAGCTGAGAGCAAGAGTTCTGAACTCAGATTCCTGTATTTGAATCCTGGCTCCGCCACTGGTAAGAGGAGCATTCTGGACAAGTTACTCAAAACCTCCATGTCCACTTTCATCTTTTTATAGGTTCATAAAGATCAACTCTATGAGATTATATACATAATCTCACATACATACCTAGAATACCAAGTCCCTAGAATAATACATGGACAATAAAAAGTAGCTGTTACTACTTAACCAAAGAGTATCCTAGCCATGCTTGGACATTTTTCCTTGAATAAATTCTACTCTGTAATGAAGCACAATGAAGCACTCAATTGATGTTACACTCAATCTCTGAATTAGTTAAGATGTAAGCATCTTGGAGACTTTTAATGAGTATTATTTAGAAAAGACAACATATAGTCTGAACAAACAAACAATACTCTCAAAACTAAAAAGTCCAAAACAAAGCAATGTTCAAAACATGTCTTATGACCAATAGGAACACTGAGATATGTTTTCTAATTGGTTGTACTCTGTTTTCATCTCAGAGGCCACCCATTAAAGGAAAAATATTTGATGGAGAAATTGCATACAGTTTAAATAAACAATTTTTATTTCTAGAACTCCAAATCACTTGGCAAAAGCAATTTTTTCATGCTAGAGGTTTGAGTCAAAATGCAAGAGGTTGGTCATATAAATGAGTTAAAATGACAATCTTAGATTTTATCATTGCACTTATTTAAAATTTTAAAAAGAAACATTAGAGAAAAGCTTCTAAGTGATAGCCAAAAACCCTGGTACAAACCATTACTACAATGATTTTTTCTTAATAGGCAACTAGGCAAGTAGGTAACTAGGCAAGTCTCAAATGTGTGATTAGTAAGCTTAGGAGGAAGATGAGAGACCATAAAGCACAAGTATACTCTACACAAAGTTGTAATTTAAGTAACCATTACTACAAAGGAAGCCCATACTCATACATTTTTAACATGGGTGGTACCAAAGTACAATGCATTAAGAAACCAAAAAGTTAATTAAATTAGTATAATGATGGCTTATAAAAAAGGCACAAAAATTACATATAATATATAGTAAAGGGAACTGAGATCAAATAATTACCAAATGATCATCATGGGACAAGAATGTGAATCCCAGGCCCTGAGGTCTCCATGTGTTTCCTGGGTTTACATATCTTGCCAATGGTGAACAGTGACAACAGAAATCCTTCTCTTAATCAAGTAGTAGTGGGATAGGGCAATGGCTGGGGCCATGGAATTCAGCCTGGTTAGGTTTTGTGAGTGGGGTGAATTCATATGCTAATTAGTGGGAACATCATCCCAGCAATTGGGGAATCACCCACTCCTCCCTCTTTTGACAGTGCCTTAGAGTTTTCACTTTCCTGCATTGGAGAAGAAAATGGCAACCCACTCCAGTGTTCTTGCCTGGAGAATCCCAGGGACGGTGGAGCCTGGTGGGCTGCTGTCTATAGGGTTGCACAGAGTTGGACACAACTGAAGTGACTTAGCAGTGGGATATGATACAGGCTATCCTTACAAAGGTTCTTTTCCACGCCCATATGAAAGGCATCCATGACTCTTTAAAGGATCCAAAGGAACCAAGTTTTAGAGTCTATCAGAACAAATCTCCATAAGGTTTACTGAGTGTTTTCTCATGTTGACCAAAGATGATGTCCGTTCCTAATGCTAGTCAGTATCTAGAGTTTGATTTGCTAAGCACCAACTTAACTGTGTCAGGAGGCTTTTCTAAAAAGGTGAAGGTTTCCTAAATAATTTATTTATTTTTTATTTTTTGGTAATACCACATAGCATGTGGGGTCTTAACTTTCCAATCAGCAATTGAACCTGCCCCCCACTGCACTGGAAGGCAGAGTCTTAACCATTGAACCACCAGGGAAGTACTCTAAACAATTTGCAACCCATAAATTATTAAAAGGAGATGAGTGTCTTAGGTCTCTATATTCTGCTTGTGTCTTCTGGACCTCACCCCCATGCGGCATAGAAGTCCTTTCTTTTTTCTTTTTTTTGGTAACAGTAAGTCACATTTTTAAAAACTCTCCAATCTGCATCTGTACTTTATTTTTTTCATACTTGAAACTTCAGAGAGTCCAGTTGAAGATCAAACGGTATCTTAAAATATTGCCTTGACATAGTATCTTACTCCACACACTCTTTGGGCAGGCAAGCTAGTGATTTTAATTCTCATTCAAAAAGTGAGCTTTTAAGACTTTAAGGTTTCATCACCCCACTCCAGTACTTTTGCCTGGAAAATCCCATGGACGGAGGAGTCTGCTAGGCTGCAGTCCATGGGGTCATGAAGAGTTGGACACGACTGAGCGACTTCACTTTGACTTTTCACTTTCATGCATTGGAGAAGGAAATGGCAGCCCACTCCAGTGTTCTTGCCTGGAGAATCCCAGGGACAGGGAAGCCTGGTGGGCTGCCATCTATGGGGTTGCACAGAGTCGGACACGACAGAAGCGACTTAGCAGCAGCAGCACTGGTCATATCTTTAGACTTTATCACAAGTCTCAACTGAGTATCTATTTTAGACAACCATTTCAAACACTGTCGAAGGCCTCTGCTTTGTGTTATCATCTTCTAGCCTTTATGTATGTGATTTATGATTCTAGAAACACTAGTCTTCCCATCTGGCCAACTTGAAATGACCCTTCAGTCTATTCCTATTCTCTTGAATAGCCTTCCTAATCCCTCAAGTCTGGATCTGGAACTGTATATTGTATTTCTACGGCACCTTAAACTTTCCCAGCAAATCAACAATTATGCTGTTTTGCATATGCACGTTGCTATATGTAACCTCCCACTAAACTGACAGACAATAAAAGGAAAAGACATATCTGCCTTTTGTGGTTATATTCTCCAGGTTCAGCCCAGTACATGGCACCATGGGTTCTCAAAAATACTTGTTCAAAGGATGAACAAATGAATGATTTCCAATTCTTACAGGGGAGGGTAAAGTGATATTACCCTATTCTTTTAACGTGGTTTTAGTAAAATACTTCACAACCTCATGGACTATACAGTTCAGGGAATTCTCCAGACCAGAATACTGGAGTGGGTAGCCTTTCCCTTCTCCAGGGGATCTTCCCAACCCAGGGATCGAACCCAGATCTCCCACATTGCATGTGGATTCTTTACCAGCTGAGCCACAAAGGAAGCCCAACTAAGCAACTTACACTTAATAAAATACTTTAGTAAAATAGTGATTTAGTACAATTTGGTTTATTGAACTTTAGGTTTTAGAGGAGAAGAGAAGGAGAGAAAGAGAGATCAAACCTTCACTGTAGCTCCTGGGAAGAAAAGCCAGTTGCCTGTGTCTACTGGATCCAGATTGTCTTCTAAAACAACTTGTCTGTGAGCTGAGTTGATGACGAGGATGTTATCTAAGGCCCAGCAGGCTTCATACACTTCACCTACTTGTAGATTTTCCTGCTTCCACTGAAACTGGACGTTCTCCCCTTTGGCGTCTTCAGGAAGGTAGAGGATGTGGATGATAGTACTAACGTTGGAAGGGGCTCTGGAGAGACGAGAATTGGTGCCACAATAAAGTTCAACAGTGTCCACTTTATCTTTCTTATAGATCCATTTTGTTTTTTTTTTTAATTAAGATTGTGGTTTTCTTATCTTAAAAACATTACACATTATGGATGAAATACTCATAATCTTATACCCCTTAAACCTTTTAATATATGTGGTTATTAAGATGTCCATATTAAGTGATGGGAGTTTAAATATCGAATGTCTTAAAGAGCTCTGCTTTTAACACAAGGCAGGCAGTAAGTATACTCAGGTAAGTCAGTAAAATGATAATTGAAGAGAAAATGGTACACAACTGCCTTGGCTCTTGTGAAAAATCAAAGAGTATCCAGCACAGTATTTTGTAAATGGTAGATACTCAGTCTAAAACTATATACTTTATATGATACTAAGAAGAAAAAAAGGAGAGAAACTGTAAAATTATCTTAATTTTAATTCTTACTTTGAAATTTTATATCTATTAGAATCATGGTATATTGTATGTTTCAAAATCAACATTTACATGAATTATTTTATTTCTAGAAAACAAATACTTTTTTGTTTTGAAAATTTGAGATTTGCCATGAGAATTAAATGCTTTCATTTAGAATCCTTTAGATTTCCATGCATATCAGTCTTTAAAAACATGATATAATTTAATAGGATTTTTATATCATATCTGCTGAAATCTATGTCCTTTGCTATTTAATATTTATGTTAAACATTTTATTCTACCAAAGTAGAAACCTGCTGTAGAAAAATGATGGCCTTAGCCAAGATTAAAGGTGGTACTAAAATGCAAACTAGTAGTACCTGGGGCTTACTATAAATCAGTTTTGAAAGGACTAGAGAAAAGCCATATTTTTCACTCACCAATGAAGCACATATAAATCTGCAGGATTGTCAGTGTAGATTATGAACGGTGTGCCTTACCTTTGGGGGTAATCAATTCCCCTTTCCTTTAAAATATTTAATGATGACTATGTTTTTAACTTCAAAAATAATTTAAATCAGTGAAGATAATATATTTTAGTTTTAGCAAGTGATTGAAAATATGTCCACTCTGATCACTAATGGTAAATTTGCATTAATGAGAATGATAGTTTGGTGCATGGCCTAAAATTGAAAGTCTTATGTAGTGAAAAATAAGTAGAATCAGCTGAATGTGATCTCTATATCTTATAATTAAATGTATACACTCAACTATTTGTCATATCAGAAGCATACAGCTGTTATTCAGCAAGAAATATATACTACAATTTACCTAAACTATGAGATATATTAGAGATAAATGGAGGCATATGAGTAAAACTTCTAATACTTATGCTACTTTGCTTAAAACCATTTATATAAATCAGTACTTAATATGAATGCATTTTCATTATAACTACTAAAAATTAGAAGAAACAGCAAATGCTCTGTTATAAAATTGTTGATTGGCACAGCATGTCAGAGCTTGGCTTGTATCAGGTATCTATAAATAATATTTTTTTCTGTCACAGAGGGAGCAATCTATTAAAATCCATGAGTTAGAATTACTTTTCTCAAGTTTTGGCTGAAATAGAACTTGAACTTATGAGATTTTTATTTTTATTTCAAATACTAGAAATTTTTAATATTAAAGATTAAGAACCTAATATTTATTCTTCTTGCCCAAATAAATCACATTTTTTTCAATATGGAAATATGGTAAGGAAAATAGCATGAAAAAAAGAAAACTGTCACAGAACTTATGGAAAATGTTTTACTTGAGTCATACTAATTTAAGAACTGAACTGAGCAGAAAAACCACTTAATAAAATTTCAAGGTATTTTTTTTCCTTTAAATACCTCACCATACCTGAAATTAGCACCCATTCTGAAGTTTATTTTATGATTTAAACTGCACAAAAATGGTTAACATAGTCTGAGTTTTGCTAAATTTAATCAAATATTTTCAACCTGAATGAGCTTCTCCCTCTTTAAGCATCCAACCTCATTTTCTTATGAAGGGATTTTTTTTTATTAAAGAAAATGTAATAAATGATTACAACTCACATCAGAATTATGACAGAATTTTAGAACTGTCCTTTGGGAAGTTAGAAGGAAAATTACCAAACCAGGGATTAGATCCAAAAGGCTGTTAACTAATTGTCATCACAGACTGGAAAGAATTTAGGTAGTAATTTGATACATTTCTAGGCCTATAAACCAGGTCACAGCCAGGCCACCTAGAGAGACAGATGGTGATGTTATTTTGTGGAGAATCCCATCAGAAAGGTTACTATCTCAAATGTACTTTTACCAAAAATAGTTTGTTATAGCCACTACTGACAGTGGAAAGTAGTGAATGGAAAATGACACTTTTAACAACATGTCCTTCAAACAGAGCAGGTAATATGCAGGTAGGGGCTTCCCTGGTGGCTCAGAGATTAAAGCGTCTGCCTCCAATGTGGGAGACCCGGGTTCAATCCCTGGGTCGGGAAGATCCCCTGGAGAAGGAAATGGCAACCCACTCCAGTATTCTTGCCTGGAGAATCCCATGGACTGAGAGCCTGGTGGGCTGCAGTCCATGGGGTCACAAAGAGTTGGACACGACTAAGTGACTTTACTTACTTACTTACTTAATATGCAGGTAAATATGTGCATTCAGGTAATTCAACATAATTAATAACCAGAGTACTTTTAATCATGAAGAATTAAAGCCAGTGATAGAATGAAGGTAAACAGGGAAGCAGAAAACCACCTACATCAAAATTTATGATGATACTTTAAATGATAACAAACCTAATTTTCTCAAGCTGAATCCAGTCCGCAGTATTATTCTTGGCATATGACACGATGATACAAGGGTCTGAATAACTATAGCGACATGAACCTGAACCTGTAAGCAGCAATGACAATAAATTTCAAAGTTAAAAAAGAACAGTGTGATTACATATTATCCTTCCTGATAAATACTCTAGATAATTTTCTAACCACTTAGTTATTTGATCATTTCCCAATTCTTCTAACTATGCTAAAACTTCTTGTGATCTATTCTGATAAATATTAGATAAATAATTTTAAGTTAAGAAAAAAGCAAACTGCGGGTCTCTTTAGAGATACATGAACTTCTAAATTAAATATAAACACTCTGTTCTAGGCCAAAAAATATCTGAATATTATACAATGATTAATAAAGCCATTATGATTCTTGCAAGTTAATATTAATAATGCTTGTATTAAGTGGCATGTCAGTCATTCAATTGCATGAAGAGTAAAAATAGCATTCTTCTGTGTGTCTGTTATTTAACTTATGATGTAGCATGCTGCTGCTGCTTAGTTGCTCAGTTGCATCCGACTCTATATGAGAAATTAAAATACTGTAAATTCAAGTACTAAATGAATGAGAACTATTAGAGATATGATTGATATTATTCTACTACAGCCCAACATCAAAGATTTGAAAGAGAAACATTATTTTCCATTGTGGATATCTGGTCATTGTTTTTCACGATTATTTTCAGTATTGGATATATGAAAACCAAAGACAGTTTTAAACTCTGATAAGAATTTGTTTTAACATGTTTATGAATTCTTATAATAAAATACACTCCCCAAAACAGCCATGAAACATAAGCCAGAAGTTTATTGGAACTCATTAGCAGGGTTTTTATACTATATTAAAAACAAATGAACCAAACGAAAAAGAAATAGCATATTTTATGTTTAACTTTCCCCCATCTGCTAGAGGAACCATGGTTTTAGCAAACGGCATCTGTTGATGGTTTTTAT
Source organism: Aepyceros melampus (assembly GCA_006408695.1). NCBI lineage: Eukaryota > Metazoa > Chordata > Mammalia > Artiodactyla > Bovidae > Aepyceros > Aepyceros melampus. Next base: position 30,027 of record SJXQ01011771.1, on the reverse strand, counting down.
ATTTGTAGTATTCAAGAGTTCCAAGCTTTAATCAGACTCATTTATTTTATTTCAGTAGTGTTTAGTACAACACCAGTTAGTTTGCCATTGCCAAGGCTGGCAGTGAGCTAAAAAGGCCAAACAGCAGTTTTCCTAGATTTATTCTCACAGCTAGAATGTCGATGAAAAAAGGCTACTGAAAAGAAAGCTACACAGTAACCTTGAGCTCAAACAGAAACCTACTTTATGCTGTTTGATCATTTAAGTTCTACCTTTCCTAAGCAGCTGCTTAAAATAAATATCAAACTGTTGGGCTGGAAATGGAAATGGCCAGGATTATGTGAGACAAATTTCAACACAAACAAACACGTATGAGGTCTGGCAGACAATTTGTTTTTCAAAAGGCAGTTCACACTAGCCTAAAGAATGTAAATGGTATTTATGTGCTCCTTTCTGTTTTACACATGGTTAAGTACTTAAAAAGCAAGTGCCTGAGGTGAATCCCCAAAATGGAAAGGGGAGAACAAAAGAAAACCAAAAATGTTCCTCACAGTGGAAATTGTTTACAAATTGAAAAAGAACAGGAAAGCTGATAAACAAAATAAAAAATGTGTTCAACTATGACCCTGATAACTAATATGACTCCTCCCCTATTTTCTTATGTTATCATATCACTGTTGGGAGAAAAAATGTTTACTGTTGCTGGAATAAGCTTACTGTCGTTGTCCAGTTGCCAAGTCATGCCCAACTCTGCAACCCCATGGATTACAGCACACCAGGCTTCCCTGTCTTTCACTATGCAAACTACTCCAGCATTCTTGCTGCAAGAATAGTACAACAGTTTATGATGCTCTCATTAAAATAAAAGGTACTTGGCAGGTGACTCACTTTTACTTACTTAGTCATTATATTATTTTGTATTTAAAATGTTAATATCTTCTGAACCCATCTCCTCCTCATTATTGTCAATGGATTCTCAGTAGCTCTTGCCAGAACTTTGCAATAGAGAACAGCTGGACTCTAGCCTCACATGTCCTCACCCAGCCACACTACTGCCCGTGCTCTTCCTACAAGTGAACTGAATCTTGTTACTCCCTTCTTATAATTCATCAACAATTTCTCAGTCCCTTCAGGATAAAGCAGTACTTCCAGCCCTGGTGAGATAAAGGTGCACGGATCCTACAGACTAAAGGTGTACCCTGGAAAACAGAACTAGCCCAGGGTTATCTTTAAAGGGTTCCTACATGAAAAGATGGCTCAAAAGCCACAGGGATTCCAACAGAGGAGTGGATAGCTAGAAGACCAGGACTAGGGTGTTAGGTACTAATGGACAGCCAGAAGAGAGGCACTTCCCATGCCATGGGAACTTCCCCTCCTGGAAGAAGCACCACCCAAGAGAATGAGCTGGCTTTGTATTCATGCTTCCCTTTGGGGCCACTCCTATCAAACTACCATCCCAAATGGTGCCAAGCCAATGAATAAATGATTCTCCACTCCCACTATGAATATAGCTGTTCCACATAGACTGGGTGAATTTCTTCTTCAGATAAGCCCTTCTGAACCGCAGCCCCACTGTCACATAGACTTGGGTCAGTAGAGTAGGATTTGTCCTTGCCCAGATTGAAAATGGTTGCTTGACTCTGTCTGCAATGAGGGGAGGAAAGAGTTAATTAACACCCATGTGCCCAGGTGCCTAAAGCCATCCCCAACTCCCCACTCCCAGATGCAGTGGTGCAGAGCTATCACATACCTCAAAATACCCCTAATGCAGTGAGTAGACAATAAGAAGCAGGTGCCACCTGCAACAGGTACTTCTTTCTTTCCCCTCTTAAATCAAAGATCTTTAATTGCCAAAGCTGATTTTAAAACCAGAAAGGAAAAACAACTCAAATGAAAAATGCAAAATATCCTCTCATGTACAGGTTCATTTTCTCTCCTTCGGATCACTTCTGATGTAATTGCTATCCTTCACTCTAAAGTAGCAATTTTGCAAAGATTTTAAGAATTGCTGAAGATAGGAAGATAACTTAGAACTCTGGTTATAAAAGTATGGTCTGAGAATCATCAGTGGACTTAAATGGGTCTGAAAATGCAAACTATTTCTTTGGTTCTTACTGGCGAATGAGGAAATTTCATATATTATCAGTTTTACTTATATCAAGGATATAAGCAGCCTACAAAGTGATGAAGGGTTCCTGAAGTATGGTATTCATAAACAAAATTGATGAACTTATAGAACTCACTGGGAACCCTAATCCAACAGTCATGGAATTCTGGTTTCCATGTAGAGGTACACACACCAGGATTGGGGAGGACAGGATATTTATGTTAAAGGTACCTCATGAGTGTTGTTTCCAGTTGGTCTTGGTTGGCAATTCTTGATTTTAAATTGACAGATAAATTGATAAATGATAAAGTAAATCTACATTTACTTACTATAACTGTCATTTGCATTACTGTTGGTTATTTAGTCAATCCCATAGTATATAATGATAGATAATTTTTTCAGCAACATTTCTGAACTAATACTGGCTTAAAGTTTGTCCTATACTTAAGACATATATGTACTGCAATATAACAAGCCATCTTTACTCCTTTGCTAAAGCAAATACCTACATAATGCCTTGAAACTATCTTGCAACAAAACCACCTTTCATCGATGATGTCCTGAATTTGTGCCATTGAATTTGTGGCTAGAATTTGTGCCATTTTAATAATTTGCTCTGTATTATCAAATTATGTATAAAAATACTGTTTAAAAATTTTTTTTGGAATTTTAACATAAAATCATACATCTGTGTTCATTCTTATTAGATTCTGTTTCCTTCTCCAGGGGATCTTCCCAACCCAGGGATCAAACCCAGGTCTCCCACATTGTAGGCAACGCTTTACCATCTGAGCCACTAGGGAAGTACTATATATATGGTTAAGAAAAATAGAGACCACAGAGTAATACCCTCATCTTTTCAATCACTCTACCAGTGTACTCTGCCTTCTTCCTGTTATAATGGATGGAGTGCTCTGTTCTAAAGAATGGTGAACCTTCTCATGTGGTCCAGATTCCATCTCCAATGGCTCTTTAAGAATTCCCCTCTCTTTCTCTTGTATCATCAATTTCTTCCAATAAGTTTCCTGGATCATTCCTATTGTCATACAAACATAGAAACATACAAAGTATCTCCCATCTTAATTTTTTTTTATTGATGTCACACTTGTATCTTCTGTTCTTTCCAATCCCATTTTTGTTCCACTTATAGGAAAACTTCTCAAAAGGGCTGTCTAGTGAGTGTCTCCACTTCATCATAGCCTATGCTCTGTCCCTTTCTCCATTCAGACTTCTACACTCAAGCACCGCTCTGAAACTACTCTTGGTTATGTGGCTGGGGAGTCTATGTTGCCAAATCAACAGATCATTTCCCCATGTTCAGGGTACTAGACTTCTCATCAGGATTTGTCACAGTCCATCCTTTCCTCTTAATTGGATAACTTCTATCTTCCCCTACCTTGATCTTTCTCTTGGTTCATTGGCTGTTACTTCTCATTCTCCATTGTTGCTCTTTTCGTTCTTGATCGCAAATTGTTTTGGTGGCTTTCTCTTCTCCTCTCTACATTGCCTCTTTTTACTTTGAGGCTTTAAATAATATCTAAAGCAAATATCTGTATGCAGGTCAAGAAGCAACAGTAAGAACCAGACACGAAAAAATGGACTGGTTTCCAAATTGGTATCATCACTCTGCTTATTTAACTTTATACGCAGACTACATCATGCAAAATGCTGAGCTGGATGAAGCACAAGCTGGAATCAACACTGCTGAGAGAAATATCAGTAACCTCAGGTATGCAGATGCTACCATCCTTATGGCAGAAAATGACAAAGAACTAAAGAGTCTCTTGATGAAAGTGAAGAGGAGAGTGAAAAAGTTGACTTAAAACTCAACATTCAGTAAACTAAGATCATGGCATCCAGTCCCATCACTTCATGGCAAATAGATGGGGAAACAATGGAAACAGTGTCAGACTTTATTTTCTTGGGCTCCAAAATCACTGCAGTGACTGCAGCCATGGAATTAAAAGACACTTGCTCCTTGAAAGAAAAGTTATGACCAACCTAGACAGCAAATTAAAAAGCAGAGACATTACTTTGGCAACAAAGGTCCATCTAGTCAAAGCCATGGTTTTTCCAGTAGTCATGTATGGATGTGAAAGTTGGACCATAAAGAAAGCTGAGCACTGAAGAATTGGTGCTTTTGAACTGTGGTGTTGGAGAAGACTCTTGAAAGTCCCTTGGACTGCTGGGAGATCAAACCAGTTAATCCTAAAGCAAATCAGTCCTGAATATTCATTGGAAGGAATGACGCTGAAACTGAAACTCCAATACTTTGGCCACCTGATGTGAAGAACTGACTCATTGGAAAAGACCCTGATGCTGGGAAAGATTGAAGGCAGGAGGAGAAGGGGATGACAGAGGATAAGATGGTTGGATGGCATCACCAACTTGATGGAAATGAGTTTGAGCAAGCTCTGGGAGTTGGTGATGGACAGGGAAGCCTGGCGTGCTGCAGTCCATGGGGTTGCAAAGAGTCAGACATGACAGAGTGACTGAACTGAACTGATATTTCCCATGAGATCCACATTTATAGATCCAACTGCTACTTACCATCCCAAAAGGACATCTCAGGTTTATTAAGTCAAAATCAGAAGAACTAGTTTTTTACCTTACAAATACTCAGTTCATTTCAAATGACACCACTCCAGATGCTCAAAGAAACTAACAAAACACTAGATGTCATCTTTGATTCCTCCCTTTTCCTTCACTTCCCACTTCCAACCCATTAGCCTGGGACTTCTGACTCCAAAATACTGCTCAGCTTGTATCCTGCACTAGTGTTACCACCTTAGTCAAGTCAGGGTCATGTCTTGCTGGTCTCTTGTTCCCCTTTTTATCCTCCTGTCATTAATTCATCCTCCACATAGCAGTTATAGGTCTTTCAAAAACAAAAGAGTCTTTTAAAATGATTTAGTGATTAGGCCAACCCGGCTTAAAACTTTCTCAAGGTTTCTCAGTCCGCTAGGAACAAAAGGATGAGCTCATTGCAATGATTCATTAAATCCTTCATGATCTTAGAACATCCCCTGTACCACTCTTCTTTTCACATACTCTGTTTCAGCCACTTTGGACTTTCTCCTCCCTAAGCACTCCATCTCAGGGCTTCTATGTGCCTACTCTCTGCCTGCAATTACACTGATGACGTCAATATCCTCACACTCTATTCTTTCCTCATTTCACTCATGTCCTATCCCACAGACTCTCCCTTGGTTTGTTCCTCTTCTTTCTCATGGATCTGTGCAAATATCACCTCCTCAAAGAAATCTTCCTTGATCATTCAATCTAAAGAAGTTCACCCCCAATGTCCAATCATCCTGTATCTTATCACTCCATTTTATGTGTATAAATTTGTCATCTATTTACTTGATTATTTGCTCGTTGTCCATCTCCTGTTAAAATGCAAGCTCCATCAAAGCAGTGTCTGTCTTGTTTACCACTTGTGTCCGAGTACCTAGAACAGTCGTGGTACACAACAGAAATCAGCTCTGGCTGGACCGTGAATGAGTTTGCTGTAATTTGCTTATTTGAAATTATCTATTTTTTGTTTTTACTGAGATATACTTACACTAGAAAGGGGGAACTATAACCATGGATGGATGGGACTTAAGGATTTTTAACTTTTCTGAATTGGGTCAAAAGTGAAAAAAATCTGAGATCTGTGCTTTAGAATATTTGTACTACATGTATCCTTACTCAAGATTAATTTTGGTACTGTCATATAGTCAACGGGGCAATAATTCTCCCACATTAACTAGAAATTGCCCTAAAATGACTTAGATGGTTATACAATCCAGTTTGCCTTTAGAATAAAAATATGAGACAGATTACATGAGTAATTATGAACATTTTTATCAGCTAGATAAAGTAATATGCAGAATAATGATAGCCAGATGAATTACTTTACTTATTAGTAAAGTCTTATTGTAATGGCCCAGTATAATTAAAAATAAACAGTTTGCAAAGTCATACAAAGTACTCATAAGCCACACCGAATATCACCCCCAAGGCACATGTTCTGACCTGTCCATCAGGAATCATTTTCTAGTACATTAAGAAAAAAAATTCTCAAATGTAATTTCTTCTTAATTGTAAGACATTATCTTGTCCTTTCAAGTTGATTTGTTTCTGTTTGAATGTTTAACTAGATTAACACATTGTTCTAAGGGAGAAAACCCACTTTTATGTCTAGGAAGAAACCTAATAAAACTGTAACTTTATAGAAAAATATTACTCTAAATTGTAATGCTATAATTGATGATAGGTATATCTTATCATCGTATAATCTTAACATCATATAGCCTTATGTACATGCTCAGTCCCTCAGTCGTGTCTGACTCTGTGACCCTCACAGACTGTAGCCTGCCAGGTCCTTCTGTCTGTGTGATTTTCCAGGCAAGAATACTGTAATGGGTTGCCATTTTGTCCTCCAGGGGTCACACAGTCTTAAATAGATGAGGGAATTCTATATATTGATAAATTCAATGCTTGTTAGTATTACTGATAATTCTATATAATTTTTTAACTTCATGTTTTGGAGTGAAATTCCCTCTGATAGATTATCTTCCAGAGAGAAAGTATGTATAGGGGTTAGGAGAGTGGATGGTGAGGGCACACTGTTAGGTTTGTAATCTGAGATTTGACAATTTTTAGCTGTGTGAATCTTGAGCAAGTCACTAATCTTTACTGTGTCCTGCTGCTGCTGCTGCTAAGTTGCTTCAGTCGTGTCTGACTCTGTGTGACCCCATAGACGGCAGCCCACCAGGCTCCCCCATCCCTGGGATTCTCTAGGCAAGAATACTGGAGTGGGTTGCCATTTCCTTCTCCAATGCATGAAAGTGAAAAGTGAAAGTGAAGTCACTCAATTTGTCCGACTCTTCGCGACCCCATGGACTGCAGCCTACCAAGCTCCTCTGTCCATGGGATTTTCCAGGCAAGAGTACTGGAGTGGGGTGCCATTGCCTTCTCCAGTCTCTAATTTGTAAAATGTGAATAATAATAGCAATCTTTTCATAGAACTATTGTGAAGATTAAAGCATTAATACATGAAAAATGCTTAGAAAACAACTCCGGTCTACACTAAGAAATTTCAGGTATGATTCAGTATTTTTGTTTCATTTCATAAATAAATTTATCCCAGAAAAAGGAGAAAGTATTTGTTCATGGGCCAAATACTAAGCTGAATCACTACTTATCAAAGAATTTAAGGCATGTTAAGGCATATATTCCCTCTTCAATATATTCTTTCATTTTGGGCTATTTTCCAGCTCTTTAATGGAAATGCTTTAAGTGCAATGTGGAAATGAAAACTGAAAACCAAAAGAGTTATCTTGTTTGTTAGCATCACTGGTAAATGTATTAAAGGGGAAGAAAGGCAACTACTTGATAAGAAAAAAAGGGTGCTCTGGGAATAAGATAGCAAGACATAACAGTATAAGGAGACATACTTCATAAGGTCTTTAGAATTGATAGAGTGTAAATTTGAGTTTGCAGTGACTAACATCTAGATAAAACAGAAAATCTGACCAGTTAAAGTTTTAGCAGCATCCACAGAGGAAAGAAAAAATTCCAATAATTCAAGAGAACAATTATAGTTGCTTTGAGCAGTTAGGTACTACTCTGCATGCTCATTTTACAGGTAAGAAAACTGAGGCAAAGAGAAGCTAAGCAATTTCTCAAGGCCCAAATGGGATTCAGAATTGGGCAGACCAGAATCCATGACTTCAACCACTTCACTATACTCCTTCTGGTGCACAAACCACACTTAAGAAAACAAACAAATACTGCTTGATTTTCACATGGTCAGAACATGTGGGGACACGCTTCTGTGCTTCTACTTCTACTCTGGCTCCTGCCTTGAGCCATATGTCTCTGTTTTTGGTAAAACCTAAGGACTGAACCACCTCTAGTCTCCGTATCAGGTTCACTTGGAAATCACTTTCTCTGCAGGTTCCCTGCCCATTCTTCTCCTTCCCCTGCCTCCATAGTCAGTCATCCAAAGCTGCATACCCTCCTGAAGATCTACTGAATCTATGCCTTTATTTCACCTTCACCATAACCTCCTTAAATCATCTCTCACACAGATCAGTGTGATAACGTACTATCTGAGCGCTCAGAACAAACACAAAAGGTATTGGACTGATAAGTAATTTCTTTGGTCATTTGCTTTAAAAATCCATAGAAAGTCATTTAAAAGAGATTTAAAAGAAAATACTTGTATTCCAAAGAAGTAATATTCTAACATTTCCCAACTCAGAAAACTTTAATAATGTGGAAAGCATTAACCTGATACAATATTACAATCAGGATTAAATTTAAAATAAGAGTGTAATCCACATTTGTATCCTAAATAACAAATTCCATAATGGCTTATAAATCTGTTTCTAAAATAATTCTTTTACTATAAGGAAACAATAAATACTTACAAATGTAAAACAGTGCCTAGTACTTGTTATTTAAAAATAAAGTAAGAAGAAGAATGGCAAAACTTATTTCTATAAGGTTGTTTCCTTTACTGTTACTGTTAGAGAGATTCATCACTATGGTTGTAAGAAACATTTTTAGTAATCTCAGTTTGACCTTTGAACCACTTTACTCATTATAAAACTGCAACTAAAATCGGTATCAATTTTTACTCCAGGGCTCTATTTAAATAATACCATCCCTACTATAATTTACAAAACAACAGATAACAACTTTTCACTTTTGTTATAGGGAGTCAGGTCAAGATGATCAATCTAGCAATCAATCAACCAATGAGTCAACCAATTATTAAAAATACTTCTATCTGAGGTACATGCAAACTTAAAATCCTAGTTATTTTCTCATGATTCAGTCCCACTTCTATTGACTTTGGTTATCATTCAGGAAAAGCCAGAATATGTATAACCTTTGAGCAGCCTTCCCCACTTAGCAGTAAAATATCATTCAGAACTGACATTTACATAAGGCGTGTGGCTACCCGTTGGCAGTCCACATGGCTCTTCTGTTGGCTATCCTTTCTGCCAGGTTATCTCTTCTACACAATTTAAGCCTCTGATCAATGGTTACATCCTCAGCAGCCATCCCCTGGCCACCGCCAACAAAATTCGACCCCTCATGTGCTGACCCCGAGTAATTTTCTTCATGCATTCAGTACTCTCTGACATTTATTTGTTTGATATTCATCAGCATGTCAGCCCGACCAGGGCAAAGATTTCCTTTCACGAATCCTGTCTCCCCAGTGCCTTAAGAGCTCCTTCACATAGAAGAGGAGCTCAGAGAACAGTTGTTGAATGAATGAAATTGAGGAAGCAGTTGTCAGTTAAACTCTAAGAAGAGAATTTTTTTCGAAATGCAATGATATCACTATTATTACTGTTGTTACTACTGGCTCTTTTGCAGCACTCCTTTTCAGCAGGATAAGGATATGGAGGTGATTTATAGCCTCTGTCCACCAGCAGAGTGTGTCACTCTTCTGGGAAGGGCCAGAGGGGGCAGCACATTCAATCACTCATGCTGAAAATTGCTTGGGTAACAACATTACATGGTTTGGCCAATGCTGCTTTTCTGTTCCTCTACCTAATATCTTTCCCTGCTAGCAAAAAAAAAGCTACAAGTATAAACTAGCTATGATTGGTTGAATAAAGGTATAGCAACTACTTTGATATTTCTTGTAGGGGCCTCCTGAACTAAAACAGGCAACATCATAACCATATTTTTAGATAAAATGTATTCCTGGTTAACTCATAGTTCATTCTTTTCACCCAGTTCTAGGATTAAGTGTCACAGTGGGAAGACATTTAAGAGATCATGAAGATGAACATTCTTGCTTTACAAACAAGTTGTCAGGGGCTCACTAAGGCTCCACCAATTACTTAAGTTTATGTGGCAAATTCAGTTGGCAGAGAAGTGACTACTTGGCCTAACTCCCAATCCAGTGCTCTTTTCCCTTCCCATTTACAGCAACAGCAAAAGTTGTCATATGCAGAGGTAATTTTAGAATATGCACCCAAAAGTAAAAAGGAAAAAAAGTATTTCAGGTAGTTAACAAAAATGTTGGACTTTCTTATGTTTGCGGTATTGCCAGTTTCTAAGATTTGTAATGTGTTGCGATTTCTTTTCTCATTTTAAATAAACATTCACATTTTTACCTGATTTTGAAAGTTCAATTTTGTATTCTTTTCCTTAATGACACTCTAGCCTTCACCCAACTGTGTAAGCTTCAAATGTAGACCCATAAAACCTGATCCCACTCCTGTACAGAGCATTCCCTGCAGTATGTTCCTGAATTTCACAAATGTCTTAACTCACACGGGGTACCAAGCTCCAGATTACATGGTTCACTTTCCATTTTGTTTAACATGGCATATTTACATGACAAATGTATTGTAATGCAAGACAATAATAAAGTAAGAATATATGATTCTTGAAACTATTTCTCTTCTCTTTTTTTCAAGCAGGTCTGGCTCAATTAAAATATTCTTAAAAGGAAATGATCATATTACAACTGGATGAGGATGGATGAAATGACGTAATTGCTTATATACTTCCCTGGTAGCTCCGATGTAGTGTCTGCCTACAATGCAAGAGATCCGGGTTCAATCCCTGGGTCAGGAAGATCTCCTGGAGAAGAAAATGGCAACCCACTCCAGTATTCTTGCCTGGAAAATCCCATGGATGGAGGAGCCTGGTAGGCTACATTCTAAGGGGTTGCAAAGAGTGAGCGACTGACTGAGGACTTCACTTCTATTCAATTGTTTGCTTACATAACACATAAGCCATTCAGTTTTGATCAGTGTTACAAATGAACCTGAATGAGCCTCAGGAGCTCAACAAAACCTGGTGAGAATCTGCAACTTCTAGGATTTACTAACTGGAGTACTTCTGTGCAGTGCTGGCCGAGAGGATCTTAAATGGCTGTTAGAGTTTACAATGCCAAGAACACAAACACATGAGCAAGTAGCAATTATGCGCTAATCAGTGAAGCTCATATTAAGCACACTGAAAACCTGTTCATTGTTCAGTAGCCCATTAACCATAATATATATGCACAAAGGAGACTGCAAATACCTTCCAGAGCCAGGAAGTTTCCCAAAATTCACACACAAACCTTTTCCTTTCTTCCTATTTCTTTTTTGGGTGGTTGCCATAAAAGTAAAAAACTTAAAGAATAGCTTGATTTAGTATAAAATCAAAGCCACTTAAAAAATAGAAATATTCATCATTTATTCTATTAATAATTCAAGAGTTATTACTCACTTTCTCAAAATAACAAACATGAGCAATAGCAATTATGCGCTAATCAGTGAAGCTCATATTAAGCACACTGAAAACCTGTTCATTGTTCAGTAGCCCATTAACCATAATATATATGCACAAAGGAGACTGCAAATACCTTCCAGAGCCAGGAAGTTTCCCAAAATTCACACATAAACCTTTTCCTTTCTTCCTATTTCTTTTTTGGGTGGTTGCCATAAAAATAAAAAACTTAAAGAATAGCTTGATTTAGTATAAAATCAAAGCCACTTAAAAAATAGAAATATTCATCATTTATTCTATTAATAATTCAAGAGTTATTACTCACTTTCTCAAAATAACAGTTATACAGATTCACAATCACTTAAGGTAAGATAAACTTTAGGATCCAAATCTGACTGATTTAACTTACAGATTTCAGAAAGGTAACATAGTAAATACACCACATAGTATGTAAGATCACCAGCAAGTCTGAGGCACTATCCTATAATGAAACATATTAATATTTCTGCACTTAAATATACAAAGATTAATATAAAGCAGTATAAGTAAAGATTATAAATAGCCTTAAATTACTTCAAGTCTTGCTGCCAAATGAATTCAGATCATGTGAGGCTTTGCCATCACATAAATTAAAAAAAAAAAAAAGTTCTGTGGTTTTTCTGAGTGTTTTTATACTATGGAATTACAGATTAGGGACTGTGACCCAATATCTCCTGTAGTCCTCTCTATATCTTTTTACTTTTATAGTAGAAGGATAAATCAATTGGCTTTAGTCTCCCAAGACCTGAGTAACTTTATTTTTATTTGGTTATGCCCTTCTCCACAAAGCCCAGGACTTTTCAAAGTAAATCAGAACAGAAACAATAGAAGGAGCTACTCCCTCTTGGGGGTTTGGTAGTGGTTGCCGGGAGCAGACTCTTTTCCTCAAAGCGCTGCCTGAAAAACAAGCTGCGTTTTTAAATGTGGCACAGGGCCACAGAAGGAGAGAAGTGATCTTGCAGAATTTATGGATTGGGGAGAAGCACTGCCAGAAATCATGCCTCTAGATGTGGAGCGGGGCCCATAAATACTGAGGCTTGAGGAGTGTCTGGACAGAACCCTGCTGAGAATTCTTGCAGCCCAAGTGTTGCTGCTGCTATTACTCAAAATTCAGACCTCAGAGACAAGCAGAGTCCTAGAGCCGCATGTAAACAACAGCATTTGATACAGAAAGACCATAAAGTGATGAAATGGATGTAATCGGACTACTTAAACTCCCTGCTAGGACTGGAGCCAATCTTAGCAGAATCAACACATCCTTTCATGTTTTCAAGGCAGATAAATGGAGGAGAGGGGTATTAACTAGAGCTTGTAGTGAATGGAAAGAGAAAAAGAAATGAATGGGGAACTTTTAGAAAAGCTTTTAAAAGCCAGACACTGTCACTTCCAGGGCATATTACGTTACTGTAGGCTAAGGCATTCAAGAAAGGGACTTGCCTCATTCTATAATGTGAAAAATGTGACGAGCAAGATGAAGATATTGGTATAAAAAGCAGTTCTGGCAATTATCACTTTTTTTTTCTTTGCCAAGAGAAACTTGTTTTTTTTTTTTTTTTTTTGGCTGCATGGCATGTGGGATCTTAGTTCCCCAACCAAGGATCTCCCTGAGGCAGACTGAACCTGTGCCCTATGCATTGGAAGCGTGGGGTCTTAACCACTAGACAATCAGGAAGTCTTCCCATAAGAGCGATTTTTAAGGATAGTACTATTCACTAGGGAGTAAACACTCATTGTATCCAAAAGAACCGAGAAATACAGTAAAAGTTTATTTGCTACCTGGCAATTCTTCATAGTAATTCTGCTGCAAGGAAGCCAATGGGCCATTATTATACAGATGATCAATATTTTGATATTTTCACAAACTTCTCAAATATTTCATTAGAGGCAGCTGTGAATTGTTGTTCCAGGAACAACAATAACGTAGAACAATAATTACATTATATTTAGGTTTTTATTTCCTTCATTACTGAGTCTCCCAGAAAAATCCTAAGGGCATTAGCTCTCCCAGCCCATGGCATCAAAACAGTCTGCTTAAGTAGACCAAAATCTTTGTAATATGGCCAGTTTCGGAAGTACTACCTGATGAATAGGACCTATATTGTGACTCTTGGTTTTAAGCAGATAATGCTGTAATTTCCAGGATAGCCAGTTTCATATATTTCTTAGTTTTCATGCTTGTTTTATTCCTCTCCATGTAGAAAACCTAAACTTTATAAGATTATACGTACCTGTTCATACTGTCTTATAAAAATGTGGCACATCTATATAAGTCTGCTTCATTAGTTTATAAATGTTGTGAAAACTGTAATCAAGTTTGTCCTCTAGCAGTGAGTTAGCTTCTCACCTGATACCCTTTGAAGCAAGTTGTTTTTGTTACTTATTACCTTCATGGACCGCAGGTGTCCACAGAGTACTTGGATGCTGTTCTTGGCTGATCACCAGTCTCCCCGGCTCCCCTGAGGCATTCTCGCACTGTTGCTCCTATGTTGAATCCTGCCTACACTGCCTGCCAGGCAGCGCTGCTTCAGGCTCTGACAAAATACAGGCTCAGCTCGCCTGGCTTGCGCTTGCACAGAGACAGCAGCTCATGCTTTGTTGAAGCTCACAGACTATAGCTAAAGGGGTGAGTACTAGGCAGGGAAGGGAAAAATGGTTACTGTATCGGATAATGCTTTGTGGCAGCCCAGGTGGGAAGCATCCTGGGGCTTCTCAGTTCCAAATGACAGGGATGGGAATTGTGACTGAAAGGATATTACTTTAATTAAGAATAGTTCCGTTCTGTACAAGAGGAAATCCTCGAATTACTCTTGGATCTGTCAAGAGCAAGTGAATTCATTCTTGGTAAAATATGATGACCAAAGTTGACCGAAATCATTATTTTATTAGCAGAAATTGTCAAGTCAGAGAAATCAACATGTCCAAAATCTTTAGCTGTCCCAAAAGATCAACTATGCATTATCTGAATATAAAAACCTAGAATTTATGTCTATACCTTGGTTTTGCCCACCAAGAAATAGCTTTTGGTGGAATTCACCATTTTTTCACTAAAAAAAACATATTTCAAGGACAGTGTTATAAAAATAACCATTGTATGAAAATAAATTTTCCATTTTAAGCAACTACTAAAAACTGATATTAAGGATTAAGAGAAGTCAAAATACAGTAAAAACTTAAGTATTCTACATTCATGCTATACATATGCTAAAAATATGTTTTGTTTAAAATAAAAAAACTTTATTATAAAATGCAGAAAAATAATCAGGTTTTAAAAGCAACTCTTCTTCCCCTTCTGTTTTATATTAATTTTTAAAATGAGGCTACTAGCAACAGGTTTTGTTTTGACTGACTTTATTAGGAAACAGACTATTTGACCTATAAGCCTTTCTTTTTGAATAAATGTGGCAGTATGTGATTTATTGTACTTAATATTTTGCTCCTTAGTCACTTCCTTGGCTGAAATTCCCAAATCTCATTAGGTGACTTCTTTCAGTTTATGGCAGATGGACAATGACCACAGGATATAAAATGAACAGCTGTCCTCCTCCCCTTTGTACCTTTCTCTCTTTCAGCCCTTTCCCCATTCCCTCACTTCCAAAATATTTGTATTTTTTCCTTTTTCCTGCCACTCCTATAAGGGACCAATTCTCTCCTGGTTTATGAAACACCATGTCACTTCCAACCACTTTTGGGTGCTCACCCCTTTACAAATTCCCTCCCAAGTCCAACATAGAGGTTTCATCAGATTCTATGTTGGGAAAAACATAAGGAAGGGAAATGCAAAATGTGTCAGGCTTTGCCAGGTTCCCTGCCGAGCAGCCCTCTCTTCCTTGGGGTGGAGGCCTTAAACCAAGCCCTAGTGTTCAGTTCTGGCTCATTTTCTAGTAGGACTATTTCCACCTTTGAAAGCAGGTGTTAAATAACGTCCCTCTCCACCCCCAACAATCTGGGGACTCAGCATTACTAACTTTTTGTTGTTTGGGCTTTGACCTTGGCGACAAGGTCTTACAATGCCCTCTACCTCATCTCCCAGAAGGGGACCATCACGTTAACCTTCCCTGTGATGCTGATACTCCGGGTGGTACTAGATGTGAGTAAAATTATGCCATAAAAACAAGAGGACATTTGTACACTCCTTAGTCCTCAAGGATCATTTAAGCTAGAAAGGATGAAAGTGGATGTGCACAAATGACCAGAGTATAAATCAATGCTGAGTGAAATAAGCATCACAAAATAAAATAGAACAAGTAGGGATTCAGAGATTTCAGGGTGTGGTAATGAGATTTTTTCAAGGAGAAAAGACTATTTATTTAGTCTATATTAATGATCAATTTCTTCTCATCCTATTGTTCAATGTTTTCAATAAATATTAGTAAAAAATATTTATGAATGAAATATTAATATTTATCTTTTAAGCCTCATCAAGATGAGTGACAATAAATTAAATATTTCAAAAGGGAAAGGGCATAGTATCTTTCAAATTATTTTAATTCAGGTAGAGAAAACTCTTCAGTTATTAGTTTTAATAATGCAGACATGATTAATCTTAATAATCTTTTCCAGAACATTATATTTAGTAGCATCTTACAATATTTCAGAATATTCCCTTTTAATACTTAAGATAAGGCTTAGGAACTTGGGATGAGGTAGATTTGAAAAATATATAAAGCTTATATAAACTGGTCTTTTTTGTTTTGTTTTTAATTAATTTATTTTTTAATTGAAGGATAATTGCTTTACAGAATTTTGTTGTTTTCTGTCAAACCTCAACATGAATCAGCCATAGGTATACATATATCCTGGAGAAGGCAATGGCACCCCACTCCAGTACTCTTGCCTGGAAAATCCCATGGATGGAGGACTCTGGTAGGCTGCAGTCCATGGGGTTGCTAAGAGTCAGACATGACTGAGTGACATCACTTTCACTTTTCACTTTCATGCACTGGAGAAGGAAATGGCAACCCACACCAGTGTTCTTGCCTGGAGAATCCCAGGGATGGGGGAGCCTGGTGGGCTGCCATCTATGGGGTTGCACAGAGTTGGACATGACTGAAGCGACTTAGCATCAGCATACAAATATCCCCTCCCTTTTGAACCTTCTCTCATCTCCCTCCCCATCCCACATCTCTAGGTTGATACAGAGCCCCTGTTTCAGTTTCCTGAGCCATATAGCAAATTCCTGTTGGCTATCTATTTTATATATGGTAATGGAAGTGTTCATGTTACTCTTTCCATACATCTCACCCTGTCCTCCCCTCTCCCCATGTCCATAAGTCTATTCTCTATCTCTGTTTCTCCATTGCTGCTCTGTAAGTAAATACTTTAGTACCATTTTTCTAGATTCCATATATATGTGTTAGAATATAATATTTACCATTCTCTTTCTGTATCATAGGTTCTAGGTTCATCCACCTGATTAGAACTGACTCAAATTTATTCCTTTTTATGGCTGAGTAACATTCCATTGTGTATAAAGCACAACTTCTTTATTCATTCATCTGTCAGTGGACATCTAGGTTGCTTCCATGTTCTAGCTATTGTAAATAGTGCTGCAATGAACAATGGAATACATATGTCTTTCAATTTTGGTTTCCTCAGGGTATATGCCTGAGCATGGGATTGCTGGGTGACATGGTGGTTTTATTCCTAGTCTTTTAAAGAATCTCCATGCCATCTTCCATGGTGGCTGTATCAATTCATATTCTCTCCAACAGTGCAAGAATGTTCCTTTTTCTCCACACTCTCTCCAGCATTTATTGTTTGTAGACTTTTTGATGATGGCCTTTCTGACTGGTGTGAGGTGATAACTCACTGTAGTTTTGATCTGCATATCTCTAATAATGAGCAATGCTGAGCATCTTTTCATGTGTTTGTTAGCCATCTGTATGCCATCTTTAGAGAAATCTCTGTTAAGGTCTTTTCCCCACTTTTTGATTGAGTTGTTTGTTTTTCTGGTATTGATATTTTGGAAATTAATTCTTCGTCAGTTGTTTCATTTGCTATTATTTTCTCCCATTCTGAGGGTTGTCTTTTCACCTTGCTTCTACCTGACATGCCTCTTGAGAAACCTGTATGCAGGTCAGGAAGCAACAGTTAGAACTGGACATGGAACAACAGACTGGTTCCAAATAGAGAGAGGAGTACGTCAAGGCTGTATATTGTCACCCTGCTTATGTAACTTATATGCAGAGTACATCATGAGAAATGCTGGGCTGGAAGAAACACAAGCTGGAATCAAGATTGCTGGGAAAAATATCAATAACCTCAGATATGCAGATGACACCACCCTTATGGCAGAAAGTGAAGAAGAACTAAAAAGCTTCTTGATGAAAGTGAAGTAGGAGAGTGAAAAAGTTGGCTTAAAGCTCAACATTCAGAAAACAAGATCATGGCATCTCGTCCCATCACTTCATGGGAAATGGACGGGGAAACAGTGTCTGACTTTATTTTGGGGGGCTCCAAAATCACTGCAGATGGTGACTGCAGCCATGAAATTAAAAGACGCTTACTCCTTGGAAGGAAAGTTATGACCAACCTAGATAGCATATTCAAAAGCAGAGATATTACTTTGCCAACAAAGGTCCATCTAGTCAAGGCTATGGTTTTTCCTGTGGTCATGTATGGATGTGAGAGTTGGACTGTGAAGAAAGCTGAGTGATGAAGAATTGATGCTTTTGAACTGTGGTGTTGGAAAAGACTCTTGAGAGTCCCTTGGACTGCAAGGAGATCCAACCAGTCCATCCTAAAGGAGATCAGTCCTGGGTGTTTTTTGGAAGCAATGATGCTAAAGCTGAAACTCCAATACTTTGGCCACCTCATGCGAAGAGTTGACTCATTGGAAAAGACTCTGATGCTGGGAGGGATTGGGGGCAGGAGGAGAAGGGGACGACAGAGGATGAGATGGCTGGATGGCATCACTGACTCGATGGACATGAGTCTGAGTGAATTCCTGGAGTTGGTGATGGACAGGGAGGCCTGGTGTGCTGCGATTCATGGGGTCGCAAAGAGTCGGACACAACTGAACGACTGAACTGAAAGACATTTTCATACCTTAATCTGTAAATATAAAATATTCATGACATAGTGCCTTTACTTTGTTTAAGGTGATTAAAAACAAATGAAAAAGCAGTGAAACACACACACACACACACACACACACACACAAACACCTGTGTGTGTGTGCATGGTAAGTCACTTCAGTTATGTCCAACTCTTTGCGACCCTACGGACTGTAGCCTGCCAGTCTCCTCTACCCATGGTATTCTTCAGGCAAGAATACTGGAATGGGTTGCCATGCCCTCCTCCAGGGGATCTTCCCGATTCCGGGATCAAACCTGCAACTCTTGCCTTGTAAGTGGATTCTTTAGCACTGAGCCATTGGTGAAGCCCAAACATATACTTACAAAACCCCAAATCTTTAGGATATTCATAAATAAAACCAAAGAAAAAAAGGTATCAACTCTATGAATTACGAACAAAAGAGAAGCACTTGAATGTCTTTCAAACAACAACAGGATATTTCAAATTCTCAAAAAAATGTATTAGGGTGTTCAACCAATGTAAACCAGACTTCAAAAAATTTTGCTTACAGTAGACAATAACCTCATTATGTTCTCCCATAAAATCCCACATGATAATGTGAAAATAAATCATTATTTCCATCCAAAAAAAAAAAAAGATTACAGCTAGTTCATTAATAACAAACTGACTAAACACATGGATATGTATTTTTTGTCTACTGGCTTCACTAAAAGCACAGTTTATTGGTGATTCTCTGTTTTCTTCTGGATTATCTTTTCCATTGATTGAGGTCCTCAGATCACCTCCCCCAAATCTCTTGACGTGAAATGTCTGTATCACATCAATTTAGCACTTGGTTACATAATATTACAGATGTCTCTGTAATAGTTACTTGTCACTCAGGCAAGAAATATTTATGAGCACCTTCTAATTTTGAGTCCCTAGGGCTGAGGGCTAGGGTTGAGAATAACATGACGGACAAGACAGATATACTTCCCAAGCCAAAAAGTTCTTCATGATGTATGTTTTTAAAATGCTTTACCTTCAATCCCCACTTAGCCAACAGATTCTATTAATTTGGGGAAAAGAGCTGGGCTAAATTGAACAAGTATATTCTTTGGCAAGCTTGTGTTGATAAATCAATGTAGATTTATATTATGGAAGGGACAAATCCATTCTTAACACAACTGATCTTTCTTAAAGATCACACATGTTAAGAATTAATTTCATTATATTTATGTATTGCTTAAGAGAGAAAGAGGTAAGTTTTCTGACCTTTACTGCCTATTTAAAACTACCAGCTGATGAACATGAATTCTCTAGATGGACGGAACTATATGCTACATTGCTCATAGCCTTCCTTAGCCAGTCTTCCTGCTCCAGGAAAGAACTCAGTTTCCCATTTTATGCCTTGCTTATGTCACTCTATCTCCTCAACTGGAAAAACTTCCTCCTTTCCAATGACTCATATTGTTAACTTTCAGGAACTCTCCTAAGAAGCCTTCCTGAATTGCTCTACTCTGCAGGACCTAACATCACAGGGACTTGTACACGTCCATCTATGTTTACAACAATCTAGCAGTTCTCTAGAGGTTGCATGCTCCATATGCATCTAAAGCCTTCTACCATATCACTAAGCACTGTAAAATGTTGTTTTCTCATTTTATGTCTTTCCATGGTCAACTTTAACCCAGAAAAGCCTAAGGAGACAGCAAATACTCAGTGAAATTCTGTTAAATGAATAATAAATCCAAAGCACTAATAGCACTTCCCCTGGACCCAAGATCCTGCTTGGGAAAACAGAGTTTAGAGGAACCTGTAAAATAATGGTCTGCAAGGGCATCATCTCAAATTTTTCTTCCTGTCTCAAAGGAAATCTAAAGGAAATAGGTAAGTGCCCCTAAGGCTTCAACCATAAATTCCACCAGTTGAATCTAATGAATCAAGTAAGGATTGTAGCAGATCGATGCCTAGCACAGAAATGGATATGAGATCTTTCACTGAAATGGAAAAATGAAAAGTTGTTCTAAGAATATTTTAGGACATCTTTCAAGACAATTTAGCTATTGATAACCTGGTAAATTTCAACTTCAGGACTGTGTTTTCAGCATGCTTTAACTTAAAAATTCATTTGGTGAAGATAGTCTGTAATCTATGGTGTGTGTGTGTGTGTGTGTGTGTGTGTGTATTTAGAAAGATACACTGGCATAGCATCGGTGCTAATAATTGACATGGCAAGAGTTTATTAAGACACTCCTTAGTAATTAAAGATAAGGTACTTGGAACTCTCTTGGATAATGCTTATGATGTAATTAAAAATGTTTACAAGAGCAATATAAAAATATCAAGGCAATAATTTATTCTGTTGTGGTTGTATAGCCATAATTTATTATTGAGACCATAAATAATGACAGAATCCCCTAGAAAATGGTCTATATTATATCTGAATCATCACGATATACAATGTAAATTTAACATCTCAGGGGACTTCTTAAGAAGTGATTCTAAATCTGACTGACTATATTTAACCATACTATTAGAACATATTTCCAACTATAGAACATATTTGGAAAGTTTCACAAGACACAAATAAATATAAATGTTGAACTGTGTACATACTGTGTTTTTTATAACACACTTAATAAAAATTTTGAACAGAATATAAATGCAGTGCTACTAGGCTGAGGTTGCTACTTTGGTATTTGGTCACTGTGGGGCTTGTAAAACTCAGGATGAATATATACAGTTATGACGTATCTGTAATTTCTGTGTGTGCCCCAGTCTAGTCTTCACACCATAAATATAAACAGAACAACAGTACTCCAAGTATTCATCATGAGATACACAAAATCATTTTGGAAAAGTTCTGTTTGTTATACCTATTTACCACACAACACCATACATCATACAGCTAATGGTTTGCCACTACACTGCTTCTCAGCCACCTTAATACTTCTTAGTTCTCAAGAATTTTTATCCTCAAAATGCAGTAAGCAAATTCCCTGATGAAGTCACTAAGCAGTAAATTATAATTTATTTAACTAAATATTTTGTCTCATTCCCATACAATTACATGTTAAAATTTCACTTTTGATTCTAAACATACTAAAAAATACTAAAGTGTATCTTTTTAGTTACAAACTTGACATACTTATCTATCTATCCATCTTTTTGTAACTCCTGGTTGTGTTACTCTTCCAGTCTTCTAGCCTAGGATTCAAACCCATGCTTTTTATAATACAAGCCACACTCTGGCCTGCTGGGCTATAACCCTCTGACTTGTGGAGAAATCAAGGATTCTTGCCAAGTTACACTTTTTGGGTCTAGTCTCAAGCCTTTGGGTATGGTGCTTGTTCTGGGCTTTGGGACTCAGCCACCAAACTCTTTATTCTCTGATAAACATTCCTTTCTCAGCTACTGAAAGGTGAGGAAATGAATCTATGCTGGCTCAAAAGTATACTCCTTACTATTTACAAAAAAAGATCTTTTTTCCCTTGAAGGAGGGATAATTTAATCAGTGCTAGATACTTGCTACCTTGAATAAAGTTTAAATATAGTAGAATTGTGAGCATGTATTTTAAAAGAAGATTCTCTTGTGTTCTTTGAATGCTTAAAGATAATATCTGAAATTAATATATTATTATTAATAAATGCTCAGACTATTGATAAATTTAAAAATCTAGCTTATATGTTATAATAGTAGTATAATGAATTTAAACACATTTGTTCTGGTTAAGAATCTCTAAGTTACACTAGCCTATCATGCTACAATTGAAAAAAATTCTGATTTTGTAGCACTACAACTTCAAAAAAATTGCTTTTTTTCCTGATTATAGAAGTATCATAAGCTCATTATAGAAAATTTATTATACACTTGCTAATAGATAAAAAAAACCTTCCTACCAAAAATCTTATTATTTTATTTTTTTTGTTAGTGCTTTCCTTATGACCATATAAGGACTTCTGAGTAGTTAGTAAATTATTGGAGGTAATGCTATCAATGTGAGAAGAGAAGAGTCCAAACTGTACACAACCAGGTTCACATTATACCTAACAGAAACTGAAAGGGTGCAACCTGAGGGAAAAATGACAACTACATGACTTAAAGAAAATTGCTCTTAGGAAATCAACTACAGTGGGCTGCAAGAGCACTGTTCTGCAATTAGGACTAGCAGCAGAGTGAGAGAAACAGTTCTTTCGCAGTGGTGGATCCCCAAAGATATGACAGTGAAGACGGTCGAAAGTGGAGGGTGCTATCTCAGAGGCATGGCTGTCAGCAGTCCTCATGTTATGGGGAGAGGCCAGGAAGTGTCCATGTTATAAACCCAAGACCAAAAATTAGCCCCCATCTAGAAGGCAATATCTTTCTTTACTTAGAATGTTCCCTTTGGAACATGTTATTTATTAATATAAAACTTTGAAAATTCAAATGGAAAAAATAGATAGCAAAACTATACACACTTGTCCAAAAGATAACCTTATTTTACTGAATGTTTTGTGTAGAAATTTTTAGCTCAAATACAAAGCACCTAAAAGAAATGTTGCTAGATACAGTCATTTTTAAATTATTGGTATGTGAATTAATTAAACACAGATTACTTATGTCAAACATGAAGCCTAAATTGGTTTCTCTCAGCCATAAATAAATTATCTTTTTTACTACTATTCAGTAAGAATGCAGGAAATTTAACAGATTTCATTCTTAATCTGAAAAAACATTATTAGTAAGGTCATTCTGTGTAATATAATATTCCGAAACACTTAAAATCCACATGTAACTACCTTTAAAATGTTTTGGATTACCTGGATTGTTTTTACATACTACTTGCTGCCAGAGAAAAATGAGAACAGCATTTAAAATTTTTTAAATTTCACTTTAAAAATGTTTTAAATTATTTACTGCAGTGTTAAGACTTAACTCTTTTCTAAATCTAAAAGCATCTGGCACCATAATCCTGCTGGAACACAATGATTAAAACAAACATTTCCAAGTTAAATTGCTTAATTGCTAACAACACTTACCAATGGAAAACTGGAGGACAGAAGCTGTTGTTGTATTAAGGCCTGTGGTAATCTAGGAAAAGGAATATACCAAAATTAGACAAGATAGAGAGCAGGAGAAAGAGGCAAAAGATTCAGGAGGAGAGACAGTGAAAATTAAGAGGATGGAAAGGAGCCATAAACAAAGGTTATATTTATCCAGTGATTAGCTTGTTTCTGTCATATGTTTTGTGTTTCTCTGGGAGATCCTCCCTTAAGCACTCCTAGTACATTTCTCAGGGTCTTGCTTAAAACTCTTCTTGGTGTAATTTACCAGGCACTTAACACAGCCCCCTCTACTCACTGCATCCTTCTCTCATTCCTCATCAGTTGGCCTGGGGCCCATAAAAATGTCATTAAAAATTGACCAAACAAAAACTGGGACCAAAATTAAAACATATGAGAACAGTAGGAATATTTTGAAAAGTAAATAAAACTACAACAGGTAAAAGATGCAGAAATTTTTTGGAGGATGATAAAAATGTTCTAAAATTGATTGTGGTAATGGCTGTATAATTTTGTGATTAAGGTGAAAACCTTGAATTGTATACTTTAAATGAATGAATTGTAGAGTATGAGGATTATTTTTCAATAAAACTGTTACCCCCTCTCCCAAATAATCAAATTATAGGAGTAGAAATACTCTTCCAACACATTGCTATTTTCCTTTAGTTTCACGAAAAAGCATGCCTAAATAACTTTCCCCTTTCTGGAAAACGAATGGTACCAAATTTAAATTATTTAAATGGTAAATAACTTAAATAAAATTTAAAAAATATTAATTTTTTTTCATTCATTCATTCTATGGAGCAGTTACTTTGACCCATACCAGCTCAAGTACGGTGAGAAATAAGGTTCTCATTTTCTTTCTTTTTTCTTTTGGTTCTCATTTTCAGTGACTCTTGTTGGGTTTCTGATCCCATGAGCGAAGGTATGGGATGCCTCCTATGACTGCACCCAATAAAATAGGAATATGTTTTAAACATGGCAGAAGGAGTAGTCTTCTTAAATGTCATAATACTACTCTTGGACTTTGTAGCCCCCGTACAATGGAGTCCACCATGGCAGAAGGGTTAAGAGATACCCAGTTCATGAATCACTGTGGGAACTGGTGGACAAACAGTGAATAAGCTTCTTGAAGTGCCAGAATTCAGCTGAAATGTGAATATCAAAAGATTGAATTGTGCTTTCCATTTCTACAACACATCTGGAAAGTGGTGTTGGAGTGTATGTTTTAATTATGTGGCTTTGGGGTTCAGGAGTGGGAACTTATGTATACCCATGGCAAATTCATGTTGATGTATGGCAAAACCAATACAATATTGTAAAGGGAAAAAAATTTTTAATTAAATTAAATTAAAAAAAATTCATGAAGAAACAGAAAAGGTAACCAAGGGGAGGGCAAGAGAGACCTTTTTATAAGTTGTCTAGATATCAGTATGGCTATCAGCTCCTAATTTGTTTTTACCATTGCAAGAATCACTGGTGTCAGGGTATCAGATGAAACTGTCTATTTAAATCTTTCATTATCACAGATTATTTAAGAAAAAACTGGCCCACTATGTCTAGAACTCTGTTTCCTATTCCCTTCCTCTCACCAGAATCAATAGAGAAAAATGCACTAATAGAAATTTCTTTACATAAAAAAAATACTAGCTCTTTTTCAAGATTTCTTTAAAAGAGGTTAGCAGACATTTGGTCCTATCCAAAATGTCCAAAAGACATTCAGTCCACCACAAAAAGTCCATAATATTTGGTCGTGTCCTAAACCATTTAACGTAGACCAAACAAGCTCATGGACGTTTTGAATAGACCAAATCTCAAGGACCTTTTGGTATCTACCAAATGTTTCAGAGACCAGTGTCTCATGGATGCCTTGGACAGAACCAAATGCCCTACAAGGTTAAAAGAAATCTGTTTTTCCCTCCTCCATAACTTTTAGATTATCTATTTACCCTCAGGGGTTTCCACTTGGAAAATATGATCTTAAAGTCCAAAGAGGCACAAGGAAATTTTAAAAATTTTTCACAAAAATTGAATGAATGCTCTTTTCCTCCTCTGATTTTATGTAACTGAGTAATCCCCAGATGAGTTATGAAATACTCCTGAATGTAAGTTCTTTGAAACAACGGTATGGCATTATATAAGCTAAAAGCACCATGGTTATTGCTATTGCTAGTGCATTAAATATATGAGAGAGTCTTTGATACTTATCCTGAGGGCGTAAAAATGATGCTTATGTCACCTGGATGATCAAGTTTCACTGCTATGACCTCTGCTAGCAAACAGTAAATCACTTGAAATAGTGCCAAATTTCAAATTACATGTGCTAACTGAGGGTGACCTTAGACTTTGATTAGTCATTGATTCCATTATTTGTTTTCTTCACCAGGGAAGCTAAGGACTGTTGGAATGATTGACTCTCATTTCTTTACCTTGACCCAATTTAGTTTATTAGTAAAATTGTCAGCTACAAGAAAGGATAGGAAAGATGAAGAGGAAACAAACAAAAAAAACCCTAATAAAACACTGCCTATAAAATCTATTCACCTATATTTACATTTGTGTATTATAAATTATTTATTATTCTTGAGTTCAAATACATAATTTCAGTCTGTAAAGTTACTACATCAGCCATTCTGAAAACTAAAAAACCTCTTAAAGAGATTTTGATGATTTATTACAACGACTATGAACATCAGAGAGAGGACTTTTTCACTACCAAATCTCACTGTTCTTAAATTATCAAATAAACTCCAAATTATAGAAAATTAGTATGTTTACTAAATGAATCTGAAGAATTCACTGCAGGCTGAACCTGTTCATTCTACACTTCTTCCCTACAAATTTTTACTGAATTCAATCCTGTTTTAGCCCAAACTCCTCATTGTCACTAAAACACATTTCCAAATATGAGAGAAAAATTGAGTAAATAATTTATTTTTTAAAAATGGAGAGTAACATAACTAACTTTATTTTAAGCTCTGAGAGAGCACATTTTCTCTTAGAGGAGTGGGTAAATTCCTCATTACCTTCAATTCAGACTAGCAAAATGAATCAAGCTGACGCCCTCTCCTGAAACGTGGAGACTTCACTGAGGTAATGACAGCTGAGAGGCTCGCGCAGCACAGCAGCAGTGAGAGCACAAACGCACAGCATGCCCATGTGGTAGCAGACGCCTCCTCTCACAGGCTTCGGCTTTTATTGAAATGAAATGGCCATTTGACTAAATTCACAAAATGGAAATGCCTTTTAGGCATTTTAAAAAATAAGGCCTACCATAGTTCTTTGCCTTGATCTATGGTTCCTTGTTTCACAATTTCAGTAAGAACTGGATTTATGAAAAATTCTAAAGTATACATATCTACTTTTAAAAGTGATGTTTGGGGGCTGATAACTTTCATCAGTTCTCACGCACAACAGTTTTTACTGGATTCAGTTTTGAAGTGCAAATATTTGAATCTTAGTGGATAATAGCCTGTTAACTGACAACTGAATTCGTCAGTTTCCTTTTGATTGATCTTTCTTCTGTAAACACAACTTGGATACAATATAAATTTTTGCTCCTGGGATACCAATACAGTATAAAAATAACTGGAAACTGGAAGTTCCTAGTGTATAAAATGTAGATGTCATTCTTATTTTTGTTAATGAATCTTCATTTTGTTCCCTTTGAGTCTACAATACAACTCATATTAGGGAAATACTTATGATATAAACATAAATCTGTGTATGTTTTTTCATTTCTTGGGTGAAGATAATTATTTTGAACATTTTCCTTCTTGGTTAAAAAGCTAACTTTATATTAATTATATAACACAATTCAAAACTAGCCCACTGAGCATATAAACTCTAATAGTCAATATACTGGAATATAGTGAAATTATCAGGATTAAATATACATGGAATCAAATAAACTAGATACTTCAGTTTCTATGCTACAGAAATATGAATTTTGGCATTATATTCTTAGATATGTTTATTTCTCATTAATTAGAAACAAAAAAGAATTGGCCAAGCATTTCCTGAAATATTACTGTGGGGAGGACATTCTAAAATGGGCATTTATTCTAAGCTCAATTAACTATGACAAAAATTTAATTTTGTTTTAAGGTTTATAGATAATTAATTCAGTCATGGTATATTATTTAAGATGTACTAGCAAATCTATTTTTTTTCAAGAAGACTTTCACTACAGAGTCACATTTGTTTTTCAGGAATATTATAACACCTTGTAAGACTTGAATTATGAGTACCTATTATTTTAATTTCATCCAATTAATTCTGTTTGTGTTCTAATTTCAACTAAAAACTCTTCAATTTATCAACGTTCTGAAGCTTGTATGTTTAATAAATTAAATTTATCTATTGCCATGAAAGGGGTATTCAAGCAGCATAAAATAAGAACCATGTTATAAAAATTAATTGACTTTCACAATTTGACAACTAAATCTTCCTTTAATTACCTAGCTAGTTTTTTTCCCTCCTTTTTAAGGTGGAAGGCAGTCTTTTGGCCACTTTTACAATTAATTAATTTGAAACATAATGTATGATGGAGGGGTGGAAAATACAACTTGTTACTAAAAGCTCCATGATAAGGAAGATGTGGGAGAAAAAAGGAGAGGCATTGAAACTCAAGTTGAAAGGCAAAGCATAAGAGATGCTGCAGAAGGAACATTAGGTACAAAGAAACTGAGCTTGAAGTGTAAGACAACAATTAGCTTTTTCAAGAAAAAGAATATATCCTTTTTCAAGAATGTGAAATGAATGTAGTCTTAGTGCCAGAAAGAAGTACCACGTGACAATAAAAGGCTCATTAGTTATATTTGATGGCTAATGATTTAATTGCTTTCAATTTTAGAATGCTCATGTTGCATTTTACACATGATCCAAGGACTTATTTTTGGCAAACAAAGTCTAATCATTTAAATTAAAATAACCTACTATCAAACAATTTGGCATAAACCAAACTTTTTTAAGAACTGGTTTATTTAGTCTGCTCTTTCACTTTAAATATTTCATTAAAGTTTCTAGGTGATTAGGAAACAAAGTGTAAAAATAATGTGATAAAATTGTTTAACATTTTTCAATTGCAAGGAGATAAGAAGTATAAAAGCAAAGCTTTATACAAGGACTTATAAAGTAACAAATTATGTAGATGTTATATGTATTAATACCTGTCTCATATATATCATATGTCATGCATGTCATACCCATCTTTTTAAAAAGCCATATAATCATATGATGTGCCATGTTTAATGAGATCCATTGATGTTGCCAATTTTTTTTTTTATAAATTCTTTGTTTTTTTACATTTGAAAATAAACTAAAATCACTCCTCCTAATTTTGAGATATTTGCAATAGGACTCATAAGTAATACTGCACATTTTCATCTGAATTGGAATTGAGTAGGAAAACCTTTGTTGCCAAAAAAGCTCAGTAAAGACAATGTATCTGGAATAATGTTCATAAATAGCACATACTTACCAGTTCTCTTGGACCATATGGCTCACAGAAGGTGACGGCATTGCCATGCATAATTGCGCCACACTGCTCTCCAGTCTCACAGTTGTTACATTCCACCCTATGGGAACACAGAGCACAACCTCAGTCTGCGAACTAAGCAGCACAGAGTGGTTTATCACTCAAAAGATGTAACAGATTATTGTTATTCAGTTGAAATCAGCATTTCCAGGTAGGTAATGGTATTTTGTATTGTGACAAGTTAAGGAAGCATGAAAACAGAAAGACTTGAAGTTCAATTCTAGTTCTCTCAGTTACACTGGAGGTTACTTTAACTTCCCAAAGTTTCAGTTTTCTCATCTGTAATATGAAGATAATAACACTGAACTAAAAATATCACATAGTTATCATGAGGATTAAATGAGAGAATATATATAAAACACAGAGTACAGAACTAATCTTATAGTAGGCACTTAATAGCTGCAGTTAATATTATTGTCAATTATTACATAACATACTATGTTCAGTACAAGTATTTTGCTAATATTAAAGATAAGCAAAGTTATATACACTTATATAATGAACTAAAACCATATATCTCTGAAATCAAAAGGTGTTTTACAAGTTTAAACCTTTTATTTTGAATTATGATTAACATCAATGTTTAAAATAACTGTCCTAAAATAGATGTGTAAGTCTACAAAATGTACCATGCAAAAAATAATGGAATCAGATTGTATTTAATCCACATAATAATATGAAATAAATACAAATTCTAATCCAAGCAAATTTTGGATACTGAGTTAATGTTAAACTTGCAAATAATTTACTTAGTTGCTTTCCTTGAGCCAACATCTTGGAATATGAAGTCAAGTGGGCCTTAGAAAGCATCACTACGAACAAAGCTAGTGGAGGTGATGGAATTCCAGCTGAGCTGTTTCAGATCCTGAAAGATGATGCTGTGAAAGTGCTGCACTCAATATGCCAACAAATCTGGAAAACTCAGCAGTGGCCACAGGACTGGAAAAGGTCAGTTTTCATTCCAATTCCAAAGAAAGGCAATGCCAAAGAATGCTCAAACTACCGCACAATTGCACTCATCTCACATGCTAGTAAAGTAATGCTCAAAATTCTCCAAGCCAGA
>SJXQ01011770.1:161432-185396 GCA_006408695.1 Aepyceros melampus | reverse complement strand
AGGGAGGCCTGGCGTGCTGGATTCTTGGGTCACAAAGAGTCAGACACGACTGGTCAACTGAACTGAAATGGACTGAGAAAATGTTCAAGCAGAGAAAACAGGAAGTGTAAAGTCTCCCGGGTGAAAAATCATGACAGGATGAAGCAGGAATCTTAGTAGAAATCTAATGACCAGTGATGTTGAGGGCAGGGCAGGAGCCAGGTCATGGGCCTTTCACGGGACAGCGAGAGAAGTGTGGATTTCATTCTAAAGAAGTGGAAAGCCACTGAGGATTTTTAAGTAGAGAGTGATCTGCCCTATTCTGAGAATTGTCTGCTGCTGTGTGGAGGATGGACTGAAAAGACTCGAAGTAGGAGGAATGATACCAGTGATGAAGCTGCTGCAGCAGTCTAGATAAAGGATGATGGAGCCCAGAACTGGGCCGCAGAATGAAGGAATAGAGGAGCAAGTGGGACATTCATAGGAAGGATTGACATAGAGTAGGAGAGTCAAGAAGTCATCCCTAAGGAAGGTAAATGGAAGAGAAAACACACAGGTAAAAGGTTAGGATACACCTTCATTCACACAGTGAAGGCAAGATTAAATTAAGACCTAAGGAAGACTTAAATTCTGAAAAGGCTACTGTTATCCTCTTCCCTAAGAAACATGTAATGCTGATATAATTCAAAAGCAAAACAGAACTAAACCACAAAATAGGTGGAAGTAATTCTACCAGACTCTAAGATTTCCCACCCTGACTATGGGCTTTCCAGGTGTGCCAGTGGTAAAGAACCTACCTGCCAATACAGGAGGCATAAGAGATGTGGCTTTGATCCCTGGGTCTGGAAGATCCCTTGGAGGAGATCATGGCAACTCACTCCAGTATTCTTGCCTGGAGATTCCTAAGGACAGAGGAATCTGGCAGGCTACAGTCCATAGGATCTCAAAGAGTCAGACACAACTGAAGTGACTTAGCACAAGCATGATTATGTTGGTGCTTTCACTTTTAAAATTTCAAATATCAACTAATTTCAAGGTAGCTTTGTTGATCGAGATCTGCTGGTCTTTTTGTTTAATCTATCCTTTAACAAAGACCTTGGGAAGAACAGTCTTTTGGACTCTGTGGGAGAAGGCAAGGGTGGGATGATTTGAGAGAATGGCACTGAAACATGTATATTATCATATGTGAAAGAGATTGCCAGTCCAGGTTTGATGCATGAGACAGGGTGCTCAGGGCTGGTGCACTGGGATGACCCTGAGGGATGGGATGGGGAGGAAGGTGGGGGGGGGATTCAGTATGGGGAACACATGTACACTCATGGCTGATTCATGTCAATGTATGGCAAAAACCACTACAATATTGTAAAGTAATTAGCCTCCAATTAAAATTAATTAATTAACTAAATTTATAAAAAGACCTTGGGAAGGGCAAGTGTTTAGAGTGTTTTTGACTGAAAGTAGGCTGCCTCCAGAGAAAGGCATTGCTAAGGAATGCTAAAATATACCACACAATTGCACTCATCTCACATGCTAGCAGAGTAATTCTCAAAATTTTCCAAGCCAGGCATTCACAAGTCTGTGAACTGTGAACATCCAGATGTTCAAGCTGGGTTTAGAAAAGGCAGAGAAACCAGAGATCAAATGGCCAACATCCATTGGATCATTGAAAAAGTGAGAGAGTTCCAGAAAAACTTCTGCTTTATTGACTATGCCAAAAGCCTTTGACTGTGTGGATCACAATAAACTGTGAAAAATTCTTCAGCAGATGGGAATACCAGACCACCTGACCTCCCTCCTGAGAAAGCTGTATGCAGGTCAAGAAGCAACAGTTAGAACTGGATGTGGAACAACAGGCTGGTTCCAAATCTGGAAAGGAGTATGTCAAGGCTGTATATTGTCACCCTGCTTATTTAACTTCTATGCAGAGTACATCATGAGAAATGCTGGACTGGAAGAAGCACAAGCTGGAATCAAGATTACTGGGAGAAATATCAATAACCTCAGATATGCAGATGACACCACCCTTATGGCAGAAAGTGAAGAGGAGCTAAAGAGCCTCTTGATGAAAGTGAGAGAAGAGAGTGAAAATTTGGCTTAGGGCTCAACATTCAGAAAACAAAGATCATGGCATCTGGTCCCATCACTTCATGGCAAATAGATGGGGAGACAGTGGAAACAGTGACAGACTTTATTTTGGGAGACTCCAAAATCACTGCAGATGGTGATTGCAGCCATGAAATTAAAAGACATTTGCTCCTTGGAGGTAAAGCTATGACCAACCTAGACAGCATATTAAAAAGCAGAGACATTACTTTGCCAACAAAGGCCCATCTAGTCAAAGCTATGGTTTTTCCAGTGGTCATGTATGGATGTGAGAGTTGGACTATAAAGAAAGCTGAGCACTGAAGAATTGATGCTTCTGAGCTGTGGCATTGTAGAAGACTCTTGAGAGTCCCTTGGACTGCAAGGAGATCCAACCAGTCCATCCTAAAGGAGACCAGTCCTGAATATTCTTTGGAAAGACTGATGCTGAAGCTGAAACTCCAATCCTTTGGCCACCTGATGGGAAGAACTGAGTCACTGGAGAAGACCCTGGGAAAGATTGAAGGCAGGAGGAGAAGGGGAAGACAGAGGGTGAGATGGTTCAATGGCGTCACCGATTCTATGAACATGAGTTTGAGTAAGCTCCTGTAGTTGGTGATGGACAAGGAAGCCTGACGTGCTACAGTCCATGGGGTTGCAAAGAGTCAGACACAACTGAGCAACTGAACTGAACTGAACTGAGGCTGCCTCCTCCTGATGGAGGGATATCAGCCTAGGGTAGACCATGCAGTGTCCTGCAGGTTAAATTGGATACTAGAATTTAAGAACAGAAAAGGAGGGGGTGACTCACTGTGAGGTCCTGAACCAGGCTAACAGCAGGATGGAGATGACCTTGGAGCAGCACCCAGAGGATGCAATGAAGAAGCCATCAACTGCTGAAGTCCTGTGAACAGGCTCACAGGGACTCAGTCTGGGCTGCTTGGGACCCTGTAAGATGAGCATGCCAAGTGACACCTGTTCTAGCCCAGCAAGCAGCTAAACTAAGCTCAGATCTCACTGGTATCCGGTGGTAAATGAGAATCAGGGAACACTGTGATGCAGAATAGAATGGCAATACGTGACAGTGGACAAAATGCCCTCTTGACCCCTCTTATCCCTTCCCCAGCAACCCGTCATAGGGACCCAATCATATTTGTGTTAATTGTCTTATAGAACTACTAAGAGTTCCAGCAGTTGGGCCAATCATGGAATGTGCATTTGACATTTTCCATTAATTTTAGAGTAACCTGCTTTTTGACTATAGATTGACTTATCAGAATATTTAGTTATGAAAAGATCTTGTTTTGAAGATTCAGGTCATGTTGTAAAGATAATTTTGTTACATTTAATAAATTTGGTTAGCGACCCCATGGACGGTAGCCCACCAGGCTCCTCTGTTCACGGGAATTTCCAGGCAAGAACACTGGAGTGGGTTGCCATTTCCTTCTCCAGGGGATCTTCCTGACCCAGAGATTGAGCCCATGTCTCTTGCATTGGCAGGCGGATTCTTTACCACTGTACCACCTGCGAAGCCTCAAAACACAATGCACAAGAGGAGGGGTCATAAGAACAAAGAAGGCTTCTAGACAGCAAGAGAAGCAGGAGTTCAGCCTGGACAGGATTGCTCTGATCTCCGATCCCTGGTCAGGGGCCTGGGTGTGGCTGGATTACAGGGGCTGATGGCAGTGGAACAAAGTTTTCCATCACTTGGAAGCCAGGTCAGAGGATTCTGAAGCCCAGTTCTGATGAGAAAATGAATACCCTACTTACTCTACTATTTTTGAAAATACATTTATTTTTCTACCATTTCTCTATTTTGTCTGGAGCAAAGCAGAGTTGTGAGTTACTTTAGTTGGTGTGAATAAAATGTCAGAGGCAATGTATCGGTCTAGTGACTTCTTCAAAAGAACTGAAAAATGTCATCATTTTTATATTTGGAAATTCATCCCTCACTTTGTTTGGTTTTGATCTGTATGGTTTGCTTTAAAGATAATACTGTAGCCACCCTGGCTTGCATGGCTTGCTGTGGCTTTTAACCAAACCTGTAAAATTCCTACCTGTAATAATTCATTTTTGATCATATCAACTTTTTTTTTTTTTACAATTTTTATTTTCCTTGACTCTCCTATGAGGCTATAAAGCTCCTTTTCAATATTTGAATTATCCAGTTCTTTGGTCCACAGGTTTCAGAAACTTGGAGTGAGGAACCCGTTTGTCTTTCTAGCTTGAGCGAAAGCACAATGCATGTAAAAAACAGATGCTTGTGGAATGTCATTTGGACAGTCCTGCCCACAAGGAAATTTTGGGTGACTTTGGGGAGTCAGCTGCATTGACAATGACATACATGGGACTTCCTTGTTGGTCCAGTGGTTAAGACGCCAAGCTTCCAATGAAAGGGGCTCAGGTTCGATCCCTGATGGGGCAATTAAGATCCTACATGCTAGGAGGCCAAAACAAACAAACAAACAACACACAATGTTGTTGTAAGTGGAACAGGGGAAGTATGCGATGATACAGAAGCAGGAGAGAGAAAGAGAGGAAGATGATTTATGTTTGGAAGTATCAGGAAGAGTATGAAAAAGAAGTGATTCCAGGGGAGCCAGTGGGGAAGGACTCCCGGGTGGAGGAAACACCATCCAAAGAAGAAGCAAGAAGTGTTCCGAGATTTTAATTCCACAATTCTTGACCAGGCTAAAATGTACTGAGAAGGAGCTATAGGAGGAGACAAAGTTGATATGCAGGAGTGAAAACATCCAACACTTTGTAGGTCATGTGACAGAGTTTGGACTTTGTCTGGAAGGCTGTGAGGCAGGGGGCAGGGAAAGCTCTTGTGGATAAGCTAAGTCTCAGTAATATGAGCCTGCTAAGTCTCAGAGCAATATGATCAGACTTGTGTTCTGCCAAGAGCACTTTGGCAGTTATCGCTGGAGTGAATTCAAGTGCACTGGTGGATTGATTTAGGAAGGTGCTATGATAATAAAGTAGATGGGAGAAGTCTAGGACTTTCAGCAAAGCAGAAGCCATAGAAATGAAGAGGCCAGGTTGATTCAAGAGATTTATAAGATGGATGGGCAAGATCTGATGACTAGATATGAGGATCTAGAGAGAAGGACTCATGGAAAAAGGGAAAGATTCATGGCTTAAAAGACAAGTGAAGATGGTCCTGCCCCCCCAGGTAGAGAATAAAGGATTGGTTGTGGGAGGATGAGCAAACTGATAGTAGAGACCAATTGATCCTTTGGGCCTTTTAGAAAAAAAATAGGAATATTTTTCCATTCAGAATCTTCTCATTTCTTCTTTTTTGTTAATTTATGTTTATTTACTAATTTATTTGCTTTTGGCCACACCTCGCTGCAGCACTTGGGATCTTAGTTCCCCTGCCAGGGATCAAACCTGTGTCCCTTGCATTGGAAACGCAGAGTCTTAACCACTGGACCTCCAGGGAAGTCCCTCTGGGACATTTTTAGTGTGCAGTAAGTAGAAAACAGTGCACCTCAGTGTCTGTGTATAACTGTCCAGACCAAAGGCAGTTTTTCATAAATATATTTCATAACATTCATGCCTTTGTTATCCATGTAAAGCATCCTCTATGTTGCTGCTGCTGCTGCTAAGTCACTTCAGTCATGTCTGACTCTGTGCGACCCCATGGACTGCAGCCCACCAGGCTCCCCCATCCCTAAGATTCTCCAGGCAAGAACACTGGAGTGGGTGGCCACTTCCTTCTCCAGTGCACGAAAGTGAAAAGTGAAAGTGAAGTCACTCAGTCATGTCCGACTCTTAGTGACCCCATAGACTGCAGCCTCCCAGGCTTCTCCATCCATGGGATTTGCCAGGCAAGAGTACTGGAGTGGGGTGCCATTACCTTCTCCAAGCATCCTGTATAGTGCATTGTTATTCACATCACCTCTGAGAAAATCTACATTTTCTCCTGTGCTTTCCACACCCATTAATGGTGACATAGTCTCCCCACTTAGCCAAGCTCATCACCTCAGTGTCAATCTCAAGTCTTTTTCTCACTAGTCACATCCAACAGGTTACTCAGAATGTCCTGATCACCCCCGCCTCTCCTCTTTCTGGACACTGCTTGGTCAGCATACCTGTCCACTGCCATAGGCACCATATCCCCAGGCAGCTTCTTTCTCTAGACTCTTACAGTAATTTTCTAATTACTATTTCTGCCTTTAATTTTTGCCCTGGACCATTCACTACTCATACTATCACCAGAGCAACCTTTTTAGAACACAAATATTATCACTTTGTTACTTAGAAACATCAGTGGCTGCTCAATTCCTAAATGGTTATGTGCAAATACCTTGATAGCTCAGAGCCGGGCTCAAATTTGTTTTCTAGACAGAGAAAATTAGTCCTCGCTTCACACATTATACCTAAATTGACTTTAAACACTGTGAGTAAAAGGCACTCTGTTGTATGGGTTTTATGACTCTGCATTATTTTATGTGGGTGTTGGCTGGGTGAAAGGAACTCTGCACTTATACGACATACCTAGAATAGTCAAATTCGTAGAGTCAGAAGGTACCTTGGAAGATGCCAGGGACCAGGGATAGGAGAGGGCTTGGAGAGTTAGTGTTTAATGGGGAGAGAGTTTCAGTTTAGGAAGGTGACAAATTTGGGAGATGGATGATGGTGAGATTGCACAGCAGTGTGAATGTACTTAGTGCCACTGAGCTATATGGTTAAATGTAGTTAAAACAGTATGTTTTATATTATCTAAATTTTACCACAATAAAAAGTATTTAAAAAAGAAAAAAAAAGAGGGACTCTGTCTCACTCTTCCCATCACCACCAACAACACACACTATTAGATTCAGTTCCCCAATTAATTCATAATTAATTAATTATGGGTTGAATTGTATCCCACCAAAAATGTACATTGAAGTCCTAATCCCTGGTACCTGGGAATGTGACTGTACATGGAAATTGGTCTTTGCAGATGGGATCAAGTTAAGATGAGGGCATTAGGGTGGGTTCTAGTCCAATATAACTTAAGTCCTTATCAAAAGGGGAAATTTGGACAAGAGTCACAAAGGGAGAATGCTACCTGATGATGGAAACACTGTGGCTACAAGATAAGGAATGCCAAGGATCAATGGCACCCAAGAGGTAAAGAAGGATGGGACAAGTCAGTTCAGTCACAATCATGTCTGACTCTTTGCAACCCCATGGACTGCCGCATGTCAGGCCTCCCTGTCCATCACCAACTCCCAGAGCCTGCTCCAACTCATGTCTATCGAGTTGGTGATGCCATCCAACCATCTCATCCTCTGTCATCCCCTTCTCCTCCTGCCTTTCCCAGCACCAGGATGTTTTCCAATGAGTCAGTTCTTTGCATCAGGCGGCCAGAGTATTGGAGCTTCAACTTTGGCATCAGTCCTTCCAAGGCATATTCAGGACTGATTTTGTGGGATAACATAGTTCTCTTCTTTTAACCACCTGGTCTGAGGAGTTTTTAAAGGCAGCCCTGGGGAGCTAATACAGTTACCAGATTTCATGGGAAGCAAAGTGGCCACATAGCCTAGCTTCTCCCAGCCATTCTGGTGGGATCAGCGGCTCTAGTGGCTCTGTCCCTGCTTGGCAAAGGTGTCTTGGATCTAGAAAAAGTGCCACCACTGCACTTTCATCTGTGAACTTACAGCACCACCCCTGAAGAATTGACAATCTCTGGTCTTCTGTTTAAGAGAATGTTTACAAATGTGACGTTCAGGCTTTTTTTCTGTTTTGTTTTGTTTTGCTTTTTTTCCCCAGCTGCAAGGCATGTGCAATCTTAGTTCCCAGTACAGGGATGGCACCCATGTTCCCTGCACTGGAAGTGCAGAGTCGTCACCACTGGATCTCCAGGAAAGCCCTCTTCTGGTTCTTGATCCAAACTCAAGCTTGACAAAGCCACGACCTCCTTCATGGGGAGAAATGACATTAAGTGTCAGGAATCTCTGAGTCACATCTTTACCTCCAGCTCACTGGAAAGCCCACTTCCATGCAGACTCACTTTTTGATTAAAAACTATGAAATGTTACCCAGACTTATTCTCAGAAAGCTGCTCCTATCTGTCTTTTTTCATCATCTTGATTTACTTTACCAAAGGCTTTTATATTTTTATTTGTGGTTGGTGCAAGGGAGATACTTATGAATGAATGAAAGAAATGAAAATCTTGCTCTTACCTCAATAAGAACCTGTGGTCCTTTTGCTTGACCACTTTATCAATTTTATTTCATTTGTTTCCAGGACACACTAGCTTTTGCATGTGTATTTTTCCTTACCCAGAAATGTGTTTCTGATTCATTTCCACCTAAACAAGCCTTCACTTCCCTAACTATGATGATCAACACTGTCCAGGGTATTACACAGACATGATCCCCCTAGTATTCACAACCTTGTGATTTAGGCTGAGAGAGGTTAGAATGACATGGAAGTAGCACTGGAAACTGGTTCTTTCAGATCACAGAATCAATGTTTCTGTTTCTTGGCCTTTTGTCAAGTCAGAAATCTTCCTTAACTTCCCTAGCCAAATATTCACTTTCTCCTCCAAGTTCCTATGGAGTCTTACACTGATTTTTATTATGATAAGTCACAATATTTTATATTTTAATTACTTATGTGGGTTTGCAGTCCCAGTTGATTGAATTTCTAAGACAGGAAATGACTCTTTTTCCCACCTGCTTCAATTATGGCACCTAGTAAGTGCCCCCCAAACAGTTGTTGAATGGATTAGAGCATGCTGAATAGAAACACACATGAATTATAAAGTCACAGCATTTTCTATTTGACTGTGAACTTCTAGACTATAGAGACCTGGCCTTTTTAAAATTTTGAATCTCTGGAGTTGAATGAAACTCTGTTGGCTGAATGACTTAGTCAGGGAATGATTTGGCTGAATGAATGATTAGAGCTGCCTGGAAGCCCAGCATGTGGCAGTTTTCCCTCCATATTTTATAAGATTTAGGAGCAAGTGATAAAAGATCATACAAAAAGGCAAAAATCTGTCTAATCTCTATTAAACTCAGATTGATTGCAGCTAATCCAGTTTTGGGCTTCTCCAGTGGCTCCAAGGTAAAGAATCTGCCTGACACTGCAGGAGATGTGAGTTTGATTCCTAGGTTGGGAAGATCCCCTGGAGAAGGAAACGGCAACCCACTCCAGATTCTTGCCTGGGAAATTCCATGGACAGAGGAGTCTGGTGGGCTACAGTTCATGGGATCACAAAGAGTTGGACACGACTTAGTGACTAAACAATAACAACAAAATCCAGCTTCATGATGGGGACTATAATCTAATGTCAAGATCAAGAAAATGAAAGTACTAATATTGCAGAAGAGTTTCATTATTTCATTCATGTATTCATCCATTCACTTACTTATACTTGGACGTCGAGATAGCACCCTAGAGCTGAGTAATTCACAGGTCTGTTTTTTTTTTTTTTTTTCCACCCAGTTATTTTAAGCCTGTGCTTGGGAAGTCAAAGGCAACCACTGTGGTAAGATGCCTTTAAAACCATCCATGACATATAAAAGAGCATGGGGATTAGAAATTAGAATCGTGGTTCTCAAAGTGTGGCCTGGAGACCTATGGGAGTTCCCAAGAGCTTTTCAGGGA
The DNA here is from genome assembly GCA_006408695.1 of Aepyceros melampus. NCBI lineage: Eukaryota > Metazoa > Chordata > Mammalia > Artiodactyla > Bovidae > Aepyceros > Aepyceros melampus. The sequence goes on along the minus strand of SJXQ01011770.1, from coordinate 175,726 downwards.
CTCACAGATCAGAAATATTATTATGAAAATAGGGAGCCCTTTTTTGCCTTTCTCATTCCCATCCAGTGCACCTTCCCAGGCACTACACAGTATGCTGTGGAACAACAGGTTGAATGCAGAAGTGGATACGCAAATCCAGCTATCTTCTATTAAGCCAAATATAAAGAAGATTAACAAAACCATAAAACAATGCTTCTCTTTACTATTCTTTTATAAGTAGTTATTTCTCATAAAATGATGTCATTTGTGTTAATATTTAATGACTGCATAGTAGTTATTTTAAGATAAATGCTTATAACCATTTCTCAGTTTTAATTTTGAATATGATAAATATTGATAGATATAATCCACATAGACAAAAATATGCTGGGAGCCTCAATAATTTTAAGACTGTTAAAGTCTTCTGAGACCAAAAATGTGAGAACCACTGACTTAGATAAACATGGATTCAGAAGAAGTTTCAGACCCACTGCCCTCTCACTGCTTAGAGAACTTCCCTCTGGCTAGTGTGTAGGCTGGGTGCAGAGACAGAAAGTGAACCATTTATATGGATCTGGACAGCAGCCCCCTCTCTACTTCATTCCTCTAAACCTCTTCTCTCCACAAGGGCAACGCTACTTCTGCTTTGCCAGGAATCTGCAACTGGAACCGGATATTGACTTTCTGGCCTGAGGCCAAACTCTGACGTCCATTCTTCCTCCTGTGAGTCCCTCAAAGCCTTCTTCTCCCAGCACCAGGGAGCCTCAACTCCTACGGAAAATCTGTTCAAGGGCGAGTCATTACAATCATCTCCTGGAGAGTGTGCTAATTATGTACTTTCTGAAATGTTCCCTCAATAAAGGAGTCATTCAGTGATGGAGAAAAAGAAAATAACTCTTCATCACAGTTGCAGAATTTCTAATAAAAATCTATAGTTAAAAAAGAAATTGGTCCCCAAACATTTTCACTTTTATTGAATTGCCAAAAACAAAGTCGCGTTCACCTCTGGTCTTACGTGTAAGTAGCCTAGCAACGTGTATACATTCACTCAAGAACTAATTATCAGGACTTCCCTGCTGGTCCACTGGTTAAGATTTCGCTTTTCAATGCAGTGGAGTGTGGGTTTGATTCTTAGTTGGGAAACTAACATCCCACATGCCTTGGGGCCAAAAAACCCAAAACATAAAACAGAAGCAATGTTGTAGCAGATTCAATAAAGGCTTTAAAATGGTCCACATCAACATTAAAAAAAAAAAAAAAGAACTTATTATTGACCACTTACTCTGTGTTAGAGACGCTAGGAATGTTTGTGAGTACCTGGCTTAGAAGATATTGTACATCCTCTGGTGAGCCCCTGATAAATAGTTAACAGACTCTTGGCCTTTATAAAATGAAGCAGAAATAAGAACAAATATAAGACCCTGTTTTAACTGGACCACAGTGACCATTAAATTGGTGGTCTACTCCCAATTCGAGTCTCTAAAGGAAAACTCCACATGGAAATTGCCAAGTCAGTAACAAATAGCATAGGCAGAGAAAAGGAGAGGATGGCATAGCTTGGGTTTATCTGTGGTGATCCCAATCGGCCAGATCATAATAAACAATGACATCTACCATGTGCTAAGATAGAAGACTATGCGGTCTTATTTTACTGGCTTCTTCACGCAACACGCTGGCTTAAATCAGGCCTGAAGATGATTTATTATCTGCTGTCTTTGAGCAGATGGTTCTACCTGGCGTGATGGCGTCAAATGAGCTCACTTAGTGGCACACTGTTTACACAGATCTGAAAAACAATTTGACCCGTTGAAGTACCGAAACAGGATTCTCAGTTCCCCTTATTTCAGGGAAATATTATTGCTGACTGATTAAATGAAACCTTTCGTGTCTGGAGGACTTTCTGAGAGGAAGTATCGGTTACAGACAGTCTGAATTTGGGAAAAAAGGACAACTTTATATCTCTACTGAAGTCCTAATGGATTTGGTTCCTCTTGAATGGTTATGTGGAAAGATAAATACAGTTCAAGCCAGGTTTCTGCTGTTTAAATGACAGGGTGAGCAAATAATAGCCCATATCCAATGGCACAACACTCTAAAAGAGCCAAGTGAAAAGCAATGATAACACTCAAGTTATCTTCATCTATCTTTAATTACTTTGGAAGCAAAGTAGTCACCACTTCTAATACAGTTACTGTATAACAACATAGTAAACAACAAATGAAACAAATCAAAACAAAACTCGGGTACTATTACCAAACAGCTTATGCTATCCTGGCTGTTGCTAGATAAGCATGGGTGTTCTTTTTTCAATTTATAGCTAGGGCTGCCATTTATAGAATTGTTGCTCTGTGCTGTTTCCATTTGTTGGGTGTATGGCATCGGAGTCTAAAACAGCGAGCCCGTCTCTAGTTACTGTACCCAAGGTTGTCCTATGGGATTGAATTATTTCCCAACAATCGAGAACAGTGTCGCCTCCTGGCTAGAAGTAATGCCTAAAAGGGTATTTAATGTTACTCTTTAATGAATGGACTTTCACCGAATGATTACATGAAGAACTCATCTGGGCCACATAGAAGTTTATAGTTTAATCTTAAAACAGATATATAAACATAAGATGACACAGGCAAAGCCTCACAAGATTCTAATGTTAGGGAAACAGGCTTAGGGGCAACCCCAGGGCTGTGTGGGTGTCTAGAGGACAAGCAGAGACCAAGGTAAGTGTAAGGTAAGTGCTCCTCCTGTATTCCTCCCCTCACACTCAGCTCCAACATCGCGTATAGGAAAGCATCAGGGTCTCTCGTCTTTGAATCTTTAAAATCATCTTCTTCCACAAAAGTTTTCCATCAGGCTATAAGTGTGTCTTAGCCTTTGAATCTCCAAACCAATTAGCCTTTGGAGGTCTGAGTGAGAGCAATAATAGCATTACGAGAGTGGCCACCGAAGGAGGGCAGGCTGCGCTCAGGGGTCTTGCCACTCTAAGTCGGATTCATGGACCAGCAGCAGCGGTGTCACCTAGGAGTTTATGAGAAATGCCATGCAGCATCTCAGGCCCCTCCCAGACCTGCTGAATTACCAAGCTCCTCAGGGGATCAGATGCCATGGTCTAGGGCTGCCTAAGAAGCCAATGTATGCCTCCAATATGGATATCTCCCAAGGCAAGCTACAAAATACAGCCTGACCTGCTGCAAAGCCATGTTAAAGATTTGGGACTTTAAGATAAGAGCAGGGGGAAGGACCTGGGGATAACGTTTTGTGATTTTTATAGGCCCTATTCACTCCGACTTTTAGATGCTCCACTTTCAGAGCATATTAAGCAAATATATTGGCATCTGATTCAAAATGCAGATTTTTTTTGAAAAAAATATTAAAGACTTAGTGATTTTTAAAGTTGAGTTTTGGGGCTTGTTCGGTGATAAAGAATCTGCCTGCCAATGCAGGAGATGTGAGTTTGATCCCTGATCCGAGAAGATCCCTCATGATGCAGAAGATTTAAGCCTGTGCGCCACGACTACTGAGCCTGTGCTCTGGAGCCTGAGAGCCACCGCCCCTGAAGCCCATGTGCCCTAGAGCCCGTGCTCCACAATAAGAGAAGCCACTGCAATGAGAAACCTTCACAACGCAGCTAGAGAGTGGCCCCTTGCCTGCAGCAACTAGAGGAAGCCCGAGAACAGCAACAAAGACCCAGCTCAGCCAAAAATAGATAAATAGTTTTTCCTTTTTTAAAAGAATCTGTCTGCCATTGCAGAGTTACAGGTTCAATCCCTTGTCTGGGAAGATTACACACACCTTGGGGCAACCAAGCCCATGCGCCACAAGTACTGAAGGCTGTGCTCCCTAGAACAACATAATGAAGAGTAGCCTCTGCTCTCCACAACCAGAGAAAAGCCCACACAGTAAGGAAGACCCAGCACTGTCAAAAATAAACAAATAAACAAACAAATAGATAAAGAAATATAATTATATATTAAAAATTAAGTTGCGCTTTTATATGGCTAAATTATTCCTTGTGTTTTCTCACTTAAAATTGATTATACATTTATAGGCACATACATATACATATACACATGTATTCAGCATACACTTGAGTTGCTAGTTAGCATAATGTCATGTTTTGTAGATATTTAATTCAACATTCTGTATTTTCCTCTTTTGTAGCATGGCGGGGCAGGGGTGGGACAATGAGTTGTTTTTTTTTTTTTTCAGGTCCCATACAATTCCACAGGTCCTTGCTCACAGCACTGTGGCTGCATGCCTATTAGATTAATGGGCTTTGAGCAGAGAAGTGACAAAATCTGCTTTATGTTCTAAAAAGATCACTTTGACAGAAGTGTAGGGGATGGGCGGGGGGCTGGCGTGGGAGCAGGAATGGCCACTGGAGATGACAAGGTGCCCCCCACGGCAACTTAGGCAAGAGACGATGCTGATGGTGGTGATGGAGGGAGCCTCCTAACTTCAGAGAGGTGTGTGGCAGGACTGTCAGGACCTCATGATAAAACTTTTATGGAGAGTGAGAGAGAGACAGAGACAGGGATGATTCCCTGAATTTCAAACTAATAAATCTAACTGTAAAATGGCTTATTCATAAAGGAGACACTAAAGGAGTCATTAGTTCTTGGGGACTAGATGTTCCTTTACTTTTGGGCATGTTGATATTGGGTAACTAGTATCTGGATGGAAGGTCATAAAGGCAGCTAGCTAAACAGTCCATTCTGGCTCACAGAAGAGAAGTGGGAACTGGAAATGCGGATTCGGAAGTCATCAGCAGGCAGAAGGGGATGGAAATGAGGGGCTCTCTTCACTTCTCTCCATCTTCACTGCAGAACTGAAAGGGGGCACTATTTTTAAGAAGTCAGTCACCCACAAAGAGGAAAGACAACCTTGCTAAGGGCAGCAAGGACTTTCAATATTTATGGTTAGAAACAGAGTTGTTGGCAAGGGAGACAAGGAAGGAGAGTCTTCTCTTGTGAAGAAGGAGAGAATTTCCAGAGAAGATGTCTTCCTGGAGGCCACTGCTGTGAGAAGTACCCGCATCCAACGCTGCTGAGAGGTCGACTAAGACTCACATATTTTTAAGGAAAATAGGAACTGGTGATTTCAGGAAAAGTACATTCGGAAGGGTTGTGGGAAGCAAGATTACTGAGTGTGGTAGACAAAAGAACAGCTCTCCCAAAAGTTCATATTCTAGAACCTGGGAAGATATTGTGCATGCACAAAAGGACTTTGCAGATGTGACTAAGGTAAGGAGCTCAAGATGAGGAGGTTATCCTGGATTACCTGGGTGAGTTGCATGTAATGACAAGGGCCCTTATAAGTGAAAGAGGGAGTCAGGAGGGTCAGAGTCAGAGACAGCTTTGAAGATGCTAAGCTGCTGGCTTTAAAGATGGAGGGGACCATGAGCCAAGAAATGTGGAAACTTACAAAAGCCTCAAGAGGGAAGGACAACAGATTCTCCCCCACAATCTCCAGAAAGAACACAATCTTGATAACATCTGATTTTGGCCTGCTGCTGCTACTGCTGCTAAGTCACTTCAGTCGTGTCCGACTCTGTATGACCCCATAGACGGCAGCCCACCAGGCTCCCCCATCCCTGGGATTCTCCAGGCAAGAACACTGGAGTGGGTTGCCATTTCCTTCTCCAATGCATGAAAGTGGAAACTGAAAAGTGAAAGGGAAGTTGCTCAGTCGTGTCCAACTCTTCGCACCCCATGGATCGCAGCCTACCAGGCTCCTCTGTCCATGGGATTTTCCAGGCAAGAGTACTGGAGTGGGGTGCCATTGCCTTCTCATAGTGAGACCCATTTCAGAGTTCTGACCTCAAGAACTGTAAGAAAATAAGTGTGTGCTGTTACTTGGTTTAAACCACTAACTTTGTGATAATTTGTTACAGCAGTTTTAAGAAATTGATACACTGAGAGTCAAAGAAATAACTGAGGGAATTTAAAGAGGAGCTGTATATAATATAGGGCTTCCCTGGTGGCTCAGACTGTAAAGAATCTGCCTGAAGTTCAGGAGGCTGGGGTTTGATCCCTGAGTGGGGAAGATCCCCTGGAAAATGGAATGGCTACCCACTCTTGTATTCTTGCCTGGAGACTTCCACAGACAGAAGAGTCTGGCAGGCTACAGTCCATGGAGTTGCAAAGAGTCAGACACAGTATATGATGTAATGGAAGAAGTGCTTGTTTAAGGTGAGAGAAATTATTAGCCATAAGGTGAGAGAGACTTTAGTTCCTAGCACTGAAGAAATGATGCTTTCGAATTGTGGTGCTGGAGAAGACTCTTGAGAGTCCCTTGGACTGCAAGGAGATCAAACTAGTCAATCCTAAAAGAAATCAACCCTGAATATTCGTTGGAAGGACTGATGCTGAAGCTGAAGCTCCGATGCTTTGGCCCCTTGATTAGAAGAACCAACTTGGAAAAGACCCTGATGCTGGGAAAAACTGAAAGCAAAAGGAGAAAAGGGTGGCAGACAATGAAATGGTTAGATAGCACCACCAACTCAATGAACACAAGTTTGTGTAAACTTTGGGAGACAGCGGAGGACAGGGAAGCCTGGCATCTGCAGTCCATGGGGTTGAAAAGAGCTGGATGTGACTTAGCAACTGAACAACAACAGAAGTAGAATTGCAAGTGGACTGTACATAATCGTAATTTGAAGAAATTGTGAAAGACAGCCCTCTCGAATGGTTTTACCAGTCTAATATCCTACCATTGCCCCAGTATTTAGTTCCACGAGAGCAGGGCTTGTATTTACCTTGCTCCACGGTAGGTGTTCACTGTCCAAGTACAAGAAAGAGGAGGTGAGAAGAGGGCTTCCTCCAGAAGGGGGCTTCATCTGGCCATTTTAGGGTACCACATTGGGGAGAAGTACCAAGAGTGCGAAATAATGGATTGCACGCTAAACTGAATAAGAAGCAGGGTGAAGACAGGGAGAAAGCAAAATGAGAGTCAGAGAACTAGAGGTCACTCTAAGGTTAAATGCACATGAAGAGAAAATAACTGAGCAAATAAGCTTGAAGGGTGGAAAGTTGGGGTCACAGAGTATAAGGGCTTATCTCAGCCCAGGTTCTCTAGGAAACAGAGCCTGAGGTGATGCTCGTGTACTAATTCATAATAATGGAGTGTGATCCTAAGGGCACAGGAGTGAGAAAGAGAAATCAGGGAGAGAAGGAGAAAAAGCAGATTCAAGGTGATGTATCACCAGTCTGTCCACAGGCTCTCTGGAAAATGAAGCTGGTTGCTGAGTCACGCTTGGGAAGCCAGAAGTACAGAACCGCTGCGTCTCTGAACAGCTGCTGGGTGGGCGGGAAGGGTCAGCAATTACCTGCGGGCTTCTTCCTGGCTCCTGTCTCTCAGTGGTCAAAATCGGCTCCACAGGACATTCATCCTACTGTATCTCTAGTGTTCCCCTCCAGGCAGCTGCCAGAACTTCTGTGGGTCCAGTTATTAGGGGAAGCATACTGAGGGAAACTTCCCACCCTGGCCAGGAACCACACTAACCATTTGCATGAGTTATTTTATGACAGGAGATCCTGATAAGGAACACAAAACTAATAAACCACCCCGTAACTGGAAGACTTCAGAAACGGTCAAAAGGAGATGCCATGTGTCCGACCACCTCCCAGAATCCTTCTCGCTGGCATCCATCTTGGCTGAGCACAGGGGAGGACCCTGAGTCACAATGACTGGCCGAAGATAACTTGGAAATTAATCCTCTCACCATTACACCTGAGACTTCAAGCCGTGTGCAGAGCAGTGCTCCTGGGTTCCCCTGCCCTCCTGTCCTCCGCCCGGTTCCCCTGCCCTCCTGTCCTCTGCCCGGTGCCCCTTCCCAATAAAGGCTCTTGCTTTGTCTGCATGTGTGTCTCTTCGGACAATTCATTCCTGAGTGTTAGACAAAAGCCCACTTTGGAGCCCTGGAAGGGGTTCCTCTGCCTGCAACACAGACAGCTCAGACCTGGGAGCTGGAGCCACTGAGGCGCCCCGAGGTGGGTGTTAGGGTGTATGCTGGTCTGGTCTTCTCTCCAGAGGAGGCTGAGGTCCACAACAGTGTTCACTGGGGCCTCACAGCTGGAGGAACGGCCTGGGACACTGCTGAAGCCACTGTGTCTGAGAAGACAGGCAGAGAGCTAAAGCCTTGGGGGCAGAGAGGGCCCAGCTGATCTGAGGTGCATACTGTACCTCCATGATTTTGGAGGAGATTCCAGGTCTAACTCTGGCAGTGAATGCCTGAAGTCAAGTGGACACAAAAGTTATTAGAGGAAAAAAAGTGATGGATAAATGTTCCCCATGGATTTTGAAATAGCACAGGACGTGGGATGCCAAACAGTGTAGCCTGGTACCTAGTTAGTGCTCTGGCTACACCATAACTAGGAAAAAAAAAAAAAATCACTACTGAGGAATGTCAGTGCACTTGAGACTGAAACTCAGCACATGCAGATAAAAACAGAACATTAAATGTATTTATATATTGGTCTTTTGTAGTAAAATTCATCATTACCTGTTTGTTAATTAGGTAGGTTATTGATTTCTAAATTGTGCTATTTCTCCAAACAACTATCTTTATTCCAGAAGGAAAATCAAGAACCCATTTCAAATTCTTTCTATAGAATTTCAGAACGTTAAGTACAATTTTGCTAGGTAATAAGTCATAACTCTCTCTATGCCTAGGATTTGGACTTTCAGTGAATGCTGTGAGAGACTCAGCAGAGACAATCAGATGTGAACCATGCCCTCCAGGTGTTTACAGTCAAGTAGGGGAGATAAGAATGCAGATAGACAACTGCCAGGGAAAGCAGAAAGATATTTTGGCCACTTGATGTGAAAAGCCAACTCACTGGAAAAGACTGGGAAAGATTGAAGGTAGGAAGAGAAGGGGATGTTAGAGGATGGGAGGGCTGTGTGGCCTCACTGACTCAATGGACATGAGTCTGAGCAAACTCTGGGAGATAGTGAAGGACAAGGAAGCCTGGTGTGCTACAGTCCACGGGGTCGCAAAGCATCGGACGCGACTGAGAGACTGAACAACAACAAGAAAGGGATAAGTAGCCCTAGAAGGGCTGAGATAAAGTGCAGCTCTGAAGAAAGGGGCATACCCTGAGAAGTGATCACTGAAGCTATGAGAAGAGAGAAAGAGAGGAAAGAAGGAAGGGATGGAGGGAGCGAGGGAAGAAAGGAAGGAAGAAGGGGCTAAGGACGGAATCCGGGGAAAGTTCAGGATGAGTGGGACTAGGTAAAGGAGGAAGGGCTTTCAAGGAGGTCATGAGCAAGAGACTGGTCAGTTCAGAAAGGGGAACACGTGTAGGCTGTGGCTGCTGCCTGGAGGGGCCTGGAGACTGCCCTAATGCATGTGAGTCAACAGGCACGAGGCTCATCCGCCTCCCCGCGGGCGATCAGCAGGGAGGCATCTGGCAGATTTGAAGCCGTGGTCCTCTTGCAGAGGTGCACCAGGCCTGACTGTGTGATGTGAGTAATAGGTTCCCACAGGGTTCTTTCTCAAGTCTCTGTGTGTGTGTGTTAATTGCTCAGTCGTGCCCGGCTCTTTGCAACCCCATGGACTGAAACCAGTCTCCTCCATCCATGGGATTTTCCAGGCAAGGATACTGGAGTGTGTTGCCATTTCCTTCTCCAACTAGTTTTTGTGTTTTATTTTATTTTTTGTTGTTTTTAAATAAGACTTATTTATTTATTTACTGGCTGTGGTGGCTTTTTGTGGCTACTCAGGCTTTCTCTAGTTGCAGACGGCGGGGGCTACTCTTTGCTGCAGTGCTCAGGCTTCTCATTGCAGTGGCTTTCTCGTTGCAGACCGTGGGCTCTAGAGCTTGGCCTGAGTAGTTGAGCCTCCAGGGCTCTGGAGTGCAGGCTCAGGAGTTGTGGTGCACAGGCTTAGTTGCTCCATGGCATGTGGGATCTTCCTGGACCAGGGATCAAACCAGTGACTCTTGCATTGCAAGGCAAATTCTTAACCACTGGACCACCAGGGAAAACTTTTGTTTGTTTTTTAAGAAAATTGAGATAGTAGATTAAAGAGTAGAATTTGTGAGGTGAGGGGGGGGGTGTTGCTTTTTGTTTTATGAAAAGCCTTGAACTATGTATATCCCAAAGATACGAGAGTTAACATAGAAAGTCCCTGCTCTGATGTCCAAGAGAGGAGAGAGACAAGTGAACAAGTCTTTACCACTTGGGACAACACACTGCTGTGGTTACATACCCACTATTCTGCAGAATTAGAGCAAATTCTCAGAAGGAAGGGCTTCCCTGGTGGCTCAGCTGATAAAGAATCCGCCTGCAAGGCTGGAGGCCTGGGTTTGATCCCTAGGTTGGGAAGATCCCCTGGAGAAGCAATACTGAAGTGAGTAGCTTCGAGTATTCTGGCCTGAAGAATTCCACGGACTGTATCGTTCATGGGGTCATGTCTGTACATGGGACGCAACTGAGCGACTTTCACTTTCACTCAGAAGGAATAAACAGCTTCGAAGTGAAGAAAGGGATTGTGAGCTGCAGGGAGGTTTGCAGAAACGCGATGTTGGAATCACTTGGCCCTGTTTCATAAACATATCAAGGATGCTGGTCCCTGGAGAGCAAGAATGTCAATGGCAAATAGTAGTATTTTTCTTGGGTTTAGCTTTGGCAACGCTGCAGTGAAAGAAGGGCACAGTGACCTAAGGTTCTGGCTTCTGTAACTGAAATGATTGCTCACGAGGTCAGTGTAGTGAGACATGGAAGCATGCAGATGATTGAAAGAAGACAGAAGGGAGCAGAACCAAAGAGACAGGGAGAACTGAGCGGGAACCAAGATGGTGGCTGTACTCCTTCATGTCCTCAGAAGGGCTTCATCTGGTGGCACATAGGAGAGAGCTCAGCTGGCACTGAGGGATGTTCTGAATTGAGCTCAAATGTTGTGATCTGATGGGGTGGTCAAGTGCCAGGGCAACTACAGAGTCTCCGGTGAGGATATTTATCCAAGAGAATAGGACACTGGCTAGATGAACCTGTGTGCAGAGCCTTGGGAGTCTGAGTTCAGGAGAATAACCTGTTCCCAGATCAGTCCCTTGGATGCAAGTCCACGCAAAAAAAAAGAAAGTAGGAAAAACTGATTTCTCTAAAACACCGAAGCTGGTGGAGAGCTTCTCTGCATGTAACACAAAGATGGGCCTTTTACCCTACCACACCTCAAGACAACTCCAAGCTTTGACACCCTAGCACTCTGGTGACAAAGCTTGGCATGGACCGTGACACCCCGCAGGGCAGAGGTACACCTGGGACTGGAGGGTTTATTCATGAACACGTGTTCTGCACTAAGCAGTGGGCCCAGAGGAAACTTGGCAGAGGCAATCTGGAGCAGGTGCTGCTCCTCAGTCAATGGCAGGGAAAAGGCAAATGGGTTCTGGCATTTCATTGTCTCCATAGAGGCAGAAATCAAGATTTTAGGCTCTGGAAAAGGCAAGTGGATTCTGGCGTCTCACTGTCTCCATAGAGGCAGAAATCAAAATTTTAGGCTCTTGGATCAGGTCAATTGGCTCTGAGACGTCGAAACGCTGTAAACTTGATCATGTTATTTAGCTGTTTGAGCTGGCTTCCACGGGGACACTTAACTTTTGGGGTTCACATAGCATATTGCATGTATATCTTTAACACGTGGCACAGACTGCACACAGGATTTCCGTCTGCCTGAAGTTGTGTCCTCCTCACTCCTGGCTGACTCTTACTCATCTTCAGTTTTAAATGTCATTTTTTTTTTCCCCTGAGACATCATCCCTGAGCTCCTGTAGCCGACTCTAGATTGGCTCCCCAACATCCACTGCCACCTTCTCCTTTTTATTTAGGTATCCACTCTCAAAGAAGGCAGTCCTGAAAAGTTCAAGGGCACATCCTGAAGAGCCTCAGCCAATCACAGTAATGCCCCCTCCACCCCCGGCCGTGGGTATGTGATTTAGTTTGGACTGATGACGAATGAGAAGTCAGTTAGAAGCTTCTGAGAAAGATTTTCCCATTCTTGAAAAAATAATACTGTTACCATGGGGGCACTGTGAGGACTGTCTGTCTTGGCAAGAGCTGTTTCGCCTTCCTAGGACCATAGGTGGGGCAGCCCCAAGTACCAGGCTGCCAAGTTGGAGATGGCAGTGGGGAATAACCCAAGAGGGCCTGCGGCCTTCCTGACAGCACTGAGCTGAACTCACCACAGAGCCTCTTGACCTTGGGACTTCTTGCCATATGAAACAAATTTCCTTATCATTGAAGACCTTTTAAATTGGTTTAATTATTAATTGTAGCCTCCCACGTCTAACTTATGACCTCATCTTTTTTACTCTCATATTTTCCTACCTAGCATGTATCACATATATAGTTAATGTAATGTTTATTTGTTTGACGTCTGGTTCCCCTTCTGGATTCTCAAGTGCTGAGATTGCCTGATGACTTTGTTCATCATTGAATTCTCAGATTTTTGTACTAGACCGGAGTCATAGAAACTGCTCAAGCACATTTGGGGGAAGAATGAATAAAGAGCTCAAACATGGTCCCTTTTCTCCTCCTCTTCCTCACCCTCTACCTTGTTCTCTACAATTCAGCATTGTTGACAGAGCCCAGGATCACCAGGAAGGAACCTAAGCTCTTCCTCAGACTCAGGCCCTCCGCAGCAGCAGCCTGCACTCCATCAGTACCTTTCAAGTTTTATCTCAAGGAACAGTAATAAAATACATACTACAGGGCTGAGCCAGTACACACCACATTTACATATTTAACTAAAACCAAAGGTTTATAGAGCATATTTATTTGTACTATGTATAATGTCTCTGATATTTTTATCCTATTCTAGTTCATTAAGAAAATACAAGTTCTGGCCCCAAACACCCATTTCCAGAACTAAATTAAATGCAAGGACTTTGAAAATCTCTTGATTTTCTCTCTCTCTTTTTTTTTTAACTGTTCATAAAAATCCAGGCCATTGACTTAAATGGCCATTATTACAGTGACTTAATGACTTCATTATTTTCTTTTTTCCTGTGGAATTCTTTTCCATCCCCATGTCCTCCAGTTGGGCTATTTCGAGGACCTGCGTGAAATGGAAAGACTCTGGCATATGTTCCTGAAAAACTACTCTGTACTTTGGCTGATTTTTTTTTTTTTTCCAGTTAGCGGCACAAAACACACACACACAAAACCAGGACTACATCTTCCCTTCTTTGAAATGTAATGGCTTTATTCAACATATTTTACGTGGGCCCAATTTCTCTATATGTTTATGTATGTCCTAGTGCAGACCGGGGTTCCATGAGTCCCACTGCCCCCATGTGGTTTAAAACCCAAGGGAGCTGGGTTCCAACATTCTCTAGAGGCGCGGTGAATAGACCCTCACTGTACTTCCCTTTCCTGCGCACAGAAACTGCCCTTGTCTTCCGCGGATTTTACCAGTGAAATTCCTCTGGAGGCAGGAGCAAAGGGCACAAGCTACACGGAGATCTCACAACTCCAGGGCACAGCAAATAATGCGGTGGGGGTTATATATATATATTTAGAAAACCATAATGTGAGCCTCAGGGGGGAAAAAACAAAACATGTAATCAAAAGGCGACGGGGAGAGCATTACCAGCTTGGGTGATCAACAGAGCTCCCTGCCAGGAGACCTACAGATTCCGAAGGTCCCTGGAAACTCGGTGCAAACCGCTGTCCCCTCCTCGCATCATGTGAACGGGCAAACTGCAGGCAAGTTATATGGCTCCAGAGTCCGGAAAAGAGCGCGTGGCCAGTCTGCTCCGGGGTCACATGTCTTCTAGAAGGGCACTCGTGTGACAGCGGAGAACAGCACGTCCAGGGTACGTGCGCCTGTTTGTGCTCTGGGAGCAAAGGCGAGGTGGGAGACAGCTTGCAGAGAAAACAGAGCTGGGGTTGGGGCTGGGAGGGCTGATATGGGGCTGGGGCTGGGGAGGAGAGAGGGAGGAAAAGGAAAAGACGAACACCTCCCTGAACTTTCCTCTCCCCTCTTCCCACACACTTGAAATAGAAATAATAATAACAACATGATTTTTTTTTTTTTTTTTGCTACAACCGCGATGTTATCTCCCTCCTTAAGTTGCCCCACTCTGGAGGGGATGGGTATAAAGTGCAGACTGCGGCTGTCGCTGCTGGTGTGTCTGGAGAGTAAAGGTTGGGGCCGGTGCGGGTGCGCGCACGAGTGACCCCACCTCCAGGGAAGCCGGCTCCCTGTTCTTGCCCGCCAACGCCCCGACTGACCCCCACCCCCTCCCTCTCCTCCTCGCCTCTCCTCCTTCCTTTCCTCCCTCTCTCTCCCTCCCCTCGCATCTCCTCTGCACCTGTCT
>SJXQ01011770.1:107086-160919 GCA_006408695.1 Aepyceros melampus | reverse complement strand
GGTGAGGCTGGCGGGCTGGGGGCTCGGGCCGCCGGGGGCGCCGGGACGGGGGGCAAGGGTCCGGGTGCGCGCGGGTGCCGGCTGGGCGCGCGGTGCGCCTGGGTTCCACACCCAGCGGCTCCGGCGCCTGGGCTGCTGGCGTGTGGACGTGTGCACGCGGTGCGTTGGCTCCGTGGTGGCAGCCGGCCGGGAGCTCCCGGAGGCAGAGGGAGGCTACTGGATTTCCAGAAGCTCGACTGGGGAAGGGAGGGGCGCGCTCAGCCCGGGTGGGAGTCTTCGGGTTCTCACGCCTTTAGCCCGGGGCGGCGGGCGAGACTGTGGCTCCTCGGGGCTGGGGGCTTGGCGAGGCCGTCAGGTCGTGCGCTCCCGGCTCCGCTTCTCCAAGCTCCGGGCAGCGGCTGGGAGGCAAGGACTTGGGCGAGCACTTGTAAACTTGTGTGGGTGTCTTGTGTCACTCTCGGCACCTTGAGGCGCTTTCACATTTTTTTTTTTTTTTTTGCTCTGTTTTTCCTGGTGAAGAAACAAGAGCGAGCAAAAACGAATCTGTCACTTTGGAGATGAGAGAAAAGCAAGGGGCTCAAGTTTGAGAACTAGGGTAGAGATGCCTGGCTGAAAATACAAAGAAACCACGCAGGCAGAATGAACAGGTAGAAAGGATGACGCTCTGTTCATCTCGTCGCCTGAGTTCCCAGGGGCCTCTTTATGAAGGAAGCCAGCGGCAGACACCTACCTGCCTGCGCTCCCCTTCCTCCAACGGTTCCTCAGAAATTTGTCTCTTTTCTTTGCAAGTTTCTATTTAACTCTTGGAGAAGGCGAGCATCCCACATAACATACAACGGCTGTTGTCAGTACTACTGCTTAGCTTTTACACAGGAGGGTAGATCACATGGCAGAGAATTCTCTTTGTAGAATTACAGAGAGGCTACCTTCCCCATTGGAACATTGCGCAACTCAAATAAAGGACATAAAAAGATGGTTCAGAGAGAGCTTTCTCTTTTACCTGAAATGCTGTATTTCAGTCCTCTGAAATCCTTACAAGTGAGGGCTAATCCACCTCCCAGTGCAGGCATATGTTGCCTGGATGCTGCCCAAGTCTTTTGATCCCATATTGCCTTGCTTCCTCTAGGCTATTTTCCCTATCAATTATCTCCTCATCGCCTCTGTTTTCATTTTCTCTGTATTCACTGGTTCATTATTTCAGTCTTACAGATACTCTCAAGTTTTCACTTTTCTAAAAATCCACTGCCTGAACCATGGTACCATTTTGAAGTCCCTACTCTTAGTGTCAGCTTTTCCAGGGTTCTTGGTAATCTGGTTTCTATCCCAGGTCTTCTGTGAAAGAAGACGACTTTATTTTCAGTATATTTCCTTCTGATCTCATTTGCTGTGATAGGTCTGTGGGTTGTCAACTGCAGCCTGCTCACCTCTTGGAAGTCTTATCTTTAAGGATTTATTTTATCTTTCTGGATCTCTTATTGTACAACTGTTCCTTCTCTGTCTTTATTTGCATCTCCTCCTCTTCTCCTATAAATATTATTCACAAGCACCATCTAAATGTATGTACATAACAACAGAGGCATTTCCCCCTTTTTTCCTTAGTGATCTCATTTATTAATACTCGTGGGACTTCAGTTCTTACTTCTATCAAGTATTCTTTTGCCTTGATCTTTCTTCTTTTCTGCCCTCTGCTAGACATTTCCACCTTGATGACCCACAGGCACTTCAACAAACTCAACAAATGTATATATGGACTCATCTCCTTCCCCTTACAGCATGCTTGTTCTCTTGACTGTGGTCAGTGTCACAGTGCCTAGCCCATAGATGGTGCTCTACTCGTTTTTAATGAATGAATGAGTTCATAGTGCTGCCTTCCTTCCAGCCTGCCAAGATCAAAACACTGGAATCTTTTTTTGACTCCCGTCTTGTGTGCACCCACTTAATTACTACATGCTTCCCTGGTGGCTCAGACAGTAAAGAATCTGCTTGCAATATAAGGGACCTGGATTTGATCCCTGGGTTGGGAAGACCCCCTGGAGAAAGGAATGGCTACCTACTCCGGTATTCTTGCCTGGAGAATCCCATGGACAGAGAAGCCTGGTGGGCTGCAGTCCATGGATTCCAAAGAGTTGAACATGACTTTGCAGCTAATACTTTATACTACTTTTATTTTAGAAATTCTGTCCCTGCAGTATTACTCCGACCATCTTTTACAGTTAATCCTTCTATATCCTCTCCCTAACACAGTAGCTTCTTCTTACCATGTCTAGTTTTCTTCTCATACTCCATATAGACCTAAACATTCTTCCTCTTTTCTTGCCTGTCTCTTCGGCACCTTTATCTACTTCTCCAGCTTCAGGCTCTACTTATGATTGCTAAGTATTTTCAGCTCCCCTTTTTGAGTTGCTAGTTTCTCATTTCTTACCACCTACTGAACTTCTTGACCTTAAAGTTTCCACAGGTTCCACAAACTGTCCAAAATCACATTCACTGTCATATCTCTCAAATCTGCCCCTCATTTTGGTTAATAACAGCAACTCTCCTACCCAGTTGCTGCAATGGAAACTTCTAAATCTTTCTTCTTTTTGTACGTGTATAGTAAGTCGCTTCAGCTGTGTCTGACTTTTTGCGACCCTATGGATTGTAGCCCGCCATGGTCCTCTGTCCATGGGATTCTCCAGGCAAGAAATACTGGAGTGGGTTTGTCATGCCCTTTTCCAGGGGATCTTTCCTACCCAGGCATCGAACCTGTGTCTCTTACATCTCCTGCCTTGGCAGGCGGGTTCTTTACCGCTAGTGCCACCTGGGAAGCCCATTCTTCTTATCATTGCCCAAATTCCATCAGTTACCATCTCCGGATCTACACCTATAAAATTGCATTTCTGTATATTTACCTACTTACCTGAGACTGTGGCACCCAGAAAGTAGCTGAATGGAATGCCACAACATATGGGATATGTCGTATTTATACAAGTCACTGTAAACATCTGAGGGTGTTTACATGGGGGTGATGTGGTTTGGGACACTGCAAGATACAGCATCAGGAGTAGCTGAAACTTTGTCGCAATAAGAAGCTCATAGGACTGCCTGACAAGAGAAAGTAACTCCCCAATTTAAGATGCCATGGCCAAAGAAAACAAGCAGTAGATTCAGAACTGAGCCCAAGCTTAATAGTCACAAGGTCAGATGCTTTTAATTGTGTAATTGATATGAAATTGAGCTGTTTCTCACAAGGGCAACTCTTTGTGTTTGCTTCAGGCAGGAGCAGCAGGGTTTATATACTCAGTGATGTTTAATTATTTTCTAAAAGACATTTGGTGAGACAAGTTAAGAGTAACCCAGATGTATCGGTTTCATATCTACTTAAAAAACTATCTGGAGAAGCCTGCATAATTCATGTGACTTCAGGCTAACCTGCCATTTCATGAAAAATAACTTTTTCTACTTTTCGTGATTTATTGAAAGGAAGGCAATTGCAGAGTTTTTGCCTTTAGCCATATCTTTGGCCAAATACTCTATGATAGTGTTTTTCTCTTTTGGCTACCATGGAAATGGTCCATTTTTTTTCTTGAGTTCCGGATATTAGGATAGGGTTAACATTCTTTCTGATGTTTTGTCATCCCCTTTTACTTGGATTAATGCAGTAACCTGATTTTGTCTTTTTTTCTCTAAGCTCTTTTCACTCTGTTTCATATTAATTGCCAGAAAATCTGTTTATTTTTCTAAAGAACAAACCTGACCATATTACTTGAAAAAACCTAGAGCCACACTAAAATCCAGATACCATAAATGGCATATGAAAAATTTCAGTATTTTATTCTGGTTTCTTACTTTTTCAACTTTACTTTTCATCACTCTCCTTCACCCATCATACAGTTCAGCCTGGATATTGCTTGAATATACTATCAACTTCCTTGCATTCACTCCTAGTACATGTTTTGTTTTTTAATTAATAGAATTTCTTTTTTTAGAGCAGTTTTAGGTTTACAGAAAAATAAGGTAAAAAACATGGAGAGGTTCCATAGTCTTCCCTCCCCTTCCCTATTCTTAACATCTTGAATCGGTGCGATAATTTTTTTTTTTTTTTACAACTGATGAGCAAATATGGAAAATTATTAACTGAAGTTCATAGCTACATTAGAGTTTGCTCTTTTTGTTGTTCAGTTCTGTAGGCTTGGACAAATATATAATGACATGTATCCACCATAACAACATCATACAGAATAGCTTCAGTGCCCAATAATTCCCCTGAAATCCATCTATTCATTCCTGTCTCCCTCTCTCCAGTGTCCTGGAAACCACTCTTCTCTCCAGTGTCCTGGAAACCACTCTTCTTTTTACTGTCTCCAGATTTCATCTTTCCTAGATTGTCATACAAGAGTTAACATCATACAGGTTTTACAGACTGACTTCTTTCACTTTGCAATGTGCCTTTAAAATTCCTCCATGACTTTTCAGGGCTTGATAGTTATTACTTTTCATCACAGAATAATAGTCCATGGTCTGTATACATCATAGTTTGTTCATCCATCCACTGAAGGACGTTTACTTGCTTGCAAGCTTTGGCAGCTATGAGTAACACCGCTGTAGACATCTGTGTACTGGTTTTGGTGAGGGCTTGTATTTTCATATTGGTTGGATAAATACTAGGGAGCATGGGTATCTCACTGTTTTAATTTGAGATTCTCTAATGATATTTGGTATTGAGCATCATGTCATTTCCTTATATGCTGCATGTGTATCTTCTTTTGTTTGTTTAAATCTTTTGCCCATTTTCCAGCTGGATTGTTTGCTTTCCTGTTGTTGAATATTAAGAATTCTTCATGTATTTTGGATAGTAGTTCTTTACTGATACGTGTTTTCTAAATTCTTTCTCCTAGTTTGTGGCTTTTTGTTTTGTTTTGTTTTGTTTTTTGAAAAGCAGAAGTTATTAATTTTAATCAAGTCCAACTTATCAGTTTTACTCATCATAAATTGTGCTTTCAGTATTTTATCTCAAAAGTCATCCCTAAACTCAAGATCACTTCCATTTTTCCCTGTTGTCTACTAGGAATTTTATAGTTTGTGTTTCACAAATTTTGAGGATTTTGATCCATTTTGAACTAATTTTTGTGGAAGATAAATCTTTTTCTAGATTCATTGTTTTGGCGTATGGATTTCCAGTTGTTCCAATACAATTTATTTAAAGAGACTATTCTTTCCCCACTGAATTATCTTTGCTCCTTTATAAAAGATTAGTTGACTAAATTTTTGTCAGTCTGTTTCTGGGCTCTCTATTCTGTACCATTGATCTATTTGTTTACACTTTCACCAATACATTTTCTTGATTATTGCAGCCTTATGTAAGTCTTGAAGTCTGGTAGTACCAGCTCTCTGACTTTGTCTCCTATAATGTCTTGTTGCTTTAGTATATATTTGTTGATTGGTAAGTTTTTCCACTAAAATGAGTTATTCTATTGGGTGAATGATGTTAACAGTAATAACAATAGTAATATTTAATGCTTATCAATCACTCATTATATATCAAGCACTGTGCGAAATTCTAATCATGATTTATCTCATTTAACCCTCTAACGACTGTAAATGATATGCAGCATTATTTTATCTGTCCATCTGTCTATGTGTCTGTCTGTCTCTTCTGTCATTCACACTCATGCCCAATAGCATGGCCAAGGGCGTATGAATACTAATTGAAAGTGCTTACACTGGGACTCTGACTCAATAACATTAGTGAGCACTGCACCATCTCCTGTATTTACAGATATATATATCAGAATCCAGATGGGTAGAGAGAAACAGGGATACTATCTCGATCAGAGCCGAGATTTTGGTTTCAAACGAGTTTAGAGCTGGAGGGAAAACAGACAACAAAGGCCAATTCCTACCACACTGGCTGTCAGGTGTTACTCTGCCTGCAGGAGCCTCCACAGTTGGTTTTCCTTTTTCCCGTGTCTCTTCTAATTACCTCTGCTGCATGGCATTTCCTACATCATGATTAAATTAATGTAAGAATAATTTATAACTTTATATAGTTTTCCTCTCTTTTCCTAAATGCCACTGCTCATTATATCCCTCATTCCTGTCCCTGGCTGCACAAGAATATCTCCTTCGAAGTGAACTACGTTTTTTTGTTGTTATTGTTGTTGTTGCCTTCAAAGATATTTATTTTTTTTTTCAAAGATATTTAGATGGGCCCTTTTGGTTTAAGGTTTTCAGTGCAACCTGTGTGAATAGATAGAGGCTACGTGAAGGAATTGCAGAGGAGGAGTCCTTGCAGTCCTAGAACCTGGGCTGGGACATTCATGAAGCTTTCTATTCTCCATCTTTTCATGGGGCTTCTCTTCACTGGGAGGGTATCCCAGGATGTTTGTTCCAGAATGACTTTTTTCCTTAATCCAGACGGATAAGCACACCCCTCTCTCTCACCCCAATAATTTTCATCTTTAAAACCCTCTTGTCTGGAAGACATCCAGTCTACTAGAGTTTTTTCCCATTCAGTAATGAGGCCCTCTGGACATTTCCTCACACCAAGTCACCAAGTGCCTTGCTCAGTTCAGTTCAGTTGCTCAGTCGTGTCCTACTCTTTGCAACCCCATGAATCGCAGCACGCCAGGCCTTCCTGTCCATCACCAACTCCCGGAGTTCACTCAGACTTAAGTCCATCGAGTCAGTGATGCCATCCAGCCATCTCATCCTCGGTCGTCCCCTTCTCCTCCTGCCCCCAATCCCTCCCAGCATCAGAGTCTTTTCTAATGAGTCAACTCTTCGCATGAGGTGGCCAAAGTCACATCCTATAAAAGCTACTTGGTGCCTACTACACACCAGATAGGGCTTCCCTCATAGCTCAGTCGGTAAAGAATCAGCCTGCAATACTGGAGATCTGGGTTTGATTCCTGGGTGAGGAAGATCCCCTGGAGAAGGAAATGGCAACCCACTCTAGTATTCTTGCCTTGAGAATCCCATGAACAGAGGAGCCTGGAGGGCTCTAGTTCATGGGGTTGTAAGAATCTGACATGACTTAGTGACTAAACCATCACACACCAGACAATGCACAGGATACCTTACAAGCATAATCTTCATAATAAATCTATAAGATGAATATATCCACTTTCTAGATTAGAAAATTGAGAAATTGAAGTAATTTATAGAAGGTTACACAGCTGGGAAAAGGCAGGTTGTTTTCACCCTGGCTGGCTTGATTCCGTTGCTTATGTTAAATCCTGATCTTTGTCTCCATGCTTATTTCTTATACTTTGAAAACAAACGAACAAACAAACTCATAGAAAAACAGATCAGATTTGTGCTTACCAGAGGTGGGGAGGGGGCAGGATGCAAGCAATCAAAAGGTACAGACATCCAGTTGTAAGATAATTAAGTATTAGGGGTGTCATACACAATATGATAAATATAATTAACACTGCTATGTATATATGTTATATATGAAAAGCCGTTAAGAGAAGAAATCCCAAGAGTTCTCATCACAAGGAAAATTTTTTCTATTTCTTTAATTTTGTATCTGTGTGAGATGATGGATGTTCATTAAAATTCTTGTGGTAATCATTTTGTGATATGTATAAGTCAAATCATTATGCTGTAAACCTTACCTTTATATGGGGCTGTTTATGTCAACTGTATTTCAATAAAGCCGGAAGGAAAAAATTCCTGATCTTTATCTCCAAGGTCATTTCTTCTTACTTTAAATGCTGTTCTCTGATTATAAGAATGATTCAAGAACCTATAGTTGCTAGATAGATGGAACAACATCCTGTGGTTCAATTGTGACTAGTAATACATATTTGAGAAATGGCTTTTCTCTCTTAATGACTGATACAGGAAACAAAATGAGTCTAATTAGGTTTTATGAAACCAGACACTCGAAGCTTTGGATTGAGAGACACCAAAATTGAAATAGGTGAACTTAGAAATCAGACTTAGTATTTATTGAGTCCTTTGGTAGCTTCCTTACATATCTTAAATTAGTGACCTGGAAGATGGGTTAGTTATTTCACTTCATTTCATCTCTCTTTGGAATTCTAAACTGTTCCAAAAAGTTATTCAGTTTGCAAATTGATGTCTTTAAAACCACAGAATAGCTGGATATTTAAAATGGATAACCAAGGACCTACTGTATAGCATGTGGGACTCTGCTCAATGTTATGTGGCAGTCTGGATGAGAGGGGAGTTTGGGGAGGATGGATACATGTATTAATATATGTATGGCTGAGTCCCTTTGCTGTTCACCTGAAACAATTACCACATTGTTTGTTAATCCACTACACTCCAACACAAAATAAAAAGTTTAAAAACAAGCAAACA
Source organism: Aepyceros melampus (assembly GCA_006408695.1). Classification (NCBI taxonomy): domain Eukaryota; kingdom Metazoa; phylum Chordata; class Mammalia; order Artiodactyla; family Bovidae; genus Aepyceros; species Aepyceros melampus. Next base: position 152,606 of record SJXQ01011770.1, on the reverse strand, counting down.
AAAACCAGAGAATAGCTGGTCTTTTGGGAGGATTTAACCACCTATACCTAACTGTGGTTCGAGTTTGCAAAATTATTGAATTGGTACAGAATGTTTTGACTACCATACCTAGAGCAAAAATGATCCTAAGCCTTTCATCTTTAGAATGTTAGGACTCTTCTCTGTGTCGAATTTGACTTCAAATTCTTGGGCTGTGCCCCTGGTATAGTACATGACAGTTAGGTCTTAGGAAGCAATTGTTTCTATAAGTAAAGAATGAATTGTTAGTTTAGTTTAAAATTAGGTTTGTGCTTACTTTTGTTCTTTATAAGACAATTTCTTTTCCCCCACCCATTCTTTTCCCTTTATCTTGCCTTGGATTAGAAATGCTTGTCCATGAATCAGAAAAGCACGTCTAGAAAATATTTCACTGCTGCATGTTAAAAACTTGTGCACACATTAATTTAAGATCCCTTTGAGAGCACCCTTCTTATGCTTGTCATTCAGAATCTCATTCAAATGTATTCTCAAGTCCCAATCTAACGTTTTCTTTATTGCTTATTCAGGTTACCTTGGTGTCCAGGGCCACATCTTTGAATTCTAGTCTCCTTAACCTTTTTATATATTCCTAATATATAAGAACAGTAAATGCTGCCAAGTCAACAGAAGCTTAAAGGTTAAACCTGCCACATCTCTGCAACATATTAAGGCAAGCCTCAGGAGGCTGATGTTTATTAATGCCTACTTTGAACCTGAGTTCTATGAAGAATGTCTGGGTATTGCAAGATTGCTTTTATAAGTATATTTATTTTCTGTTTCTACCATCTATCTTAGGTGACCTGCATTAGCTACTGGGATGCATCTGTTTGAAACTTAGAGGCTGTTTGTGTCTTTGTCTTTGTTGTCTTTGTTTTAGAGGTCACAGTGATTCTGGTAGAGCCAGTGGAATCTGTTTAAGCATTTCATTTCTCTCTGAGCTTGAAACTTGGAGAGAGAGAGAGTGAGGAAAGAATATGTGGGCTTTATAACTTCAAAGTTCCATCGTCTTCTTCATATATTAGATAATGAGCATCATTCAAACTTAGTTTACAAGTTTCTTGGGTGATGGCTGTCAAAAATCACACACACAAAAGTACAGAATTTCAATAGCTAGCCTAAAAAGACTTAAACCTTATATACTTAATCAAAGCAGTATTTTCCAGTCTTCAGCCTTTTGAGTTCTCTTTTTTGATTTTGCTCATATGTGTTTATTAACCACAGATGATTTCTTTTCTGTTTTCATTGACTTGACTCAGAAAAGCTAAATGCCTAACTAAACCTCAATTTTTTCTGGTGCCAATTATTTATAATTTGTAATGAATGTTAAAACAAATACATATCTATTGAACCAAAAAGAAATGTTTCTGAATCAACTAAAATCTTGCCTCACATTCCCCAATCTGCATTTTACCTCCTGAGACTTACTGGAGGAGTAACAAACTGCTTTGGGGCCTACACTGAGGATATTCTTTTCAGGAAAATAGAGCATTGGACCACAGGTTGTCATTTTTTGGGACAATCTTGGTATTGGGAAATAAAGTAAAGAGTATCAAAGAATCCCCATCCTTGTTTTTACCTTCTGGTAACTGCTGTCCAGCAGCTTCCCGGGTGGCCTTAGTGCTAAAGAGCTAATCCAGGAGATGTAAGAGACACAGGTTTGATCCCTAGGTAAGGAAGATCCCCTAGAGGAGGGCATGGCAACTCACTCCAATATTCTTGCCTGGAGAATCTTATGGACAGAGGACTAAGTCCATGGGGTTGTAAAGAGTCAGACCCAACTGAAGTGACTTAGCATGCAGGCACTCATGCACAAACTGCCATCCACATGTTTGTAATGGCGAGCATTGTCAGAAAAGCCAAACTTAGTTTCGATGCATGAGACAGGGTGCTCAGGGCTGATGCACTGGGATGACCCTGAGGGATGGGATGGGGACGGAGGTGGGAGGGAGGGTCAGGATGGGGAACACATGTACACCCATGGCTGATTCATGTGAATGTATGGCAAAAACCATGACAATATTGTAAAGTAATTAGCCTCCAATTAAAATAAAAATATATATTAAAAAAAGAAAAGCCAAACTTAATAGGCACCTACCGCTGGAGAAAAGTGCTAATGAAGCAACCCCAGCTCTGCCTCCTCCCACCCTGAGGAATGCAGTGTGTTGTTTTCTAAATCAGGAGAAGCTTTCTCAGTGGAGCTGCTCAGGGAGCTGTGAACATTGTGACATTAACAAGCCTCTGCTGCAGTAGTTGCTCCTTGGCATTGTGTCTTGGCCATGCTGACATCCGAATGGCGGTTCTGTTGTGATACTTTTGACAGCTGTCCAGAGAGAGCAGCCAGAGAGAACATCAGGTAAGGCAGGCCGTTTGTGCAAAAGTGCTTAGGTGTGATGCTTTTGCCAGCAATGGGATGGGAGAGAAGGAACCCAAGCGCCAGCCCCTCCTCAGGGAGGAACCAATGAAATCAATCCATGGCTTTCCTTCTGGAAGGGTGGGGAATTTATTGCTTACCGAAGAGCCATGAGTCCTGTGTTTCCATTTATGAAGCAGAGTAACAAGAGGAGCAGTGGGGGCCGCTGGAAAGTGAAACTCCGAGGCATGCCTGTGTGCTAAGTTGCTTCAGTCGTAGCTGACTCTTTGTGACCCTATGGACCATAGCCTGCCAGGCTCCTCTGTCTCCAGGCAAGAATTCTGGAGTGGGTTGCCATGCTGTCCTCCAGGAGATCTTCCCGACCCAGGGATCGAACCCTCATCTCTTGTTTCCTGCATTGGCAGGCAGGTTCCTTACCACTAGCGCCACCTGGGAAGCCGGAAACTCCACTAGGTAACCTCCGATTCTGTGCCCTCTCTCAGGTCCTTGAGCAAAATGGGAAATGGTTCGGTGAAACCCAAACACTCCAAGAATCCAGATGGGCACCCCGGGAACCTCACCGCCAGCGCCCTCCGGAGCAGGGTGACAGAGCTGGAAAGAGAGCTGAGAAGGAAGGATGCTGAGATCCAGGAGCGGGAGTACCACCTGAAGGAGCTGCGGGAGCAGCTGTCCAAACAGACTGTGGCCATCGCGGAGCTCACGGAGGAGCTCCAGAACAAGTGCATCCAGCTGAACAAGCTTCAGGATGTGGTGCACCTGCAGGGAGGAAGCCTGCCCCGGGCGTCCCCGGACAAAGTGCCTCTTGAGGTCAGCGGAAGACCTCGGGGTTGGTCTCCCTCCACAGCAGGAGGGGAGCGAAGGCTGGAGTGTCCGCCGAGCCGACCACCCGAACCTATGACCTCAACAAACCCCCCGAATTTTCCTTTGAGAAAGCAAGAGTCAGAAAGGACTCCAGGTAAGACGTTCCCCCAGCTTTTTGGCTCCGATGGCGTTCATATGATGAAACGTTAGAGTGCTATTGACTGAGTCTCCTCAGTGGACAAGAGTGTGTGAACCTTTTCAGATTTTGCATAGAGGGGCTGAGGAAGTGGTTTGCTTTGCAACAGAGTCTCCCTTGAATCAGGACTTCTCTTGAAAGCAGAACTTGTGCTGTACCTCGACTTTGATTCCTGATTTGTATAACCGAGGAGCTGAGCTTACAAAAGTCATTTCTGTGATCTTGAAAACCCTAGGGGGAGTGAAAAGGTAGGAAGACTACCCTTCTCTCTTCCTATAGAAGTGGACTTAACGGTGTACACAAATCACATAGTATTAATATGTATAGCAAAAGTCACTTCTTAGCACTTTAGTCTGTAAGCGTCATGAAAAAGGGATAAGCTGGTACCTCTAAAGGGGATGAATTCATTCATTCATCCCACAGTTTCACTTGAGCACTGCCCTCTGCCAGCCTCTGTGTTAGATGCTAAGTATATATTAGGGAATAAATAGACACAGAGCCTCTCTCTGTGGGGATGGTATACATAGAAACAAGTAAACACTGTGTAATTGTTAATTGAGACAAATTATATGATGAAACAGACAGCATAGTGGGAGGTATCTGGGGTTGGGGGTGAGAAGGGCGAGGAGGCAACAGAATTAGGATTGTCACAGAGAGAGGCCAGGCAGAGGAGGTGGCCTTGAACTGAGACCCAAAGGAGAAAAAGGAACATAGACCAGGTGGAGCATTTCAGGCATGGGCAACAATTACAAGCTAGAAGTAATTTTGAAATTATGGATCTTTAAAAGGAATGTAATTATTTACCATAACCTTCTCCTGTGTGCGTGTGTGTGTTGTGTATGTGTGTATCTTTTTCTGGCTAAAGATTGAATTTCCTAACCAGGAAAGATTGACTAGAAACATCATGAATCAGGGTCTCCTTTCTGCACTGTTTTTAAGTGAGTAAAATTTCTTAGTTGCAATTAGTTTGCCTTGATTGTCTTGTCTGAGCCTGGATCCTTCTTTCAAAATGCAAGATTTGTGAAATGAGAACAGCTTTTAATTTATTCATATATAAGCTGTGTAAGTCAAGATAAAACATCTGACTTAAACAAATAAGTGATTAATTTTGACAACAGGATTGTAAAGGGAGGTTTAATTCATCAGTTTGTTGACCGTGCTTGGCACATAGTGAATGATCGAAAAATATTTGTTAAGGAAACAAGTCATGCTGGAATATTCATCATAATACTGTGTGTCTGAAAGAATCTGTTTAATATTGGAGTTTAGAAGAATTTTTTTTTAAGCCAAGAGTTTATTTGTTGGTTTAGAAAAGTCTTATCTATTCCCATTGTAAACATAATCATTATTTATTTTTAATGATATCAATTCAGAAATTTTAAATGCTGCTTACAAACTTGTCCTCATTTTTCAATTGAACATCATGGTATTCTCTTTTGATGTATAAGGTATATGTGTACATAATAATTATCATATATTCTTGGACTGCAAGGAGATCCAACCAGTCCATTCTGAAGGAGATTGGCCCTGGGATTTCTTTGGAAGGAATGATGCTGAAGCTGAAGCTCCAGTACTTTGGCTACCTCATGTGAAGAGCTGACTCATTGGAAAAGACTCTGATGCTGGGAGGGATTAGGGGCAGGAGGAGAAAGGGACGACCTAGGATGAGATGGCTGGATGGTGTCACTGACTCCATGGGCGTGGGTCTGGGTGAACTCCGGAGCTGGTGATGGACAAGGAGGCCTGGCGTGCTGCGATTCATGGGGTCGCAAAGAGTCAGACACGACTGAGGGACTGACTGAACTGAACTGAACTGATGCATTATATTGGGGCTTCCCATGTGGCTTTGTGGTAAAAATCTGCCTGCCAATGCAGGAGACACACAGACTCGAGTTCAATCCCTTGGCCAGGAAGATCCCCTGGAGGAGGAAATGGAAACCTACTCCAGTATTCTTGCCTCAGAAATCCCACGTACAGAGGAGGCTGGTGGGCTGCAGTCCATGGGGTTGCAGAGTCCGACATGGCTGAGACTGAACATGCACCACTAAATTGTGTCCAGCTCTTTGTGACCCCATGGACTGCAGCACACCGGGCTTCCTGTCCTTCACAGTCTCCTGGAGTTGGCTTAAACTCATGTCCATTGAGTCAGTGATGCTATCCAACCATCTGCATCCTCTGTCATCCACTTCTCCTGCCCTCAGTCTTTCCCAGCATCAGGGTCTTTTCTAATGAATCAGCTCTTTGCATCAGGTGGATAAAGTATTGGGGCTTCAGCTTCAGCATCAGTCCTTCCAATGAGTATTCAGAGTTGATTTCCTTTAGGATTGATTGGTTTGATCTCCTTGGTGTCCAGGAGACTGCCGAGAGTCTTTTCCAGCACCACAATTTGAAAGCATCGGTTCTTCAGCACTCAACCTTTAGGGTCCAACTCTTACATCTGTACCGGACTACTGGAAAAAACATAGATTTGACTATATGAACCTTTGTCGGCAAAGTGATGTCTCTGCTTTTTAATATGCTGTCTAGGTTTGTCATAGCTTTCCTTCTAAGGAGCAAGCATCTTTTAATTTCATGGCTGCAGACATAGTCTGCAGTGATTTTGGAGCCCAAGAAAATCTGTCCCTGCTTCCACATTTCCCCTTCTATTTGCCATGAAGTGATGGGACTGGATGCCATGATCTTAGTTTTTTGAATGTTGAGTTTTAAGCGAGCTTTTCACTATCCTCTTTCAAGAGTCTCTTTAATTTCTCCTCACTTTCTGTCATTAGGGTGGTACCATCTACGTATCTGAGGTTGTTGATATTTCTCCTGGCAAACTTTACTGTATATACAAGCCCATTGCTATCTGGAAAAATTTCTGTGGGCAGTTAATATATTGGCTTACGTATAGTATACATAATGTTTGCAGGTAATAATTTTTGTTGGTAAATGACATATTGCGCTTATGTAAGGTATACATTATGTATGTATACCTTACATAAGCACAATATATCATGCATGTATACTATACAGAAGCACAATATATTATTTACCCACAAAAATTCTTTCAGATAGCAATGTGCTTGTATATCTAGAAGTGTGAGAGAATGTAATAGAAATTCATCTTCTTTTACCATCTTCCTACATATCCCACCAGATTTCACCTCATGAAGGAAGATTATTTTCAATTACTCTGTTCCAAAGATTTATGTCCATTTGCGTGTTTATACCAGTATTTATGTCCATTTGAGTATATATCCCAGAAGTATTTCTGGTGTTAGGTAACAAAACCACTCAAGATAAGTGCATTCCTCTTGATTTTTATAAGCTCTATTATAACAAGATAAAGGAAATCAGCAGCTAGGCACAGTTCACTGTTGGGCCAAACCACCTCTGGAGTGAGTGGGACACAGAAGAGGAAAGCCGTTACAGCCCTTGGGTAAGGATGAGCAATGATTCCCCTCAAACATCTTAAAGGCAAGACCAGGAGGAGTACAAGTTCACATTAGGGACACGATGAAGAAACAGGATAATTGATTCTGTAAATGATTAAGTCCTAAAGAGACCAGATTAAATCCTTTATGTCTTTATAATCCCTTTATGCTTTCATAGAGCCTTTTGGTTCTAAATGGAAAAATTAATTAGAATATGGGAGCTACTCTTTTTCATTGACTGGTTTTTGTTTTATTTCCCCTTGCAGACATTTATGCTTCAATTTTCCCTTCCAAGAAGTCTTTTCCCTTAAGTCTGGAATAATAGGTTAAACACAGATAGCTAACATCGCCAATTCAGAGATTTAAAGTATTCCAGTTTTTTAAAGTTCTCAGTATTACAATTCACTTTCCAGTTTCCAGCAGTTCCAGCTTGAGGGAAAGACTTCAAGTAAAGTTTGAATATTTTAATTCATAAATTTTGTAAGAATAACTTTCTAGAAGTTAGAAAAGATAGGATTGGCATTCACTGATACAATGATTATGGACAGTATCCATTGTTTCGGCTACTTTTCCAAGCAACTCCTATTAGACATTAGAAAAATTTCAGGTATCAGTCAAAATGGTGCCTTCATTTATTGGGTTGGCCAAAAAGTTCATTAGGGTTTTTCTGTAAGATGGTGCAGAAAAACCCGAACTAACCTTTTTGGCCAACCCAGTATTTTTAGGTTCTCATGGTTTGTTTGTTGAACTTTATAAAGGTTTCTGGCTGAGTTCATGGCTAATCTTGTCTCTGCTAATATGTGCCAGCTACATTTTGGATCAGGTCCCCCTCTACACCCTCAATCTGAAAGCCGTTGGGTGTCTAATTTGTCTTTTTGTCAAAAAGGCGGTCTCTGACGAGTACTTAACAGTAAGCAAGAAAGTAAGCTGGGGACTCCTGCAGTCAACAGCATGAGGGAGATAGGTAGGACTGAGAGAAACCAGAGAGCAACATCTGAGGGAAATGACGCATGTGGAACGTGAAGGTTCAGATTCAGGAATTCATGAGAGACTCTCAAACCCATGTCACCACAGTCTGTGAGTTTGCGGAGGCTCCTGGGCTCAACTGTACTATAAATGGCAAGTGAACCCAAGCAACTTCCAGGCAGCCCACTCATGCTATCTCTGTGTACTTATAGGACCTGAAGGGGTAGCTTAAATGGTATAGTTACACCTCCCTGCTTTATTTGGAGGAACTTGTATGCTCTAGCGGCATTGGAGAACTCTTGAAATTTGTCTCTTGCAAAATTCAAAGGGCTACTTTTTAAGATCAGGTTCTAGAATAACCCAGTGCTGTCCCAGAGAATTTTCTGCAATGATGGAAATGTCTTATAACCTGTGTTGCCTGATACAGTAGCCAATAGCATGTACGTGGCTGTTGAGCCCTAGACATGTGGCCAGTGCCCTGAGGAATTGAATTTTTAGTTTCAACTTATTTTAAGATTAGATAGCCACGTGGGTCTAATGACCCTGTATTGGATACTGCAGTTCTGGCTGATGTAGTTTCAACTGTAACTGCTATCTCCTGAGATTGGAATAATGACCTAGTGATGTTTGGGAGAACTTTATAGACAAGATGATTTCCCTGGTGGCTCAGAGGTTAAAGCGTCTGCCCGCAATGCGGGAGACCTGGGTTCGATCCCTGGGCTAGGAAGATCACCTGGAGAAGAAAATGGCAACCCACTCCAGTATTCTTGCCTGGAGAATCCCGTGGACAGAGGAGCCTGGTGGGCTACAGTCCACGGGGTTGCAGAGTCGGACACGACTGAGCGACTTCACTTACTCACTCACTATAGACAAGATAAGACCTGTGTTCAGTATCATGACAGAGTCATAGAAAATGAGAATGAGCTGGTCGAATTGGGGTGGATACCACGTCATCTTCAACTGCATAAATCTGCAATTGATCACAGTCTTTCATAGGGATGCAGCTGTGTGCCCACTGACCATTTGAGATCATCAGAAGCACGGCTGTGTGGGCACGCAGCCCATTTTATAGGTCCTCAGCCTTACTGAACTCTCATAAATCATGATGAGTCAGAGCATTACAGTATATCAAATACTCTGATCTCTGATTTAAATTTATTATGATAACTATAGAAGATTTAGAGCTGGAAGAACCTTAGAGGTTGTTTCATGCTTCTCCCCTACTGGAGAAGTGAGGAAACAGGTGCCAGGGAGTTGCAGAATAGGCCATGGTAAGTGGCAGCGCTGAGATTAGAACCCAAGATTCTTAACTTTGAAATCAGTTTCTTTCTCTCCAAAAGCCTGGTGTTACTTGAAAACTGGATTTTCCTCTTGGTGGATGTCAAGCTCAAAGACACTACCAAGCCAAAGAGCGGGAGAAGGAAGGATTTATTCCTTGCAACAGTAAAGAGAACACCAGGGATATTTCTCAAAGCAGTAGGTCCCTAACAGCAAAACTGGGCAAGTTTTAAGCTAAGGGTGCCTGTGTATTTATGAGCAGACTTGAGCTGCTGCTGCTGCTGCTGTGCTGCTAAGTCGCTTCAGTCATGTCTGACTCTGTCCGACCCCATAGACTGCAGCCCACCAGGCTCCTCCTCCCATGGGATTTTCCAGGCAAGAGTACTGGAGTGGGTTGCCATTGCCTTCTCCGACAGACTTGAGCAGTATGTGCCTATTCATGAAGGGCCTGGAGCAGAGGCAAATTCAGCACAGAGTTGGAGCAAAGACTGAGAGAGTCCTGGCTCTAGCTGATTAAAATCAACAAAGGTCAGCAAAGGTCCACATCATCATTCCTTAGGTTCCAGTTAGTCTGGTGGTTGAGACTCAAGGGAGTTTTGGATCCTGAAAAATAGTTCAAGAATGTGTTTCAGTCTGATCTTTATTTTTGAAATAGAACCTGGGAATCTTTACAACTGATTTATTGCCTCCAATATGGTTAAGTTATATTCTGGCCTGATGGAGAACAAAGATTGGGACCAGGCTTAGATCACAAAATGGTTTAAGGCTTAAAATGGCTTCTCTTATGTTAACAAAGTGATAGCTCATTTTCTTCTCCTGGGGGTCCCCGATCCTATCTGCTTACACAAATGTTCTTAAAGCAACCCACAAAGATTAAAGTCCTCCAGTCAGGTTAGTTTGAGCACCAGCCTGCTCTATTTTGATACGCCCTATTCACTGGTAGGAAGAACAACGGTACTTCCTGGCTTCTTCCAAGCAGAGTTGAGTGGAGCTTATCCATTTCATTAATATTCACCAGGCGCTGGATCCTCAGAGTTCAGGCCTGTGTGAAAAGGACACAGAGAATGGTTTCGATCTGGTGATACAGACTGTGATATATCTGGAGGGGCATGAATGGGCTCCAAAATGAGAACAGTGCTTCTCAAGGGCAAAGGTGGGCAAGAAAGAGCTCAGATCGCATTTCCATCCGTGTTTGACCTGCCTCAAACACCAAGACAACCGTGTCTCCAGAGGTCAGACCTTTTACTGAAATTAAATTTTCTGTCTATGTAGACGTTGTTTAGCAAACTTCAGCACCGGCAGAACAAAATACAAGCTCATGCAGAATGTCTGGTGGAACACAGGCAGATTAATCAGAGACATCTGGCAAGTTGCTGGTATGACTGCCTTTCGCTAAGAACACTTAAACTATCATTTGAAACTATTGTTCTTCTTTGAAAAGGAAACATAAAACAAAGACTTGCTGTTTGACTTCAGATGTTGACTCTAGTGTTCGGAAGGACAATTAGTCTCATTTGTCACTCCCACCCCAGGAGCAGAATAGGTAAATGTGGAACAGGCTCGTGAGTCACCCTTTTAAACAAGATATGGAAAAACAGCAAGGAAGAGTATGTTTGTTATCATTTGTTCTTTGTTTCTAAAGCAGTGCTGAACGTTTCAATCTGCCTTCTAAAAATGCGGCTCTTCTACTGTGCAAAAGTATTTCCATGGAATGATCATGATTATAGTAATAACAACATTTATACATCACTAATGATGTGCCAGACACCACTCTGAGTACTTCACAAATATGGAATTATTTAATCCTCAAAGTAAACATATGAGATGTATATTAGTATTATTACAATCATAATAGATATGATTATTATATACCATTTTATATATGAGGAAATTGAGGCATACAACGGAGAAGGCAATGGCAACCCACTCCAGTATTCTTGCCTGGAAAATCCCATGGACGGAGAAGCCTGGTAGGCTGCAGTGCATGGGGTCGCTGGGAGTCGGACACGACTGAGCAACTTCACTTTCACGCATTGGAGAAGGAAATGGCAACCCACTCCAGTGTTCTTGCCTGGAGAATCTCAGGGACAAGGGAGCCTGGTGGGCTGCCATCTCTGAGGTCGCACAGAGTCGGACACAACTGAAGCGACTTAGCAGCAGCAGCAGCAGCAGAGGCATACAAAATTAAATAATTGCCTGAGGTTACACAGCTTTTACTATTGGAAATGGAATTCAAAACCAAGAAATGTGCTATGTATTCGAGGGACTTCCTTGGTGATCTAGTGGTTAAGACTGAGCTCCCAGTGCACGGGGCCCAGGTTCGATCCCTGGCAGGGAACCAGGTCCCATATGCTGCAGCTAGATCCAATGTAGCCAAATAAATAAATATTTTTAAAAAGTCTGTTCAGAGCAAAGACTGTGTGTCACAGAACTATCTTCAATATTTCATAATAACCTCAATTGGAAAAGAATCTGAAAAAGAACATTTATATACATATTTATATGTTATATATGTTTATATATACATACATGCTGAATCACTTTTGCTGTATCAGTTTAGTTCAGTTCAGTCGCTCAGTTGTGTCCGATTCTTTGCGACTCCATGAACTGCAGCACGCCAGGCCTCCCTGTCCATCACCAACTCCCTGAGTTTACCCAAACTCATGTCCATTGAGTTGGTGATGCCATCCAACCATCTCATCCTCTGTTGTCCCCTTCTCCTCCTGCCCCCAATCTTTCCCAGCATCAGGGTCTTTTCCAAGGTGTCAACTCTTCACATGAGGTGGCCAAAGTACTGGAGTTTCAGCCTCAACATCAGTCCTTCCAATGAACACCCAAGACTGATCTCTTTCAGGATGGACTGGTTGGATCTCCTTGCAGTCCAAGGGACTCTCAAGAGTCTTCTCCAACACCACAGTTCAAAAGCATTAATTCTTCGGTGCTCAGCCTTCTTTATGGTCCAACTCTCACATCCATACATGACTACTGGAAAAACCATAGCCTTGACTAGACGGATCTTTGTTGGCAAAGTAATGTCTCTGTTTTTTAATATGCTGTCTAGGTTGGTCATAACTTTCCTTCCAAGGAGTAAGCATCTTTTAATTTCATGGCTGCAATCACCATCTGAAGTGATTCTGGAGGCCAAAACAAAAATAAAGTCAGCCACTGTTTCCACTGTTTCCCCTTCTATTTGCCATGAAGTGATGGGACCAGATGTCATGATCTTCGTTTTCTGAATGTTGAGCTTTAAGCCAACTTTTTCACTCCCCTCTTTCACTTTCAAGAGGCTCTTTAGTTCCTCTTCACTTTCTGCCATGAGGGTGGTGTCATCTGCATACCTGAGGTTATTTTTGNTCTTCGTTTTCTGAATGTTGAGCTTTAAGCCAACTTTTTCACGCTCCTCTTTCACTTTCATCAAGAGGCTTTTTAGCTCCTCTTCACTTTCTGCCATAAAGGTGGTGTCATCTGCATATCTAAGGTTATTGATATTTCTCCTGGCAATCTTGATTCCAGCTTGTGCTTCTTCCAGTCCAGCGTTTCTCATGATGTACTCTGCATATAAGTTAAATAAGCAGGGTGACAATATACAGCCTTGACGTACTCCTTTTCCTATTTGGAACCAGTCTGTTGTTCCATGTCCAGTTCTAACTGTTGCTTCCTGACCTGCATATAAGTTTCTCAAGAAGCAGGTTAAGTGGTCTGGTATTCTCATCTCTTTCAGAATTTTCCACAGTTTACTGTGATCCACACAGTCAAAGGCTTTGGCATAGTCAATAAAGCAGAAATAGACGTTTTTGTGAAACTCTCTTGCTTTTTCCATGATCCAGTGGATGTTGGCAGTTTGATCTCTGCTTCCTCTGCCTTTTCTAAAACCAGCTTGAACATCTGCAAGTTCATGGTTCACATACTGCTGAAGCCTGGCTTGGAGAATTTTGAGCATTACTTTACTACTGTGTGAGATGAGTGCAATTGTGTGGTAGTTTGAGCATTATTTGGCATTGCCTTTCTTTGGGATTGGAATGAAAACTGACCTTTTCCAGTCCTGTGGCTAAATAATATTACATTGAATGAATATATGAAGTTGATCATCCATTCTACTGTCAGTGGGGCTGTAAGGTTATTTCAGGTTTTTGTTATTGTGATTAGTTTTGCCAAGAACATTCTTACACGTCTCCTGGAATATTTTTATAAAGGTTGATTTTAGGAATATAAGTAAGAATGGGATTACTAGAAAGTAGGATATGTAAATGTTTGGTAAAATATTTAAAGGAGCATCATAAGGAAGAGGACTACAATAATTAAAGCAAAATATAAGGAAAGCCAGGCTGGATGAAACACAAGCTGGAATCAAGATTGCTAGGAGAAATATCAATAACCTCAGATATGCAGATGACACCTTCCTTATGGCAGAAAGCGAAGAGCCTCTTGATGAAGGTGAAACAGGAGAGTGCCAAAGCTGGCTTAACACTCAGCATTAAAAAAACTAAGAACATGGCATCTGGTCCCATCACTCCATGGCAAATAGATGGGAAAACAATGGAAACAATGAGAGACTTTATTTTCTTGGGCTCCAAAATCACTGCAGATGGTGACTGCAGCCATGAAATTAAAAGATGTTTGCTCCTTAGAAGAAAAGCTATGACCAACCTGGACAGAATATTAAAAAACAAAGACATTACTTTGCCAACAAAGGTCCGTATAGTCTAAGCTATGGCTTTTCCAGTAGTCATGTACGGATATGAGTGTTGGATCATAAAGAAAGCTGAGCATCAAAGAATTGATGCTTTTGAACTGTGGTATGGGAGAAGACTCTTGAGAGTCCCTTTGACTACAAGGAGATCCAACCAGCCATCCTAAAGGAAATCAGTCCTGAATATTTACTGGAAAGACTGATGCTTATGCTGAAGCCAAAGCTCCAATACTTTGGCCAACTGATGTGAAGAACTGACTCATTGGAAAAGACCCCAATGCTAGGAAAGATTGAAGGCAGGAGGAGAAGGGGACAACAGAGGATGAGATGGTTGGATGGCATCCCCGACTCGATACATGAGTTTGAGTAAGCTCCAGGAGTTGGTGATGGACAGGGAAGCCTGGTGTGCTGCAGTCCATGGGGTCACAAAGAGTTGGACATGACAGAGCAACTGAACTCAGCCCTGGAGTCAGATGACTTTCAAGGGAATCCCAGTTTTGCCATTCAAAGGTTGTGTGACCATGGACAATTCATTTTGTTAATTTCTAAGAAATTCTTGTTGAGATTTAATGTGAAAATATAAAATCTCTCTGTAAATTATAGTGATATAGAAATATGATTTTTAAAAATAGACAACAGAAATCTACCATTCACAGTTTCAGAGGCTCAGAGTCTAAGATCAGGGTGTCAGCATCATCATGCGAGGGCCCTCTTCCAGAAAGCAGACTTCTCATTGTAAAATATGGCACTATTTTTACAAATAGATGTATTATTTTGTGTGATACTGAGAGGGTAACAGGCAGGAAGCCTAGGGGCTCCAAAGGAGGAAATAGGCTGCAAGTGTCAAGACGTTTTTTATCTTTCTTTTAAGTGGCAGGAGGAAACAAACCACAAGTGTCAGATTTTTTTCCCTTCTCTATAAAAAATTAAAAGGAGGTTTCTTTTAAAATTCTGTGTTGCCATGACGACACCTGGTTCCACCTGAACTTTTCTCAAACCTTGAGCTAACCAATGTGTTTTTCTTACAGAAATGTATTTCTTATACTATTTTAATGAACTATGTATTTACCTTAGACTCTGTCTTTCTTCAAGTTGGTTTGCCTAAGGCTCAGAACCGACAAACCAGTATGTTTTACTTATGCAAATGTTCTCTTAAGCTATGTTAATGAGACTATGTATTTGCTTGGAAACCTGCCTTTCTTCAAGATTCATGTCAATTGTTTTATGGCCCGGGATGACTCACCTTATGCCAATGTTATCTCAAAATGCATGTGGTGGGTGAGGGGCCTGGTGCCACTCTCTGAGTTTTGAGACATTCAGTTCAGTTGCTCAGTCGTGTCTGAGGGACTGCAGCACACTAGGCTTCCCTGTCCATTACCAACTCTCAGAGCTTACTCAAACTCATGTCCATTGAGTTGGTGATGCCATCCAACCATCTCATCCTCTGTCATCCCCTTCTCCTCCTGCCTTCAGTCTTTCCCAGCATCAGGGTCTTTTCCAATGAGTCAGCTCCTCGCATCAGGTGGCCAAAGTACTAGCATTTCAGCATCAGCATCAGTCCTTCCAATGAATATTCAGGATTGATTTCCCTCAGGATTGACTGGCTGGATCTCCTTGCAGTCCAAGGAACTCTCAAGAGTCTTCTCCAACACCAAAGTTTAAAAGCATCTATTCTTTGATGCTCAACTTTCTTTATAGTTCAGCTCTCACATCCATACATGACTACTGGAAAAACCATAGCTTTGACTAGATAGATCTTGTTGGCAAAGTAATGTCTCTGCTTTTTAAAATGCTGTCTAGGTTGGTCATAGCTTTTCTTCCAAGGAGCCAGCATCTTATTTCATGGCTGCAGTCACCATCTACAGTGATTTTGGAGCCCAGAAAAGTAAAGTCAACCACTGTTTCCACTGTTTCCCCATCTATTTGCCATGAAGTGATGGGACCAGATGCCATGATCTTACTTTTCTGAATGTTGAGTTTTAAGTCAACTTTTTCACTCTCCTCTTTCACTTTCATCAAGAGTCTCTAGTTCTTCTCCACTTTCTGTCATAAAGATGGTGTCATTTGCATATCTGAGGTTATTGATATTTCTCCCGGCAACCTTGATTCCAGCTTGTGCTTCATCCAGTTCAGCATTTTGCATGATGTACTCTGCATATAATTTAAATAAGCAGGGTGACAATATACAGCCTTGACATACTCCTTTTCCTATTTGGAACCAGTCTGTTGTTCCATGTCCAGTTCTAACTGTTGCTTCTTGACCTGCATTCAGATTTCTCAGGAGTCAGGTAAAGTGGTCTGGTATTCCCATCTCTTTAAGAATTTTCCATAGTGTGTTGTGATCCACACAGTCAAAGGCTTTGGCATAGTCAGTAAAGTAGAAGTAGATGTTTTTCTGGAACTCTCTTGCTTTTTCAATGATCCAACAGATGTTGACATTTCCTTTCTCTAATTAGCAGCCTGCTAGTAGGTATATAACTTCCTGTTAAAGACCAGCAGAGGGGAATTCTTTCTGCCTCCTTCTGATGTCTATGTCTGAAGCTTTCTCTATCTCTTTTATACTTTAATAAAACTTTATTACACAAAAGTTCTGAGTGATCAAGCCTCATCACTGGCCCCAGATTGAATTCCTCTCCTCTGGAGGCCAAGAATCCTGGTGTCTTTCATGGCTCAGCATCAGCCTTTCATTACTACAGAAAAAAAATACAAAAAAGAATTAGGACCAAAGGTGGGAGTTTTATACCAAATATAAAAAAGAACTCTAAACAACTTTATCTATCCAAAGGTAGAATAAGCTTCCTGGAATGGCTGATTTAAGACTGGTTTGGGGTAAGTCTGATCTGAGTCTGGAATCTCCCTTGGTACTCGGTCAGCAGGTAGGGGGTCACAAGGAAACAATGACAGGTGAGACTTTAGGATTGAATAGCTATGAAGGATTTGTGGCTGAAAAGCCAAGAACAGAAGCATAATAATGGGACATAGCCAGAGTACTCAGTTAGCTCTTTCGGGTATACTGTGTGTTGTGAATAGAATTATGACTTCTCCCCCAAGTACTCCACCAAAAATACATTGAAGTCCTAAACCTATTTGGAAGTAAGATTTTTGCACATGTAACAAAATTAAGATGAGATCATTAGGGTGAGGCCTTGATCCAATATGGCTGGAGGGGGAATAATAATAAGAGGGGAAGACAGTTGTGTGAAGAGAGAGATACAGACAGGCAGAGATTGGAGTTATGCTGCCACAAACTAAGAAACATCTGGGGCTACCGGAAGTTGGGAGAAACAAAGAAGGATCCTCCCCGATAAAGGTTTTGGAGGGAGTATAGCTTTGCCAATACCTTGATTCCAGACTTGTAACCTCCAGAATTGTGAGACAATAAATTTCTGTTGTTTTAAGCCTCCAAGTTTGTTATGGCAGCCTAGGAAAGTAATAGACAATGAATCATTAAAAGCCCAAAGAGGTATAATCAGTTCCCTAAAAAGAGACAATTATACAGCAAGGATGTTGTGAAACAGATATCTTCATTGAGTGAGAATTTGGACATGATGATCTCAAAAGATCCCTTGTGACTCTGGGATTCTACACATATCCATCCAGTAAAATTCTCATGCCAATAAATATGTAAATCACAGTTAATGAGTTAGAAAGGTCAGACAAACTAACATGTGCATTCATTCAAACCCCATACATTTAAAATTAGATGTACTTAGCTTCTGAAAATACCATGTGTCCACATCTCTCTACCCATCAGTTCTAACATTTTCTTCTGACAAGATGTAAAAAGGAAATTCTAATAAATTAATCTCATGAAAGTCATTTGGGACTATGAGCTACAATATAAAAAATAAAATAAAACAAAGCACAGATAATGACAAATTGTTCTTCTCAAGTCTTGTGTCCTACCAAGAAATCTCCTACCTAGAGATTTTTTGAAATAAAGAAAAATAAAGAAAGAATATCAGGGTATATAACTCCACTTTTTAAATCAAGGGCCAGGAGTAAGAAAGTCCAAATCATTGAATTAGTGTTTGTACCATTATAATAAAGCAAGCTCATGATTTTCCAAAAGTTAAAAGTTACCACTGATATATTTTTCTCTAAATGTTCACAATGCTTTAGGAAAGCTACTAATGGACATGATTTACATCTCTGTTTAATCTATGTTTCTGCTCAGTATTTGCCTCGTTTTACAAACATCAATATTTTCTTACATTTACACAGTATCTCCAGATTATACACTCAGAGAGGGAAAGAGAGTCTATTTTACAGCTACACCATGCCTCAAGACACTTGGAGGTTTTAAAATTAGAGCAAATGAGGATTTAATTAAATATCACTGTGTTTAGTCTTAAACTGTAAAGTAAGGGTGCTTTATAGTCACCCTCATGGGGCTGTTGGGATAACTGAATAAGACAACCAGGGCAAAGCACTTGAACGCTGGCTAGCAATCAGTCAATCTCCATTAAATATCAGCTTTAGGTTTCATACAGAGGCAAGGACTGAGAGTCCACATTTGTGGTTAAAATCAAATGTGTAAAATTTTAAGATCCTTACTTTCATAGTAACATGGTGACAAGTGGCAGAGTATAGAGTCACCTCCATAGAGCACAAGCTTTGGAGCCCACTAATTGAGAATTTAGACCCTGATCCATACCCAGTAGCTGTGTGATCTCAAGTAAGTTATCTAGCATCATAATAGTTATTTTTAGGATCATCAGCTGAGAATTAGACACTGCGCTAATAAAATACCTACCGTGACACATCTGGCACACAGCAGGTATTTGGCAAATAGTAGTGGTAGATTTCCTGGAGGAGGGCATGGCAACCCACTCCAGTACTCTTGCCTGGAGAATCCCATGGACAGGGGAGCCTAGCGGGCTACAGTCCGTGGGGTCGCAAAAGTCAGGCACAACTGAGCAACTAAGCATGACTACAGCACAGCCAGCAGCAGATCAAAGGGGGCTGGCCGTCTGTGGCGCCCCATCTCGAAGCTTCCTCTAAGTACTTTCCATTCTTCTACACACAACTTTTATTTTTTTTTTAATAATTTGCATTCCTTTTCCTTCCAATGAATATTCAGTTGATTTCCTTTAGGACTGAGTGGCTTGATCTCCTTGTTGTCCAGGGGACTCTCAAGAGTCTCTTCCAGCACCACAATTCAAAAGCATCAATTTTTCAATGCTTAGCCTTGCTTATGGTCCAGCTCTTACATCCATACATGACTACTGTAAAAACCATAGCTTTGACTATACAGACCTTTGTTGGCAAAGTGATGCTTCAGCTTTTTAATATCCTCTCTAGTTTTGTCATTCCTTTTCTTCCAAGGATCAAGTATCTTCTGCCTTTCATGGCTGCAGTCACTGCCCACAGTGATTTGGGAGCCCAAGAAAATAAAGTCTGTCATGGTTTCCAATTTTTCCCCATCTATTTGCCATGAAATGATGCGACCAGATACCATGATCTTAGTTTTCTGAATGTTGAGTTTCAGAGCCTTTTCATTCTCCTCTTTCACTCTCATCAAGAGGCTCCTTTTAGAATGGTACCTTATCTGAATATCTGAGGTTGCTGATATTTCTCCCAACAATCTTGATTCCAGCTTGTGATTCATCATTCTCATGATGTACTCTGCATATAAGTTAAATAAGCAGGGGGAAAAATACAGGCTTGTTGTACTCCTTTTCCAATTCGGAACTAGTCTGTTGTTCCATGTCCAATTCTAACTGTTGATTCTTTACCCACATACAAGTTTCTCAGGAGTCAGGTAAGGTGGTCTGGTACTCCCATCTCCTTAAGAATTTTCCACAGTTTATTGTGATCCACACAGTCAAAGGCTTTGGTGTAATCAATGAAACAGAAGTAGATGTTTTTCTGGAACTCCCTTGCTTTCTCCATGATCCAACAAATGTTGGCAATTTGATCTCTGTTCTTCTACCTCTTTGAAACCAGCCTGTACATCTGGAAGTTCTTGGTTCATGCACTGCTGAAGCCTAGCTTGAAGGATTTTGAGAATAACCTTGCTAGCATGTAAAATGAGTGCAATTGCACAGTAGTTTGAACATTCTTTGGCATTGCCCTTCTTTGGAATTGGAATGAAAACTGACCTTTTCCAGTCCTGAGGCCACTGCTAAGTTTTCCAAATTTGTTGGCATATTGAGTGCAGCACTTTCACAGCATCTCTTTTAGGATATTAAATAGCTCAGCTGGAATTCCATCACGTTAATTAGCTTTGTTCATAGTAATGCTTCCTAAGGTCCACTTGACTTCACACTCTAAGATTTCTGGCTCTAAGTCAGTGAACACACCATTGTGGTGATCTGGGTCATTAAGGAATTGTTCTAGATCATTTCTTGTATCGTTTTGCTATATATTCTTGCCACCTCTTCTTAACGTCTTCTGCTTCAGTTAGGTTCTTACCATTTGTCCTTTACTGTGTCCATCCTTACATGAAATGTTCCTTGATATCTATAATTTTCCTGAAGAGATCTCTAGTCTTCCCCATGTCAATATTACTAAAAAATATGTAATTAATTTTAAAAATTAGATATCTTTGTAAGGAAAAGTAGCGAGGAAAAAGCGGGAAGAGTAGATGGTAAATCTTGTCAGGATCATTTTGGTTGAAGGTCCACCCAGGGATATCTAGAGGATGTCATGTTTCATTTACTATTTACTAATTAACGATCTTAGGCTTAGTGATGTTACCAGGAAACATATAGATGTTTGTCCAGTAGAGATACAAACAATATGTGGTTTTTTTTCTTGTGGAATAGATAATCCCAAAGATTATGATTATTGCCCTATAGGATATTTGGGGAGTATCTACTCCAGCAATCTTATCCTAATATTCTTTTATTAAATTGCCTGTAAGAATTTAAGTCCTCAAATGCTCTTTGAAAGAGTCTTGACATCTTCCCAATTCCTTCATTAATAAATGAGTGAATTAAATCTTGACATGCATTCATTTTATATTTGCATGTGAGTCATGGTTTTCATTTTCTAAAAATTATATGTCAGCAGCCCTGAAGAGCTTATTAGGAAAGTAATTACCATAATTTTAACAAAATGAAAGATGATTTGGCAATGTGAATGATCACTTTCTAGTTCTATTAAATCAGTTCAGAGTTTTTCTCCATATTTTCCTGTAGCTGGGCATTGCTGTGTTCAGACATGATCGAGAAGAGCTGCCACTTGCTGCAACAGATGAGTTGGCAGAAGTTCTAAGTTCTCATACAACTGTATTTGCAATGAATTCAGAATCACTGTAATGATTGTGATCGGCGTCCCTTTCTTGCTTATTCCAATCTTTGGTAATAGTCTAAGAGATAAGGCTCATGTTACCACATGCTCACAATGTCTGGCTAGCTTTGCACATACAAAATATAGTTTCTTTCTAGTTTCCTGCCAACAGAGGAGAACAAACAAAGTTAGACTTTGAAGGAGTGGGCTCGTTGGTTTAAGCTCTTTTTCATGTGGGTCATATGTAATGCTCATCTACATAGAAACAATCTGGCAAAACTTGGAGCCAAATTTCCACTCAGTTCATGACTCCTGTAAGCCATGGGAATTATCATAGGTTCACATACCCAAGATTTAGAAGAAAGAAAGATACGGACAATCTAGATTTAAATTTAAATTTGTATGAATAATTGAGTCTAATGATCCACATTTCTGTGAACAAAAGTTGAAAGTTACAAATAATTCAATAAACTGAAAATAAGAAAAATAGAAAAGATACAGTCAATATAAATGGAGAGAATTATTCTCTTCATAGAAGGATTTTCTACTGTATAAAACCATTCATAATAAAAGCTTTTAGGAGCAAAATTCCCTAGGACTCTAAAGTTCTCTTTTCTTCTTTTATTTTTTCTCTGTATCTCAATACAAATGCTTAAAGCAATGTGGTAGAGTGAGGGAGATTTTGGTACTACTGGTGGTGTGTGACCTTAGAGGAACCTATTCATCTCACTGGATAGGATTTCCTTATCCAAGAATGAAGTAGTGGGTCTAACGGAATTTTAAGACTCCATCCAACTTCATTTCGTGACTTACAGACAACTTTCAAGAGGACACATTACATAAGACATTCCTAAAGTAATATGAGGGAAGTAATCGCCAGAGAACTCTCATAGCCTCAGCTCACTTAAGGAGAGAGGACTATGTCCTGTAATGGATCTACTCACGCTGCTAACTTGTTTTGTCTAAGGAAACGGAGTGGAAAAGAACACCAAACAAAGCAGGGTTTCGGGGTTCCAATCAGAGCTTTACCAACAAGCAGTTGTCTGGCTTGAGTCAAGTCACTCTGCCACTGTAAGCTGAGGATGCAGAGCGGATCTTTCTTCTAGCACTGCTTTTCATTCTCTACCCAATTTACAGATGTTTAGTTACAAGGGTTTAGCAACAGATGTCCAGCAACAAATGTTTAGTTGCTAGGGTAGGAGATAGAACCTACATTTTTCACTTGTTACTGGAAATAGCCTTTAGGGGCATGAATCCTGGTTTTGATGCTTACAAGTTGTGTGACTTTGGTCAAGTCACTTAAACTTGTAAAGCCTCAGTTTCCTTATCTGTAAAATGGGAAAAGAGATGCTACTTACTGTATATATTTTGAAGGTTAAATGGCTCAGTTCAGTTCAGTCGCTCAGTCATGTCTGACTCTTTGCTACCCCATGACTGCAGCACGCCAGGCCTCCCTGTCCATCACTAACTCCCAGAGTTTACTCAAACTCATATCCATTGAGTCAGTGATGCCATCCAACCATCTCATCCTCTGTCGTCCCCTTCTCTTCCTGCCTTCAATCTTTCCCAGTATCAGGGTCTTTTCCACTGAGTCACTTCTTCATATCAGGTGGCCAAAGTATTAGAGTTTCAGCTTCAACATCAGTCCTTCCAATGAATATTCAGGACTGATCTCCTTTAAGATGGTCTAGATGAATCTCCTTGCAGTCCAAAGGACTCTCAAGAGTCTTCTCCAACACCACAGTTCAAAAGCATAATTCTTTGATGCTCAGATTTCTTTATAGTCCAACTCTCACATCCATACATGACTACTGGAGAAATCATAGCTTTGACTAGATGGACCTTTGTTGGTTAAATGGCTAAGTATATTTAAAATGTCTGATACAGTAACTACTATATAGTTTTACTCAATGAATAACAATTATTTTTACATTGCAGCCATGATATGGTAAGACTTCACAGCTGAAGAAACATTTTTGCAAAATTATTTTAAAAAATTTATCTTCACAGCTGTGTATGCTTATTTTGATTACAAGTTACAAGTGCAACTCACTTGTAACATCAAGATATCTTGTCAAGAATTGAAATTAAATTTTGGATTTCACAATAATTCTCTCATGAGTGTATAAAGATTAACAATGTAATATTTGTAATCTTTTATTACCCTGCAAATGGAAAATACTATATATCTGTCCAAGACTTTTTACTGTATCAAAAAAAAGTCAAAATATTGCATCAACAATAAAACAGGGTAACAATTAGGATTATAATTAAGCTATGGCTGTTGAAGGAAGTTTCCTTAGCAAACTGCCAAGTCTCTTCATCTGAAATAGCCTCTAGAATGTTTTTATAATGTTACTATTAATTCAAATGGTATGATATTGTTCACTGGCCCTAAAAAATATGGATAGTATGAACTTTTAGAAGTCAATTTGGTTTCAATTTTTAAAATTTAAGCGTAATGCCTAAGATCTCAAAAAAAATGAAATTCACCTTATTTAAGTAACAAATTTACAGGTTCATTTATAAGAGTTTGTTGTGAGCATCATCTAAAGTAATAAATAATGACTTCCCTGGTGGCTCAGAGGTTAAAGCGTCTGCTTCCAATGCGGGAGACCCGGGTTCAATCCCTGGGTCGGAAAGATCCCCTGGAGAAGGAAATGGCAACCCACTCCAGTATTCTTGCTTGGAGAATCCCATGGAGAGAGGAGCCTGGTGGGCTGCAGTCCACGGGGTCACAAAGAGTCGGACACGACTGAGTGACTTTACTTACTTACTACTAAGCTTAACACTGGTAACATTTCAGTTTTACTTAACTAAATAGTGATTTTCATTTAATAACATTCCACTCTCCAATTTATCACTTGCCATCTATTATAGAATTTATTACTATTTTCAGGGGAAAAAAACCCTCTTTAATGCATTGAGTTCAAAAGACACTTAGATTTTGAGAATAAAATAAATCTTTAAAGTCATAAAAAGAAAGGTGAAGATAGTAATACTACAGTTCATTGAATATCTACCTCTTTTCTTTTTTGGCCGCACTGCATGTAGAACTTTCCTGACCAGGGTTTGAACCCACGCCCCTTGCAAAAGAAATAAGATTCCCCCATGGAATCTTAACCAATGGACCACCAGAGAAGCCAAATATCTACCTTTTACTAAACATTGACTATAGGTCTGACATTATTAAGTACATGAGCATTTAATTTAATATTTATATAATTTAACCACCACAGAAATTAGCATTATTTTCCCCATTTATCAGCTAAGGAAACAAGGTCAAGGAAGTTTATTAACTGCCCACAGTTACAGAGCTTTCAAATGAGAGGACTGCAAGTGTTTCTGACCTAAAATCTGTGCTTTCTCTACCACATTACATATCTTACTAACAGATTACCCTAAACTCTCAAGCCTCTCATCTTCATTTTTACCCCACCTTACTCCCTATAAAACCTCTATCTACTGACTCACTCCCAGGAAAGGAGGAGAAACAAGAGTGAGACTTGGGTTGCTGCAGTTCATTCATTCAACTGTACCAGGACATGAAATGTGGTTTTTCCCATCATCCCAAACCTGCATTTAAGTCTCAAATCCTGATGAGGATAAATGGCACTTCATATTTCCTTATTTCAAGTTCATAGAACTTTGAGCATTTAGGGTCAGCCTTACCACCACCAAAACGCATGATAATTTTAAAAATTCATCTATTTATTACATATTTTGTGTGTGCAGAGCCTTCTGTCAATGGAGTACCACGGAGGCCTCAAAGGGAGAGAAGGTGGATTAGGACATGCATGCCCTACAAGCAGATCTAGGCTTGATTTTAGATTGGGGGAAAGTGTAAGTGGCTCAAATGGTAAAGGATCTGCCTACACTGTGGGAGACCTGAGTTTGATCCCTGAGTTGGGAAGATCTCCTGGAGAAGGAAATGGCAACCCACTCCAGTATTCTTACCTGGAGAATCCCACCAACAGAGGAGCCTGGCAGGCTAGAGTCCATGGCGTTGCAGTGTTGGACACGACTGAGTGACTTTCACTTTCACTAAGGTTGGAGAACAGGATATAACTGGCCTTGACCTGTGCAAGATCTTGGGAGTGAGACTGCAGATGGGGAGCCTGACTGGAGGTGATACAGAGATGATGAATATGGGATGGTGGGGTGGTGGTTTAGATCTGAATATGGGCCAGAACAAGGAGTGGTCCTTGTCAGCTGAGACTGAGTTGGAGAAAGAAGGGTAGAACTCACATCTCTGGTGTGGAGAGAGAAGAGGAAAAGATCAGCATGTGAAGGGGTGGAGTGGGGAGCGGTGCTCAGTTTTTGCTTCATCCCTGGGGCAGGGACCAAGGAGGATGGACCATCATTCCTACTCATCCCTGGCTCCTTGCCTCCTTAAATTTTGAGTCTAAGCTGAAGTCACAGAAAAACAAGGAGAGAAGGAAGGGCCCCAAAAGGAGGCAAAGTTCACAGAAAGGGGTCTTGCCAAGTCCTGTAAGAAGAAAGAAAGACGAGGTCATCACCCATGGTTTTGAGGTCATGTGTCTGCCAGAGGGGGGCTATGCCTCCACTTTCCAGTGGGGAGGTTTTCCTTCCTGAAGGCAAGGGAGGGAAGCCCTGAGAAAAGTCCTGAGGGACAGCAGGGTGGCTGCAGAAAGGGACTCAGGTCCTAACTGGATCCACACTGGGCTGCAGAGCCCACGGGTCCACATTCATCTCAGCACAGGAGCCAGGCTTGGTGAGCCCACCCTCAGGGTGGAGACGGTGCATCCTCAGGGGAGTGGCCTGTGGCACGTCCGCCTCCACAGTCTCCTCCCCAGTCCGGGATGAAGGAAGGGTCACTTACCATCAGTTCTCATGTTAAGAGATCCCAGAAGACTACATCGGCAAGGTCTGATGGGACAGTTGTAAGTGCCGAAGAGGAGGATGGGGAGAGCCCTACCCAATCCCACCTCCCCAGGGCCCTTTGAGGATATGCACAATCACCCCCTTTCATTCCTTGCCCCCAAAAGAAAGTGCCCATAGATTAGCAGTGGGGCAGGAGCCCTGGGAGCTGCCCGGGAAGCCCAACCTGGAGGAGAATTCAGCACTTTTCCTCCTGGCAGCAATAAAGGGCCCAAAAAGAAGCTAAGCTGTCACCCCTAAAAGCCATCAATTGCCCCTATGCAGAGACCACCACACCAACAGCGGCTTCCAACATTAGACCAAAATAGGCTAAGTCAGGAGGAGCCGAAGACTGCACTTTGCCTTTCTATTACATGTGACCTTCTGATAGGCAGCATGAGCATCACCAGGGAGTTCCTAGCAATGCAGAGTCTCAGGCCCCACCCTCAACTTCCTGAATCAGAATCTGCTTTTTTTATCAAGACCAGAAGGAGATGAACCTACACATGGAAGTCTGAGTGACAGCACTGTCAGTCATGAATCTGTCACCCATCAGGAGCGTGGAGCCTCTGCACCCTTCCTGCTGAGTTTCTGCAACAGGCACTGCAAACCTGCGGGAGTCCAGGGCCTGATGAGACTCAAGAAGAAAGTTCCAAAGGAAAGAGAAAGAATATGTAAGACAGTCCATATATGCTCACTTATCAGATCAGCAGATAGACAGTGCAGAGAAAGGGGAGGAGAAAAGCTTTAGATAAAGTTCAAGAATGAAGTTTACAAATGAACCATTGTAGGTGCTCAAATAAGACAGACCCAATGATCAAACTGACAAGAACAAAATGAAATTTGCTAAGATGTTTTTAACGGCAATGCAGCAGAGATCATTTAAAATGAGTAATAAGAAAACAATACAATTATTACATGTTTCTATGTTCAGTAAGTTGAGAGCCCTCAGAAAGGTACATAACAGTCATTCATTTATCCACCAAACATGGGTTAAAAATCAAATTGCTGGGCGCTGTTTTGGGCACAAACAAATAAGATGTGGACACAAGGACTAAAACACTATTGTGTGACAAAGTCACTCTTTCAGAAAACAGTTACTGTTATCCCCTGGATTCAGGCACTGTCGTGAGCACCAAGCATGCAAAAGCAGACAAAAAAAAAACAGAATTCCTACTCATGGCACTTACATTCTAGTGGAGGAGATGGATAATACATGAAATTAATAAGTAAAATGTAAAGCAGGATTAAACACTTCTCAGGTGGCAGAGTGGTAAAGAATCCACCTGCCAACGCAGGAGATGCAAGAGACAGAGGTTCGACTCCTGGGTTGGGAAGATCCCCTGGAGGAGGGCAGAGCATCTCATTCCAGTATTCTTGCCTGGGAAATTACATGCACAAAGGAGCCTGGCAGGCTACAATCCATGGAGTCACAAAGAGTTGGACCTGACTGAGCATGCACGCACCATAGCGGAACTACTGAAATAAAGCAGGGAAGTGGGAATGGGGGTGTAGGGAAAGCGCTGCAATTTTAAACAGCGTGGCCAGGAAAGAAGGCTTCCCAGGTGGCGCTAGTGGTAAAGGACCCAGCTGCCAATGTAGGAGATATAAGAGATGGGGGTTCTATCCCTGAGTCGGGATGATCCCCTGGAGGAAGGCATGGCAACCCACTCCAGTATTCTTGCTTGGAGAATGTCATGGACAGAGGGCCCTGGCGGGATACCGTCCATGGGGTCGCACAGAGTCGGACACACTGAAGCAACTTAGCATGCACACAGCATGCATCCAGGAAAGAAACATGAATTGTGAGCAATCCTGAAGAGTGAGAGAGCCCACCTGGTGGGTGTCTGGAGGGAGAGCACTCCAGGTGGACAGGGCAGTAATGAAAAGCTTTTTCTGTGCTGAGAGCCCCGGAGGAGGCCACCTTGACAGGGCTGCAGCAGGACAGCTGGTGACAGTCAGAGGACGTGAGTTTGCAGCGGTACACCAGCAGGGTAGCATGGGTCCTGAGGGCCGCCGTGAGGACTTGGGCTTCTCCTCTGAGTGAAAGGGAGTCACAGAAGCATTCTGAGCAGCAGCGTGATGGGAATTTGACTTCTGTTCTAATAGGATGTCAGGCTGCAATGAACAATGGAAGTGATGAAAGTTATCAGATTCTGGATATGATTTTTGGGTAAAGTTACCATTTGCCATTAAAGTCAGACAAAAGAGATAGAAGTCAAGGATATAAAAAATACAAATAATAAAATATTGTGTTTTGTTAATCACATCCTGTAAATCAAGTCTCATGTAAGCCCAAAGAGCTCTGATCTTGATCTCAGCACACCAGGCCCACCCTTAGCAGGTCTTCATGTTTGACTGACCTGTGTAAAGCTGCACAGAGCTGAGCAGGGAATGCCATACAGCTTTTCCATATTGCTAACTAAGAAATTTAGAAAATGAAATCACAGAATTCCTAGTAGTCACCTAGTTGTCACCTGCTTTCTTGGACCAAGTTAAACCACACGTTTGAGTAGTTTGTACATCTTTCCCTAGCCTTCTGAAGTTGTAAGTTCTAGACCCCTTATAATCCACCCATGGGAGTTTAGTGAAGGCAAAGGAAGATACTAATAATGAGATTTCTCTTATGGGATCCTTCTATATGAGAAATCACAAACGGTGATCTCTGAATGTCTCTTGAGAAATCTAAAATTAATTTCTCAAGATAGTTGAACAAAAAATGATGAAAATGTGCTTCAGAGGAAAAATTGACTCCAGCGTAAGCTAAATCCAAATTATAACTTTCTAAATATCCAATCATCAGTCTCGGTTATTTTCAGACATGCCATCTATTCTAAGTTATTTTCAGACAATGTTCGTCCTGACTTCCTTCTAAAAAGAATCTATAAACGAGGATCACAAAATCAAAAGGAATTTACATTTTAAACATCTAACCCTGGGTTGGGAAGATCCCCTAGAAGAGGGCATGGCATCCCACTGCAGTATCCTTGCCTGGAGAATCCCCTTGACAGAGGAGCCTGGCGGGCTGCAGTCCGTGGGGTCGCAGTCTGACATGACTGAGCAGCTAAGCACAACCACAAGGTGGGGATCTAAAGCAATGGTTAGTTTCACAGCAGCCTCCAGTTTAGAATCCAGAGTTTCTCTTTTAAGATTCGAGTGGTGCTTGTTCTCAGATTCTGCCAGAAACAGACTTATTATTTTAAGCTAGAGGAAAACAGCGCTTATGTATCAGGATTCTTTTGTATAGATTGGAAATACATCTGACATGCAAAGTATTTCAGGAAATTCTAAGCAATACAATATTAGGTGGCAACGTGGAGACACTGTTTAGAAATGTCAAGTTTAGGTCTAAAGGAGAGAGAACACTATTGTTTTCTCAGTTGATCATGAGCACATTTAACAAGGGGCTAATGTGACTATATCAGTACAGATACTTTATGGCTGATAATGAATAATTAAATCCCTTTACCTTGACAGATAGCAGTCCTAGACTAATAATTCTGAAGATTCTAAACCAAGAGTATGAATGAAAGATCCCTCTAGTTTTCTTTATTTGCATATGGTAGTGGGACCAGCTGACCAAGCGAAGCACTAGTGAAAGCAGAAAACCCTCACCTCCTTTTTAGATAAGTGGGTTTTGTCAGTTTCCAAAATTACACACTAAATGTACTTGCTTGATTCACAAATTATCTTCCCAGTTTACTCATCTAGAAGTTTCATTATTTTAAAAATAATCTAAATTTCCTTTGTGTTTTTTTTGTAGTGTGAACTATTATTCTCCCTATAAAACAAACCAAAACAAACTGAAAGCAAAAATCTAAGCTAGATAATAAATAAAAAAATGTGGTACAATCTTTTATCCCTCTCTGTTTCTTCTACTTTCATATGTCTTAACTTAGTGATTATCTATAGAACAGATTTCCCAGGTGGCGCAGTGGTAAAGAATCCACCTGCCAATGCAGGAGACGCAAGAAATGTGGGTTTGATCCCTGGGTCGGGAAGATTCCCTGAAGTAGGAACTGGCAACTATTCCAGTATCCTTGCCTGGAAAATTCCATGGACAGAGGAGCCTGGTGGGCTGTCCATGGGGTTGCAAAAACTTGGACACAACCGAGGAAAACTTAGTGAGAGAATGCAACAGAAGTAAATGAATGCGTCTCAAAAGTAGCTAAAATTCTTGAAATGGTAATTTCTTCAAGGTCTTCTGCAACTTCTTATCATAATGAAAGAATCCATTTGTGGAAATTGTTTTTCTTCCTAGTTTACTCAGGTTTTAAGATGTTCATTCTTCAATTTATTATAGGTTTTCATCATCAATACTTAGAAAATTAATAAGAAAGGCAACCACAATCTCAAGGATTGTTGTTTTCAGCTATCTGGTGAGAATTTCCCCCTCATTCCTTAAGGCTGATTTGTCTCTTTATCTCAGTCACCTGCCTATGTTACAACTAGTGGCACAGAGTCCAGAGTTGTTTATTTAGATAAGCATCAAAGTTTGGGATGCTGATCTGTACTTAAAAGACCTTTGATCCTGTTCACCTTGATTTAGAAATCAAACTGGAACTCTAACAAGAAATATTTGTCTCTTCCGCTACTCTCTGGTCTCAGCCAGTCCGGAAATACCAAGAGCAGGCTTCCTAGTAGTATTTAGAACTTCCGCTTCCTGTTCTGGAGGAAAGCAGAAGTGGAGAAATGTGAAAACATTAACCAAAAAAACACTTGACCTTTTGCGATCCACCACAACATCCAAGTAAAATGTTGTTCAAATGTTGTCTCTTTACTTAACCCAGTGTAAACTTATATGACATCATTCCCCCCAGACAAAATCTGTAGAAGACTTTCAGCTTTGGCTTCATCCCTGGAGAACCTAAAAGAGTGAGAAGTATTCTTCAGGAGTGGCATCTGGAAAGGGAGTGTGATGTTTGGGACTATAACATGATCAGTTACGAGCATAGTGAGCTATCTGGGCTGCTCAATTCTTAATTCCTCCAGGCAGTGGTTCTCAACCATTGTGTGCAACAGAATCACAAGGAGGGCTAGTTAAAATGCAACTGTTGGGTTCATCCCGTTTTCACTCCAGATCTTGGATGGGGTCAGACAATTTGCACTTCTAACAAGTCACCATGTGAACCTGATTCATCTGACCTGAGGATCCCACTTGGAGAACCACAGCTCTGAGTGAGTTTACTTGTGAAAATGGAGAAAACTTAAACCTTAGCAAATGTTGAGATCTCATTTGAATGAGTAACTGAGGCAAAACAGGAGCACCGAGTTTAGAACCAGTCACAGTTGGGATTTGAATTAGAAATCTGTCCAAAACTGTAAGTCTAGGCAAATTGCTTAATCTTCCCGACCCACACTTTCCTTATCTGTAAAATGAGGGTTAATAATCGCATCTGTTTCTGAGAAACAAACAAGATACTGTATGCAAGGTGTCTGGCACATAAAACTCTGTAAATGGTTGTTTTTATTTTAAAAATTACAGACACTATTAGTAAGAACAAACCAACCAAACAGTTCACTTGTAGGCAATAATCTCTGAGATCTAAACACAGGAGAAACTTTGGCTAGGATCCCATATGTGTTTTGGATTCAGATTAAATAAAAAGTGACTGATATAATCTAAAGAACAATTTTCTCCTTTAAAATAAAATCTCTGATAGGATCCCTGGTTCTTTCTTGAAATCCATCCTTAATTCCCATTTCTTTATTGCCATTTTAAAGCTCATTCTAACATTTACATTTTTTATTCATCTCTTGCTGCTGTATTTCTCTCTCCTGCTATTTACACCTCTTTGCACCACCCAAAAAGACTTTTTTTTTTTAATATGGAAAAAGTCTAGGAGCCTTAAACTCTTGAATAGTGGAGTTAACCCTCTCCAGTTACAAAGTCAGAGTTTTAACAAATTGAAGAAAATGAAGAAAACTAACAACATGTGTGAATAAACTCACTCTATGACATTAAAATTAATTTATACCACCTAGTGTCCATGTTTATGATTCATCTGTGCATTTCCACCAAAATAATAGTACATGACCTCCCCAAACAAAGGAGAACTTGAGGAAAATGACAGTTCTCCACCTCTTCCAATGATTAAAAATGGGCTCAATCCAAAGCATGAGAGATGGTTGTTAGATAAAAGGAATATCTCACTCATCTATTGGGCAAAATATTAATTGTGAACTTACTATAGTCTCTCTCTGTGGGAATACACTGGCTATGAGTAAAAGAGACCCAAGTCCTCATCCCATGGAGCTCATGGTCTAGATAAGAAAACAAGCATTTATCAAATAAGTACACAATACATTAACAAAGAGAAACTGGCAGCTGCAATGGACCAAAAAATGGGTTAAAACACCACAGTGACAGTGAGGTTGGGGCAGCACAGAGGAAAGCCTGCAGGAGCTATTACAATGCTTATAAGGTCAAATGAATATTTTCTTACAGGAGGTGAGAGCATGAAAGACCAGAGAGGCTGGAGGTGAGAGGGAGAGAGACAGGCTAAGTAAGGATCACGAAGGTTGTTGTAGGACAAGAAGGTCTTTATCCTAGGAACAGCAGGAAGCCACAAAGTGATTTTAAGCAGGAAATTAGCCTGCTCGAATTAGCATATTTAAAAGATCACTTGGGCTTCAGTGTGCCAAATGGATTACTAGGTATGAGGGGATGGGGCTTAGAAGGGAGAAGAGAGGGCAAAGGGATAGTTGTGGCAAGAGTCAGTGATGATTAGGGCACTACTGTTAAAGTCCAGTGATAGATTGGACTTTATCGTAGTAAAGTATTCACTATAATCTTCTTTAGTGGAAATTTGTGCAAAGAAGAAAAAAATGTCATTTCTCCAGGGGGTCCAAGTATTGATGTGCCTAAAAGTCACATGACCATTCAATATTCCTTCTAATATTCTAACATGATTTAGATGAACTTCTAATTCATACTGTTACATAACCAGACTTATGAATGATATTTCATTTTATTTCAAGACTAATGAATAGATTGCCCATAAGGCCCATCACCTTGGTGCCTGATCTCAGCATTTGCATTTTATCATTTGTATGGTAAAGGCTTATCACTTTTCAGGAACTACTTGAATACAAGCTCCTGGAGGACACTTTTAATTCATTTTCTGATTAAGCCACCAGTGAGGAGTAGGTAGCAACTAGCTGAGTATAAGCCTCTGGAAAAATAGGACTGAAGGTCTGCTTTAGTAGCCTGGAGGTGGTGGAAGAGGAAGGGTGCTGAAGAAGGTTGAGAAGGAGGGGACGGGGCTCTCAGGACAAACTTTGCCTCTTTCCTCAGGTTTGTCTGGGACCAGCCTTGTAAATAAGGAGCTGCAGGAGGTTGCCACAGGTAGTAGGGCGCCATCTTAAATTGGTTTCCCATACTATGCTCCCTTTGTAGAGTATCAGCCAACAATGAAGATGAACCCCAGTGATACATTTCTAATCAGAGCCTTCATTATCAGAAATGATCCCAGCAAAGGTGGAGGGGTATGTCCATGAACATAGTCTCCCTGTCCACCACAGCTCAGGAAGCCACTACTTCTGTTCTCCATTTTCACCCATTTGTATGCTGAAGACATTCCCATCAATTTCTACATCCTTCCTTTCTGGTGAGAGTGCCACAGAGGGTTCATAAACTGACCATTCCCATGGGACCAGATGTTTATTTCCTCTCTCTTCAAATAAGTCTGAATCCTGACCCACTAGACTTACATACAGAAGACTACTGCTTTCTCTCGCTCTAATATAGCCATCCAACTATCCTAAGAACATTTGCCATCCCCTATACGTGTGTACATAGGAGGTTTTATTGCCAGTTGCTCTGTAAGATTCTTCCCAGAGTTGAAATCTTCTAAGGAAGTATCTATAGAAAGGGTAGAGAGAGTGGATAAAGAAGACATGGTATACACCATGTGGTATACATATATGTGGTGTGTGTGTGTGTGTGTGTGTGTGTGTATATATATATATAAAAAAAATAGACTACTCAGTTCAGTTCAGTCGCTCAGTCGTGTCAGACTCTTTGCAACCCCATGAATCGCAGAACGCCAGGCCTCCCTGTCCATCACCTACTACTCAACTGTAAAAAATAATGAAATAATTCCATTTGCAGCAAATGGATGAGCATAGAGATTTATCATATCAAGTGAAGTTAGCCAGAAAGAGAAAGACAAATATATGGTATCATTTATATGTGGAGTCTAAAATATGATACAAATGAACTTATTTACAAAACAGAAATAGACTCACAGACTTAGAAAATATATTTATGATTAACAAAGGGGAAACAGGGTTCGGGAGTGATAAACTATGAGTTTGGGATTAGCAGATACAAACAAGATCAAGTTAGTTTATCCTAAAGGGAATCAATCCTGAATATTCATTGGAAGGACTGATGCTGAAGCTGAATACTTTGGCCACCTGATGCAAAGAGCTGACTCATTGGAAAAGCTTCTGATGCTAGGAGAGATTGCAGGCAAAAGGAGAAGAGGGTGCCAGGATGACTTGTTGGATGCTATCACAGGTTCAACGGACATGAACTTGGGCAAACTCTGGGAGATGGTGAGGGACAGGGAAGGCTGGAGTGCTGTAGTCCATGGGGTCGCAAACAGTTGAACATGACTTGGCAACTGAACAACAACAACAACTATATATATATATATAGATATATATATATATATATCTATATATATATATATATCTGAATCACTTTGTTGTACACTAGAAACTAACACAACATTGATTGCACATAAACTATATTTCAATAGAAAAAAAAAGAACAAAAGAAAGTGTGGAGAGGTGGCAACTTGAGTCACATTTATCTAGAGTGATTTTGTAAAATGCACATCCTGAACCCTGGCTCAAACACACTAGATCAAAATCTACACTGTAATAGACACTCCAAGTGATTTGTAAGCACACTGAAGTTTAGGAACCACTGCTATATGGCAACTGTGTTACCACCCTATATGGATGCTCACTGAGTCTCTAGTTAATAAGAGGGGAAGGAGTAGATTGTATATAACTTTCAGGCTTTCTCACCCATGCAGCATCCTAAAGAGCTCCATTCATGAGGTCAATCAAGTAGGTTGATCAGGAATTTCACCTCTGATAAAAAGGTTGCGATCTTTGCTCTGAATTCTTTTTAGAGTGAGGTTTGAGTAGAGGCAAGATGGATATCATCTCATCTCCATATGGGATGGAAAGTGAAAATCACTCAGTCGTGTCCCACTCTTTGTGACCCTATGGACTACAAGTCCATGGAATTCTCCAGGACAGAAAACTGGAAGATTCTCCAGGGAATCTTCCCAACCCAGGGATCGAACTGGGGTGTCCCGCATTGCAGGTGGATTCTTTACCAGCTAAGCTACTAGGGAAGCCCGTATGGGATGGAACCATCCCTCCAATGGACATTTGGGAAGATAGGCAGCAAGGTCACACTGTTGACCTATGGGTGCTATGGGTATTTTGTGGTCTGGGGTCACAGATGCACAATTTCTCGATTTGGGGGCCTCCCACATAACCAAGAATTGTGCTGCTCAAACACCAATAATATTACAGGTGAAGAACACTTCAGTTTTGATGTCTCCATAATGCACATGGATCCAATGTTCAAATTTATTATAGAATCTTCTCTTTGTCCTATGCATTGAATATAATATAGGGTTTCTATGTTGCTGAAGAGAGTACATGAAGTCCTCAGCACAGTGCTTGTGTTTTATTCTAGGTAGCTCTAGGAGTTTCAGATTTACTTTGATAAATGCAAATGAGTGATTGAGGATTAATTAATAAGATTCTCTTTCCCTAGGGCTTTCCAATTGTAACACAATCCAGAGTGGAAGAGATGGAAAAAGGTTGATATAACCTATTGTTAACTAATAAGGTCTGTGTAAAACCTCTGAAATTACTCAGGCAAGTCCAGCATCTGTTTGACCACAATTCTCTATCATCTTCCCATCATCTTTAGTAATAACATTGAAGTATTCAATGGATTATGTAGAATTTTGCCAAAGGTTAGGAAGACAGAGTGCTTGCCATTTAAACACTGTGCATCAATATTTGAAGTGAAGTGAAGTGAAAGTCAATCAGTCGTGTCTGACTCTTTGAGACCCCATGGTCTATACAGTCCATGGAATTCTCCAGGCCAGAATACTGGAATGGTAGCCTTTTCATTCTCCAGTGGATCTTCCTGACCCAGGAATCAAACCAGGGTCTCCTGCATTGCAGGCAGATTCTTTACCAACTGAGCTATCAGGGAAGAAATGTTTGGCTTTACCTTTTATTGCTGTTAATGGTAGTTTCCAAGATAAATGGAGTTTTTCTATAAAAATAAATCCCAGTACTAAGAATCATAATTTTTACCAGATTAGGAAAAAAGATTCTTGCACACATATAAAAAAAGAATGCAGTTGAAATGGCATTCTTGCCAGAAGCTATATACCATTCTGCAATTTATTTCCTTTTTGGTGGAAGGAAGGACTTCAAAGCCTTAAGTATACACATATGCTACAAGCATGTCTAAAATTCAAGTGTAGGAACCTCTGAACCAACTTCCACATGAATTAGCAAGCCTATAATATATTACCAGATAATATAAAAATAAGGATATGTAGAGACTGAGAGATGGCATAAATAACACATGCAAAGAACAGTGAGGTTTGGAATATAAAACTTTCTAAAATTCAAATGTGATTACCATTAGGACACAACTTCCTTTAACACGTCTTGCAAGTCTCTTCATGATCTGAACTTTTCAAAACTAACAAACCAATATATATTTTAAATACTCATTTCAAAAGCAAAGAAGAGTATATGGAAAATAAAAAAAGAGAAAGCACTGCTCCGCGAGAAGTAAGAGTCGATTTTGCCACTGATTTTGTACAGGTTACTTTTTGTCATCTGTGAAATTGTGAGAAAAACTACACAGTAGCTGAAATCGATAATGAGGTTAACAGTTTATTAATGCACTTGAATTTCTACTTCATTGTCAGAACTGCTAAGCATGTCAACAGGGCTTATGATTGGTCTGTTTCATATCTTACTCTTTCCTTATGAATTGTGTCCTGGATTAACATAAATTTAAGAAGCAGTCTCTAAGAAGAGTTTGAACATCGGTATCTTTTTAAAGTAGAAAAAGGACTTTTGGTAGTGGAAACCAAGCATTAAAACGAACAATCTCTTTATTTTATTAGAATGTAAAAGCTTTTAAAACTCTACCCTGGTGGTTCAGATGGTAAAGAATCTGCCTGCAGTACAGGAGACCTGGGTTTGATCCTTGGGTTGGGAAGATCTCCTGGAGAAGGGAATGGCT
Organism: Aepyceros melampus; assembly: GCA_006408695.1. Lineage (NCBI taxonomy): Eukaryota > Metazoa > Chordata > Mammalia > Artiodactyla > Bovidae > Aepyceros > Aepyceros melampus. Next base: position 115,445 of record SJXQ01011770.1, on the reverse strand, counting down.
GCCCATTCAAGTATTCTTGTCTGAAGAATTCCATAGACAGAAGAGACTGGTGGGCTACAGTCCATGGGGTCGCAAGGAAATGACTGACTAACACTTTCACTTTTCAAAAGTTTTAAAACTCTAAGTTTGGTACTTTACCCTTCTGTTTCTTTGAACATTCATTTGAGAAAAAATCCTTTCAATTGGTTTACAAAGAGGTTGTTTTGATCATATATCCCATTGAAGCAATTGAAGTTTGTGCTGATTCCAAATGTAAGGAAACCTTTCTTATAGCAGTTCATCAGAGGATATTTTTGGTATCTTTCACAGTGATATTAAGATTTTTTTTAATACATGAGTGCTCCTAAAGGCTTTTTCAAAATAAGCATGTTTCCAAACAGGCTGTTAAAAAAAAAATCAATAAAAGCAAAAATGGCAGCAGCTAGTCCAAAAAGGGGGGAAAAAACCCTCATGATTGATCTATTTTAGGAAGCCCATGCCATGTAAATAAAATTCTAAAATATCAGGTTTCATTCCTACTATACACATTAGTAGACTATAAAATACTTAAACAAATATAAAGTGAATGGCCCAGAATAATCACTATTTTGTCACTAATTACTCTAGGGTCTTCCCAGGCGGTGCCGGTGGTAAAGAACCTGCCTGAAAATGCAGGAGACATAAGTGATGTGGGTTCTATCCCTGGGTTGGGAAGATCCCCTGGAGGAGGGAATGGCAACCCACTCCAGTATTCTTGCTTGCAGAATCCCATAGACAGAGAAGCCTGGTGGGCTACAGTCCATAGGGTCGCAGAGTCAGACAGGACTGAAGCGACTTGGCAGGCACATATGGACTCTAAATTTTACTCAAAACAAGCCAGTCCCCAGAAATAAGTTGGATCCAAAAAAGATGTGCTTTGTTGTTCAGTCGCTTAGTTGTGTCCAACTCTTTGCAGCCCCATAGGCTGCAGCACGCCAACCTCTCCTGTCCTTCACCATCTCCTGGAGCTAGCTCAAACTCATGTCTATACAGTTGGTGATGCTATCCAACCATCTCATTCTTTGTCGTCCCCTTCTCCTCCTGCCTTTAATCTTTCCCAACATCAGGGTCGTTTCTGAGTCAGCTCTTCACATCAGGTGGCCAAAATATTGGAGCTTCAGCTTCAGCACCTGAATCCTGCCAGAAAACAGCTTCTTGGGATTCGGCTCGTGGCCTCCTGCCTGAAGCCTCCCCAGCCTGCCTCCTTTCCTGTCCATCAACCTCCAACACTGCTGTTCTCACAAGAGCCTCAGGGTGCTACTCATCCCTTGTCGGGACATCCAGGAGGCATCCAAAATTCTAAGACTGGAACAGTGACATTCCAGTTAACGGTACACACCATTAAGGCACTGATGATGCAATTTTCTGTTATGTAGCAGAGCTGTGTTCTGGTGAAAGGAGAAAAGCCAATTTCAAGTGTACTAATTGGATTTGTAGCCTTTCGGGAAAAGAGCATCAGTCAGAGTCTCACCATCATCCAAACAGGTGCTGCAGAACCTGAGAGAAGTTTGTATCACGTAAGAGTAACAGAGAACAGACCATATGGTTAAATCACTTCTTTCAAGAGGGAGGGGACATAAGTATACCTATGGTTGATTCAGGAGAAGGAAATGGCAACCCACTCCAGTGTTCTTGCCTGGAGAATCCCAGGGATGGGGGAGCCTGGCAGGCTGCCGTCTATGGGATCACACAGAGTCGGACACGACTGAAGCGACTTAGCATGGTTGATTCATGTAAATGTTTGACAGAAACCAATACAGTATTGTAAGACAATTATCCTTCAATTAAAAATAAGGAAATTTAATTTCTAAAAATGACCTCTCTGCTCCCATTGGGCTGAGGGTATGTCCATCTGACCTACTGGGCATGGGGACAACAGGAGAGGCCTGAAGTCCACTGGATTTATATTAGAGGACAGGAAAGCAACATAGGTGAGTAAAGGATCAGAGATGAAAGATCCAAGACAGCCTGTGTGAACTGAGGACATGAGAGAGATTTTAGCAGGAAACAGACTTGGGAGAGAACATTTGAAGAGATTCTCTATGATGAACTTTCCCAGAAAATTTTCCTTGGGACATTGCAATAAACATTTAGTTTCCCTTTAACTGGGACTTCCCTGGTGGCTCAGACAGTAAAGAATCTGCCTGCAATGCAGGAGACTCAGGTTTGATGCTTGTGTCAGGAAGACCCCTTGGAGAAGGGAACGATAGCCCACTCCAGTATTCTTGCCTGAAGAATTCCATGGACCGAGGAATCTGGCGGGCTACAGTCTGTAGGGTCGCAAAGAATCGGACATGACTGAGTGACTCACTCAGTTCAACACTCACTCACTTCTCTTTAATTAAGTTTCATAGCTTGATTGGTGTGGTCTTGAATAGGACATGATCTGCAAGGGATCTACTGGTCCCTCGGGGGTAAATGGAAATCACCTTTCTACAGTGCAAATTGGATCATGTCCCTCCACTCCTGAAAGTCCTCCAAAAGTTTCTTCCCACTCTGCTTGCTTAGCATGGTCTGGCCTGACTTTGGTTCAGCCACATTTCCTATCCTTACCACAACACTATACTCCAGCCGTAAATAAAATGAACAGTTCCCCGCATGCGCTGTGATCTCACACTTGCGGCTGCTCCCTTGGCTTGAAATGCTTCCCTACCCCATTCCTGCATTCGTTCACTTATATAATAAATATTTCCTGAGCACCTATTATGTGTAAGCACTGGGGTGATCAAAATGGTGAATAATAATTACAAGAACAATTACAAAATAGTGAACAAAACACACACAAAAAGCCCTACATATGTCACATATTATCTTGGCTAATTCTTTGTGCCATTTAAACACACTCTAAACTCAGCACAACACTATGTGTGGATCTCATTTGCATCTGGTCTCAAGAATGCCATCTTTGTTTTGTTTTGCTATAATTTATTAAAAAAAATAGTTCATCCCCTTCTTCCACCCCCTCCTCCCTGGTAGCCACTAATCTATTCTCTTTGTGTATGAGCTTGATATTAATTTGTTATTGCTATTGTCGTTATTGTTTTTAGGTGCCACATGGAAGAGAGATTATATGGTATTTGTCTTCCTCTGTTTCTGACTTATTTCATTTAGCTTAATGCCCTTAAGTCCCATTCATATTGTCAGAAATGGCAAGATTTCATTTTTCATGGCTGACTAATGTTCCATTGTGTGTGTGTGTGTGTGTGTGTGTGTGTGTATCATATTTTCTATATTGGTTCATTTGTTGATGGACACTTAGACTGATTCCATATGTTGGCTATTGTAAACAATGTTGCAGTGAACATGGGGTGCATATATTTTTTTAAGTGAGTGTTTTTGTTTTCTTTCTTTATTTTTTATTTTACTTTACAATACTGTATTGGTTTGGCCATACATCAGCATGAATCCACCACGGGTGTACATGAGTTCCCAATCCTGAACCCCCCTCCCACCTCCTTCCCCATACCATCTCTCTGGGTCATCCCAGTGCACCGGCCCCAAGCATCCTGTATCCTGCATCGAACCCAGACTGGCAATTCGTTTCTTACATGATATTATACATGTTTCAATGCCATTCTCCCAAATCATCCCATCCTCTCCCTCTCCCACAGAGTCCAAAGGTCTGTTCTATACATCTGTGTCTCTTTTGCTGTCTCGCATACAGGTTTTCTTCAGATAAGTGCAGAGTAGAGGAATTGCTGGATCATATGGTAATTCTATTTTTAATTTTTTGAGGAACCTCTGTTTTTCATCTCACTGAGCATGCACAAGGGTTTCCTTCTTTCCACATTCTCATCAACTTTTGGTATTGTTTGTCTTATTGATAATAGTCTTTCTGACATGAGAGTGAAGTGATATCTCACAATGGTTTTGACTTTCATTTCCCTGGTTGTTAATGAAGTTGAGCATGTTCTTCTGTACTTAGAGCATGCTATTTGCATTTGTCTTTGGAAAAAAATGTCTATTCAGATCATTTGTAATCAGATTGCCTGTTTTTCAGCTATGGAGTTATATGAATTCTTTCTGTATTTTGAATATTTGCCTCTTATCAGATATATGGTTTACAAATGTTTTCTCCCATCCAGTAAGTTTCCTTTCAATTTTATTGATTCCTTTACTGTGCAGAAGCTTCTTAGTCTCATCTGTTTAATTTTGCTTTAGTTGCCTATGCTTTTGATGTCAGATCCATCACTGAGCGTGATGTTAGCATGTGGGCTTGTCATTATCATCTTTATTATGCTGTAGTACATTGCCTCTATATGTGTTTTGTTTGGAATTTTTACATTAAGTGGATGTTGAATTTCATCAAAAGGTTTCTCTGCATCTATTGAGATGGTTTTGATTTTTATTCCTCATTTTGTTATTGTGATATATCACATAGACTGATTTATGGATATTGAACCATCCTTGCATCCCTGGAATAAATATCACTTGATCACAATGTATGATTCTTGTAATGTGTTGTTGAATTCAGCTTGTTAATATTTTCCTGAGAATTTTTGCATCTATGTTCATCAGGATATTGATCTGTAATTTTTTTTCTTGTGGTATCCTTCTCTGGATTTATAGCAGGGTAATGCTGACCTCCTAAAATGTGTTTGGAAGAATCCTCTCCTCCACCTTCCATGTTTTGAGTTTGAAAATGATTGGCATTGATTCTTATTTAAAAGTCCAGTATAAGTCACCATTGAAGTCATCTGGTCCTGAACTTTTATTTGTTGAAAGTTTTTTTAAAATTACTTATTCAATTGCCTTGCTAGTAATCAACCTCAAGATTTTCTATTTCATTATGATTCAGTCTTGGTAGTTTGCATGCTTCCAAAAGTTTATCCATTTCTTATAGACTGTAAAATTTATTGACATTTAATTGTCAATAGAATTCTCTTATGATCCTTTGTATTTCTGTGGTATTGTTGTAACACTTTTTTTGTTTTTATTTTATTTGAATCCTCTCTCTCTTTCTTCTCTCTTTTTTTCTTTTTGGTGATTCTAGCTAAATTTGTTTATAAATTTTGTTTATCTTTTCAAAGAACCAGTTCTTAGTTTCATCAAGTATGTCATCTTAAAAAAATCATGAGACAACTGAGGAAATCTGAAACTGATTGGGTATGGTATTTGAAAATATAATTATTATTAACTTTAGGTGAGATAATAGTATTGTTTCTAAACCTTCAGAAAAGTAAAATCATGGCATCTGGACCCATTACTTCATGACAAGTAGATGGGGAAACAATGGAAACAGTGACAGACTTTATTTTGGGGGGCTCCAAAATCACTGCAGATGGTGACTGCAGCCATGAAATTAAAAGATGCTTTCCCCTTGGAAGAAAAGTTATGACCAACTTAGACAGCATATCAAAAAGCAGAGACATTACTTTGCCAACAAAGGTCCGTCTAGTCAAAGCTTTGGTTTTTCCAGTAGTCAAGTATGGATGTGAGAGTTGGACTATAAAGAAGGCTGAGCACCGAAGTACTGATGCTTTTGAACTGTGGTGTTGGAGGACACTCTTGAGAGTCCCTTGGACTACAAGGAGATCCAACCAGTCCATCCTAAAGGAAATCAGTCCTGATTATTCATTGGAAGGACTGATGCCGAAGCTGAAACCCCAATATTTTAGCCACCTGCTGCGAAGAACTGACTCACTGGAAAAGACCCTGATGCTGGGAAAGATTGAAGGCAGGAGGAGAAGGGGACGACAGAGGATGAGATGGTGGGATGGCATCACCAACTCAATGGACATGAGATTGAGTAAACTCCGGGAGTTGGTGATGGACAGGGAGGCCTGGTGTGCTGCAGTCCATGAGGTCGCAAAGAATCAGACATGACTGAGTGACTGAACTGAACTGAACTGAATGTAAGTGAAGGCACTCAGTCATGTCCGACTCTTTGTGACCCCATGGACTGTAGCTTACCAGGCTCCTCCGTGCATGGGATTTTCCAGGCAAGAGTACTGGAGTGGGTTGCCATTGCCTTCTCCAGAGGATTTCCTGCCCAGGGATTGAACCCGGGTCTCCCACATTGTAGGCAGATGCTTTACTGTCTGAACCACCAGGGACCTGTGTAACTGAACAGTATTGTTATTTTTAATAAAACAAGTATCCTTATCTTTTAAAGATACATCATAGAACAATTACAAATAAAGTAATATGAGGTCTGAAATTGGATTCAAACTAGTCCAGTATGGATTGGAGGGTGTGATGAGAATATGGATGGAACAAAATTGACCATTTGTTTTGTTGTTCACTCAGTCATGTCCAACTCTTTGCGACCCCATGGACTCTAGCATGCCAGGCTTCCCTGTCCTTCACCATCTCCTGGAGCATTTGTAGATAATGGTTAACTTATCTACATGGTTAAATTATCTCCCTACATTTGTGTATGTTTGAAAATTTTCATAATACAAATATTTTTTAAAAGAAAGACAAAAGGTAAGGGTATACTGGGCTCCCTGCCTTCCAACAAGCCTTTCCTGGACTCACAATTCCAGCTACACTTCTGAAACCTAAGGACCCCTTTTGCTCTCCTAGCCCCTTAGCTCACCTCATCATTACAGCATTTTACGACTGTCTGCCTGTCTGTCCCCCCCCATGAGACAGTCAGCCACTTGAGGGCAAGGATTGTCTATGTCTTTCTAATCATTCTTTCATCAGCTTCAAGTATAGTACCTGACAGAAAAACAGACACTAGACACCTATGCAAATGAAAACCCAGAGTCTACAGAAATCAGATTTCAGTGCACATGGCATTGGTTTTGAGGAAACAGCAACTTGATAGCTGTCTTTTGTCCTAACTGGCAGATATGATTGCATTGACTCAACACCTATATACTGAACCTCACATTGTATGAGAGACATGGTTCTGGAGATGATATACTCTCTATTATTGATTATTTTCCTTTGGGGTCTCCATGAGAGACTGGGGAAAGATGCAGAGGTGCCCATGTATTTGCACACAGGTGCACACACACATACACTCCCACATATAGATGTAGTTATTTGCTCATTGTGGTCCTTTCAGGCTTTAGTTGAAACAAACAAACAAAAATGGTTAGTATTCCTATAGCAATATCTAACATTTCTGTTTGCTCATTTTAGGTACCACACTGATAAATAACATAGGATTGTTTGTTATAGAGAAGAGTTTCTAGTCCTCTTTAATAAAGATTAAGTTTGCTAAGGATAAAAACAACTTAGGTTTCCCCCCAGAGTTCATTTCCTTTCTAAAATAATTAAAAGACTATATATATATATATGAGAAGGCAATGGCTCCCCACTCCAGTACTCTTGCCTGGAAAATCCCATGGATGGGGGATCCTGGTAGGTTTCAGTCTATGGGGTCGCTAAGAGTCGGACACAACTGAGCGTTTTCACTTTCATGCATTGGAGAAGGAAATGGCAGCTCACTCCAGTGTTCTTGCTTGGAGAATCCCAGGAACAGGGGAGCCTGGTGGGCTGCTGTTTATGGGGTTGCACAGAGTCAGACATGACTGAAGCGACTTAGCAGCATATATATATATATATATATATATATATATATATATATATAGTTAGTCACTCAGTCATGTCCAATTCTTTGCAGCTACATGGACTGTAGCCTGCCAGGCTCCTCTGTCCATGGGATTCTCCAGGCAAGACTACTGGAATAGGTAGCCATTTCTATGTTATTTATTCTACTAATAACATGAAACTTGCTAAGTCCTAACAGTTTTCAACAAGTGGTAGATGATATGAGTGGCTTCCCTGGCAGCTCAGTGATAAAGAGTCCACCTGCCAAGCAGGAGTCTTGGGTTGAATCGCTGGGTCAGGAAGATCTCCTGGAGGAGGAAATGCCACCCCACTCCAGTATTCTTGCCTGGAAAATCCCATGGACAGAGGAGACTGGTGGGCTGCAGTGCAGATCACTTCAGTTCAGTCGCTCAGTCGTGTCCAACTCTTTGCGACCCATGAATCGCAGCACGCCAGGCCTCCCTGTACATCACCAACTCCTGGAGTTCACTCAGACTCACGTCCATTGAGTCCGTGATGCCATCCAGCCATCTCATCCTCTGTCGTCCCCTTCTCCTCCTGCCCCCAATCCCTCCCAGCATCAGAGTCTTTTCCAATGAGTCAACTCTTCGCATGAGGTGGCCAAAGTACTGGAGTTTCAGCTTTAGCATCATTCCTTCCAAAGAAATCCCAGGGTTGATCTCTTTCAGAATGGACTGGTTGGACCTCCTTGCAGTCCAAGGGACTCTCAAGAGTCTTCTCCAACACCACAGTTCAAAAGCATCAATTCTTCTGCGCTCAGCCTTCTTCACAGTCCAACTCTCACATCCATACATGACCACAGGAAAAACCATAG
>SJXQ01011770.1:0-106116 GCA_006408695.1 Aepyceros melampus | reverse complement strand
TTCTTAATATCTTCTGCTTCTGTTAGGTCCAGACCATTTCTGTCCTTTATCGAGCCCATCCTTGCATGAAATGTTCTCTTGGTATCTCTAATTTTCTTGAAGAGATCTCTAGTCTTTCCCATTCTGTTCTTTTCCTCTATTTCTTTACATTGATTGCTGAAGAAGGCTTTCTTATCTCTTCTTGCTATTCTTTGGAACTCTGCATTCAGATGCTTATATCTTTCCTTTTCTCCTTTGCTTTTTGCTTCTCTTCTTTTCATAGCTATTTGTAAGGCCTCCCCAGACAGCCATTTTGCCTTTTTGCATTTCTTTTCCATGGGGATGGTCTTGATCCCTATCTCCTGTACAATGTCACGAACCTCATTCCATAGTTCATCAGGCACTCTATCTATCAGATCTAGACCCTTAAATCTATTTCTCACTTCCACTGTATAATCATAAGGGATTTGATTTAGGTCATACCTGAATGGTCTAGGGGTGTTGCTCACTTTCTTCAATTTAAGTCTGAATGTGGCAATAAGGAGCTCATGATCTGAGCCATAGTCAGCTCCCGGTCTTGTTTTTGTTGACTGTATAGAGCTTCTCCATCTTTGGCTGCAAAGAATATAATCAATCTGATTTCGGTGTTGACCATCTGGTGATGTCCATGTGTAGAGTCTTCTCTTGTGTTGTTGGAAGAGGGTGTTTGCTATGACCAGTGCATTTTCTTGGCAAAACTCTATTAGTCTTTGGCCTGCTTCATTCCGCATTCCAAGGCCAAATTTGCCTGTTACTCCAGGTGTTTCTTGACTTCCTACTTTTGCATTCCAGTCCCAGCGCATGTGGTCACAAAGAGTAGGTCACAACTTAGTGACTAAACAACAGGTGATATGAGTCTCTGTTCAATCTCTACCAATCCTATATTAAATACAAATAAAATAATAAAATCAACTTTATAAGGTAAGATGGATAATTCACTCCAATTTTGAGATATTCTTCTCTTCTTGGGAGATTACTTGCTTCCATTTGAGTAAAATCACATCATCTGCCAAGAAAATTTCACATCATATAAAGCATACTTCTCAAGAAATACATACTTAGCTTCATTTATTATTTACTTTAAGTGCTTGAAGTGTGTCAATATTGCTGAACTTATGAAAATTTTCAGTGATGGTGGCTCAGTCTGACAGCTAGAGATGTTTTTCCATATATTTAATTCAGTCAATTCTAAAATAAAATATATTTGCAAGAGCTATTAATGAGCCATGGAATACAACAAAACAGAAGCCAGGATTACTGTTGTAAATTTTCCAATAACCTGTACTAAGTAGAGCCAACTTATTATGATTTTCACTATCAAAGGGTCACATAAACCATGCACCCAGGAGAAGCTGAATGCAGTCTTATCGAATGAGTAAGTGAATTAATACCATCGGTTTGGACTAATGCTGCAGAGTCAATTATTAAAAGCCTGTGTTATAGAAGAATATACATACATAGGGTGATTATTTTAAGAACGTACCAAAATTGTATCTTGACAAAAGACCTTAGAGAACCTCCTTTGATAACAAGAGCCAAAATTGTTGGGACTAGCCCAACAAAGAACCGACATGAGGGAGTGGTGCCGCAGAAGAATAAGGAAAAATAAGACTCAGAAATAAGATAGGGATCAGAGGGCTGATGACGCTTGCAGGCAAAAGCCCAGATCTTAATCCTTCCATGCTTTTTATTGCTAACATCTACTTCCTCGTACCTGCTCTAGAAATATCTGTTTTTCACATCTCAGATTGGGGATAAAGATATACAATGCACAGTCCTCAATGTCAAACCTTCAGGCCTTTCATGGCTCTGTTTAGCCTTTAAACCAGTGATGACCTTTCTCAGCATCTCCCTTAAGGCTCTGGTTACGAGAACAGTCATTAATGGTTTTCCATCAGTCACATCAGTACTTCAGCACCTTGTTTTCAAGATGTTTTTCCACGATGTACTTTTTACTGCTCCCAGTCCTTCGCCTGGGGGTGATGAGAAGGTCATTCTTATTTTTCAAAGAAGCCCTGCTAATTATAGTACAGGCCTGGGCGTAGCATATTCCCTACACATCCCCTTTTTAAATTTTTTGAGCCTTATTTTTGGTGATTATTGTTGATCACAGAAGTCGAAGCGATAGTCACTAATTGCTATTGTTGTCTGTCGACTTTCTTGGTGATTCGCCACCAGACTATGTAGAATCAGAAAAAAAAGATATATAAAGATTAACATAAAACCAGCCATTGATTCTCTGATAGTTTTCAAGTGAGGAATGGGATTTAATTGAGAAATACCCTCTGCTGCTGCTTCTAGCAGATTAGATCTGCTGGGGAAAAGGTGTAGTTTCTGAGAGAAAGTGTCCATAATCTCTTGGTGTAAGTTATTAATATCCAGAGATAGATTACCTTGATTTAAGACGTGTTGTTTAACTTTGTCCCAAGGAAATGAAGATTCATTATATTTGTGAGGAGTGACACAAAAAGAAGCAATGTTCCAATCACACTTAAGCCTAATCTGTTTTTGTAGACTATTTACTTGATCACCTAGTAGTATAACAACCTGTTGTAAATCAACCATTTGTGCAGCTAATTTTCCATCCATTTGTCTTTGGGTGGACCAAAGAACATCAGAATCTTTATGTCATTCTTGCACAGAGTGCACAGTCTGTACACTCTGACGTAATGCCAGTCCTGCTCTATTAATTATAGTACTGGCCTGTGCACAGCCTATCCAAATACATATGATACCTTTAAATATTCTAGCATGATATTTCAGATGGTAATTTCAGTATCAGTTTCTATTATCTATTAATATGAAGACATACTTTATTAAACCAAGAGAAACACCCGCCAATTCTCCAATATGGAGGACCAAAAAGTTATGACCAACCTAGATAACATATTCAAAAGCAGATTACTTTGCCGACTAAGGTCTGTCTAGTCAAGGCTATGGTTTTTCCTGTGGTCATGCATGGATGTGACAGTTGGACTGTGAAGAAGGCTGAGCACCGAAGAATTGATGCTTTTGAACTGTGGCATTGGAGAAGACTCTTGAGAGTCCCTTGGATTGCCAGGAGATCCAACCAGTCCATTCTGAAGGAGATCAACCCTGGGATTTCTTTGGAAGGAATGATGCTAAAGCTGAAACTCCAGTACTTTGGCCACCTCATGCAAAGAGTTGACTCATTGGAAAAGACTTTGATGCTGGGAGGGATTGGGGGCAGGAGGAGAAGGGGACGACCGAAGATGAGATGGCTGGATGGCATCACTGACCCTATGGACGTGAGTCTGAGTGAACTCTGAGAGTTGGTGATAGACAGGGAGGCCTGGTGTGCTGCGATTCATGGGGTTGCAAAGAGTCGGACACGACTGAGCGACTGAACTGAACTGAACTGAACCAGATGTTGATGCCAGAAACCTGGCTTGTACTATATCTTGGACGCTCCCCTTTTCCTAAGCCCGTCTATCTGGTTATTAAAGTGTATTGTGCCTATGATCTAACCATATTTTCTTCTTGTCTGCTTGGAGAGCTCCTACTTTTCCTTCACAATTCTGTGTAGTTTAAATTGACTCTCCCAGACTGACTTAGGCCTTCCTAATATCTAATATACTTTAGTCATATTTCTATTACAGCATATTTATGTGTTATAATATTACCATTATTTGAATTCCTCCTCTCAGGAATGGGATAAATCAGAACCAGTTCTGGAAAGATAAAACTGATGAGGTTAAACCCAAGCCAACATTCACAAGAGAGAATCAAGAATCAGAGATCAGAAACATGCTCTAGAATCAAGGGTCAGATTAAAATGGTACCTGAAGATGAAGCTGATCTGTGTAAAATGGAGGAAAGGACAGAAATGGGTGTAGGTTAGCAAAAGAAAGAGGATCCAGAATGATTGGCACAAACACTGGTGGTCAGAGGCTCACATTTTACTGGATAGAATTCTGATGCATGGGGAATATTAAGCTATTTAACAGAGCTAAGTGAAAGCAATGAGTCAGAAAAGTTCTGTTTATACTATTGGGAGGGCAGAGGTCTGACCACCTCTCTTAAGAGGAAACTAAGGCCTTGGTTAAGCTAGAATTTCAAAGCTAAGAGGATGTGGAGAAAGTAAACTGTTTGTTGTGAGCAGAGGGTAATTTAATCTATAGCTTGGGACCCAGAAACAGTACCCAGAAACAGATAAGGAGGGAGGGAATAACTTGGAAGATTGGGATTGACACATATACATATATATAAAATGGATAACTAATAAGAACCTACTGTATAGCACAGAGAACTCTGCTCAATGCTCTGTAATGGCCTATACGGGAAAATAATCTAAAAAAATGAAAAAGAGAAGAGTGGATATATGTAAAACTGATTCAATTTGCTGTACACTAGAAACTAACACACCATTGTAAATCAACTGTACTCCAGAAAAGAAAAAAAAATTTTTTTTAAAGGCTCGATTCAGAAACAATCAATTGTGATTTTCATCTGGCTGTGTAATAATTCTCTCTGTTCCACAGGCATAGTAAAAATTGACTAACCATCATGTCCTTCTGCCAGAGGAGAAAGCACTCCAGTGGTTTTCCGGTACACAGCTAAATAAATGCTGTTTGGTTCTTGTCGAAGGTTTGTTAGGATGTTATGTAACAGCGGAAGAAGCCTAGAGGGATGGCAAGGCCACTGGATGCTCAGCAGCACGTATAATCTTCCCACTCAGTGCCTTGCCAACGTGGGTGTGTGCACACGGTCCTTCCCGGAGCTGTTCCACGGGGCTCCTGGAGCTGCCGCCCCCATCCTTGGCTGTGTGGCTGGGAATTTCTCTGCTAATGTTCCTCACCCCTTAGGGGGAGTTGTCTGAGGAAGTTCAATCAGGGTCAAGGAGGCTTGTTTTCTCTTCCTCTTCAATGGATTGACTCTATAAACTGATCTGTTCTGTAAACAGAAGGAAATCCTCATTGTCTTTTCACACTTGAGTTTCCCTGCAGACACTAACTCAGGAGTCATGAGTAAGTTGCAAAGTTATTTCATGTACATTTCGTTTGTTTTTTCCTGGAATGATGATGAGATCAAGGCCTGTATCTAGGAAAGAATTTGTGAGAACCTCTGGAAGTATAAGGTGTTTATTAGGATAGATGGTGAGGATTTGAAGTTACTTTATTCCTTTTCAATTCTGCTATTCTCTAAGGATTTTAACCATGTTGCCTGAAACGTCATCAAACAAATGCTTTTGTGATAGACCTTTCCAAAGAGCAAAATATTAGAAAGTTCCAGCCTAGCCTGTGTCTTGATATTCAGTTCCTCCAATTTTCAGGATTATATAAAATGAGGCATCCTAAAGTTGCAAGAAACCTTTATCTGTTTCTTCAGACAATTGAAAGGATACCATATATTAGGTGCCAAAATATTAGATCTCCAAGGAGCTAAGATCAAAAAAACAGTATCTAGAGAAAAACTAGTCAAAAATTTTTTCCATAGAATTTTAAAATTATAGGGTGAAATGCTGTTAGAAATGAATGAAATAGTCAACACATTTCTGTCACTCTACAGATGAGGAAGCCAAGGCCATGCAGATGACATGATGTATTCGTAGTGAAAAAATTCATAGGTAGAAAACCAGGATAAGAATATAGGTCTTCCATTCCTCAAAATCCAAGGCTATGCTCCAGAAAATGTCCATTGCACATCCTCCATTCCCAAATTGCACATTTAGAAATATATGTTTCATATTAAAATTCCAAGTCAGTATGCAGATTAAAGGATATTTTGCCACATATTTTCTTAAACATTTCCAAACATGCTTTTGTTTCAACCTTGCATTTGGTCTTTATTCTCAACTTAAAAGTTTAGTTTAAAAGCAAGCCTTTGGAGTATTTTAAAAAATGGAGATTTCCTTTGCTTCTGAGACCTTAGAGCTTCCTTAGATCTTATTTTGTATTAGCTAGTTGGATTTTTCATTTTTAAATATCTCTATTTTCATTTAACTAAATGTGTTTAGACTTATCCGGAGAAGGCAATGGCACCCCACTTCAGTACTCTTGCCTGGAAAATCCCATGGATGGAGGAGCCTGGTAGGCTGCAGTCCATGGGGTCGCTAAGTCGGACACGACTGAGCAACTTCACTTTCACTTTTCACTTTCATGCATTGGAGAAGGAAATGGCAACCCACTCCAGTGTTCTTGCCTGGAGAATCCCAGGGACGGGGGAGCCTGGTGGGCTGCCGTCTGTGGGGTCGCACAGAGTCGGACACGACTGAAGTGACTCAGCATAGCATAGCATTATCACTTATCTCTTTGCACTTGAAATCCTAGTCTTATTCAGCCATAAAAGTCTAAATATAATTTAACACCTAACAAGAAAATAAGTATAATTGAAAAACTATGACAGTTTTGCTAAATTGAGCAGTGGGAGCATTCTCAGTCGCTTCAGTCGTGTTTAACTCTTTGCAGCCCCATGGACTGTAGCCCACCAGGCTCCTCGGTCCTTATTCTCCAGGCAAGAATACTAGAGTGGGTTGCCATGCCCTCCTCCAGGGGATCTTCTTGACCCGGGATCGAACCTGTGCTTCCTGCATTGCAGAGGGACTCTTTACCACTCTGCCACCGGGGAAGCCCAAATTGAGCAGCACTTCTTAGAAAATCATCAGGAATATGAATTCTCTGATTATGAACTAAACACGTGTTGGTGGTGTTTAGTCGCTAAGTCACGTCCAATCTTTTTGTGACCCCATGCACTGTCAACCCACCAGGCTCTTCTCTCCATGGGATTTCCCAGGCAAGAATACTGGAGCGGGTTGCCATTTCCTTCTCCAGCGGCTCTTCCCAACCCAGGAATCCAACCTGCATCTCCCGTATCACAGGCAGATTCTTTACACTGAGCCACCAGAGAAGCCCCTACATGCTTGTTAGAACCGAATAACAACTACCACCTTCTCTAAACTCTACTATTTAGATCCTGATTGTAATGGCATTTTACCAAGGAAACGTATGGTCATTCTTTTGGAGATCTGAAGATAGCAATTATGTATTACTTAAATTAGAAAAATGATGTATTTGTTGGCCATTACAGATACCTTCTTTGGAGAAATGTCTGTTTAGGTCTTCTGCCCATTATTTATTTATTTATGAGAGGTGTGAGCTGCTTGTATATTTTGGAGATTAATCCCTTTTTAATTGCTTTATTTGTTATTATTCTCTCTCAGTTTGCAGGTTGCCTTTTCACCTTGATTATAGTTTTCTTTGCTGTGCAAAAGTTTTTAAGTTTAATTAGGTCTCATTTGTTTATTTTAATTTTTATTTCCATTACTCTAGTAATACCTCCCACTGGTCAGAATGGCCATCATCAAAAAATCTACAAATAGAAGAAAAGGAATCCCCTTGCACTGTTGTTGAGAATGTAAATTGATAGAGCCACTATGGATAACAGTAAGGAGATTTCTCAAAAAGCTAAGAATAAAACTACCATATGACCCAGCAATACCACATTAGGCATATACTCGAAGAAAACCCTAATTGAAAAAGACACATGTACTCCAGTGTTCATCGCAGAACCATTGACAATAGCCAGGACATGGAAGCAACCTAGACATCCATCGACAGATAAATGGATAAAGGAGTTATGTTACATATATACAGTAGAATGTTACTTAGCCATAAAAATAATGGATTTGAGTCAGTTGAACTGAGCTGGATGAACCTAGAGGCTGTTATATGAAGTAAATGAAGTATATGAATGAAGTATGCCAGAAAGAGAAAAACAAATATCATATATTAATGCATGTATATGGAATTTTGAAAAATGATACTGATGAACCTATTTACAGGACAGGAATAGAGATGCAGGCAAAGAGAACAGACTTGTGGACTGAGCCAGGAGAGACTCGGATTGGATGGACGAGAGATCAGCATTGACATATATATATTACCACTCTTGCCTGGAGAATCCCATGGACAGAGGAGCCTGGTAGGCTACAGTCCATGGGGTCGCAAAGAGTCGGACACGACTGAGCGACTTCACTTTCACTTTCCCTTAGTGCCGCATAACACAGGGAGCTCAACCTAGCATTCTGTAACACCTAGAGGGGTGGGATGGAGTGAGAAGGTGGGTGGAAGGTTCAAGAGGGTGGGGACATATGTATACTTGTGTCTGATTCACACTGGTTTTTGGCAGAAGCCAATACAACATTGTAAATAATTGTCCTCCAATTAAAAAAAAAAAGAAATTAGAAAAATGAAAGATTATTATAGTGGAGATTTTCTTTCTCCAGGCTGACTGCAGTTTCAAAGAATAAATATTAGATGAGAATTATTAGGAATTTTAATTCAGATCTATTTAATATTCTTGAGAAGTTCATAAAAAATAATTGCTGACATCTCATCATCCAACAATTTCAAAGCACTTCCTACTCAGTATAAAAGAGACCTCATGTTCTGTATAATCATGCTGTCTGAAGAAGAGAAAAGACTTTAACAGAAAGTGATTTTCTTTCCCAGGAATTAAAAGGAGTGGAAAAAAACCAAGTTGTTAAGTGAAAATATAATCACTGTAGTAAGAATGTTAAATGTGGCTACAAACAAAATCAATATACTTTATATCCAAAGAGGTATCATTAGAATTGCTATAACGGATAAATAATTATTTTACAATAAAACTATGTATTTTACCAAAACACTTTCCTTAGGTAACAGAAAAGTGGGCAAATTTAAACACAGTGACTCATGACCACCTGCTACTTCTGAAAATCCAGTGATATGCATACCTATTATTCAGAGGTTAGTAATGCCCTCTAGAGCTCTCTTTTTATTCTCCTCCTTTGTCAGCCAACTCACTTTATGGCTATTAAGTCCATAAAGCTTTTGAATCCTCTACAGGTCACCTCATAATAAAAGTTGACCACCTGACACCCAGTCCCTACCTACAATCCATCCGTATTTTGTGAAAATATGTTAATCCCTCCCTAAGACCGTGATAACCTGAGTCAACAGTGAGCACATTAGTGAAATACAATTGCTGGTTTAACGGAGTAATTCCAGTTAGCCACTGAGCATGAGGCATCTTCTACTTCTCCCATTGTCTAGAGATTCATTCAGTTTGTCAGTAAGCTGAGTGGACATAATAGAGGAGGCAATGAAATCATGGGTTGATCTGTCCATCTAAAATGTCTACCATTATTTTTAAAAATGTTTAATATTAATTCAGTTTTTGAATTAATAATTCATATCTAGACAGAGGCTTTGAACTATAACAAGTAACAATATTTGAACTAAGAAAAGTTACTAAAATGCTTTATGTCAAATATTGAGTTGGCCAAAACTTTCATTCGAGGTCTTCCATTACATCTTATGGAAAACTGGAGCAAATTTTTTGGCCAACATAATATTTTTATTGACCTTTGGGATAGTCTATAGAGTTCCTGAAAGAAAATGAAACACCTCTAAAAGTGTAAAACAAATTTATAGCACTTACAGAAAAGTAAAAAATATGTTTGTTTTTTTTTTCAAAACAAAATAAGTAAAGATTAGGACAGCTGACCTATTAATAGATGAAACTCTACAAAGACTGGTTCCAAATAGGAAAAGGAGTATGTCAAGGCTGTATATTGTCACTCTGCTTAGTTAACTTATATGCAGAGTACATCATGAGAAACGCTGGACTGGAAGAAGCACAAGCTAGAATCAAGATTGCCGGGAGAAATATCAATAACTTCAGATATGCAGATGACATCACCCTTATGGCAGAAAGTGAAGAGGAGCTAAAAATCCTCTTGATGAAAGTGAAAGAAGAGAATAAAAAGTTGGCTTAAAGCTCAACATTCAGAAAACGAAGATCATGGCATCTGGTCCCATCACTTCATGGGAAATAGATGGGGAACCAGTGGAAACGGTGGCAGACTTTATTTTTTTGGGCTCCAAAATCACTGCAGATGGTGACTGCAGCCAGAAATTAAAAGACGTTTACTCCTTGGAAGAAAAGTTATGACCAACCTAGATAGCATATTCAAAAGCAGGGACATTACTTTGCCAAAAAAGGTCCATCTAGTCAAGGCTATGGTTTCTCCAGTGGTCATGTATGGATGTGAGAGTTGGACTGTCAAGAAAGCTGAGTGCCGAAGAATTTATGCTTTTGAACTGTGGTGTTGGAGAAGTAATAATTCATATCTAGACAGAGGCTTTGAACTATAACAAGTAACAATATTTGAACTAAGAAAAGTTACTAAAATGCTTTATGTCAAATATTGAGTTGGCCAAAACTTTCATTCGAGGTCTTCCATTACATCTTATGGAAAACTGGAGCAAATTTTTTGGCCAACATAATATTTTTATTGACCTTTGGGATAGTCTATAGAGTTCCTGAAAGAAAATGAAACACCTCTAAAAGTGTAAAACAAATTTATAGCACTTACAGAAAAGTAAAAAATATGTTTGTTTTTTTTTTCAAAACAAAATAAGTAAAGATTAGGACAGCTGACCTATTAATAGATGAAACTCTACAAAGACTGGTTCCAAATAGGAAAAGGAGTATGTCAAGGCTGTATATTGTCACTCTGCTTAGTTAACTTATATGCAGAGTACATCATGAGAAACGCTGGACTGGAAGAAGCACAAGCTAGAATCAAGATTGCCGGGAGAAATATCAATAACTTCAGATATGCAGATGACATCACCCTTATGGCAGAAAGTGAAGAGGAGCTAAAAATCCTCTTGATGAAAGTGAAAGAAGAGAATAAAAAGTTGGCTTAAAGCTCAACATTCAGAAAACGAAGATCATGGCATCTGGTCCCATCACTTCATGGGAAATAGATGGGGAACCAGTGGAAACGGTGGCAGACTTTATTTTTTTGGGCTCCAAAATCACTGCAGATGGTGACTGCAGCCATGAAATTAAAAGACGTTTACTCCTTGGAAGAAAAGTTATGACCAACCTAGATAGCATATTCAAAAGCAGGGACATTACTTTGCCAAAAAAGGTCCATCTAGTCAAGGCTATGGTTTCTCCAGTGGTCATGTATGGATGTGAGAGTTGGACTGTCAAGAAAGCTGAGTGCCGAAGAATTTATGCTTTTGAACTGTGGTGTTGGAGAAGACTCTTGAGAGTCCCTTGGACTGCAAGGAGATCCAACCAGTCCATTCTAAAGGAGATCAGTCCTGGTTGTTCTTTGGAAGGACTGTGCTAAAGCTGAAACTCCAATACTTTGGCTACCTGATGCAAAGAGTTGACTCATTGGAAAAGACTCTGATGCTGGGAGGGATTGGGGGCAGGAGGAGAAGGGGATGACCGAGGATGAGATGGCTGGATGGCATCACTGACTCAATGCACGTGAGTTTGAGTGAACTCCGGGAGTTGGTGATGGACAGGGAGGCCTGGCGTGCTGCGATTCATGGGGTCGCAAAGAGTCAGACACAACTGAGCGACTGAACTGAAATGAACTGACTGACTACAAAGTATCTTGCCTTGAACCCCTTATTTGACAGAGGAAAAAAAAATCTAAAAACCAGATAAGTTAACTGACAGAGGTAAGTACAGGTCAGTGGCTATTAGTGAATAAACAAGAAACAGACAAAAGGTCACATGAATCTCTCTTCTCTGCTCTTTGTATGTGGGATAGAGGTAATGCTCATCCTCCTATATCCCCTTTTAGGACTCCCATCAACCCCATGATGTTTCTTTGTTCCAAGTGCTTAGGCTATGTCCTGTTCCTAAAAAGTCTGGTTTTCCAGTACTTAGCAGCAGCAGCAGCATTGTTTGGAAAATAATCTCTTAAGCCATTATATGGTCTTAAACCAAAATGTGCTCCATGGCATATGATTAGATGCTGCCTAACAAAAGAGGTCTCTGATAAAATGAGGTTTGGAAATTCTAGGTTAAACAAAGGTTTCTTTTCTTTTCTGTACACTTTTTCTTGGTCTTTAATATCTTCAGATATTCATATTCCAACTTTAGTACATTTTTTGTTGTTTTAAAACAAAGTGTATGTCACAGGCACTATAATAAATTAAAACACAATTTGGGAAACACTGTTACATAAGCTAATTCCTAATGAATTTATCTAAGATGTCTCCTTTCCAGAAAGATACTTTTTTACAATTCTGAATGATCATTTTGGAATCTGTCAAACACATAGTAGAAAATTAAACTGACCCCTTATTCATACTAGCCAAAGATAAGAAGAGTCTAGAGTATCTGCATTTTAAATTGGCTTTTGGAAGATTAAAAGGCTTTAAGATGTGAAGAAATTACAATTTAAGATGGCATTTCATGTACTGTGAATAAGATACTCAAATTGCTTCACTTATGTATCTTCCCTGTAAAGTTGATCCTAATCTAATAGAGGTGCCATTTCTTGAGCACCGCATGCCAGGCTGTGCTAAGCATTTTGCATTATTCACAACAGCCCTTTAAAGAAGACCCTTTTATAATTCAAACTGGTCTAGTTCCCAGGCCTATGCTATTAACCTCACTATGACACACTTTCACCAGTCCATCCAATTACCAAAGTTCCAGGAATTCAAACATGAACTCTGCTTTTTCCTTCATACCACAGCTCCAGAAAGTGTCAGGATTTAAGCCAGGACTCTGTCCATATTCCAGAATCATTTCCCTCTCCTTGTATAGGAAATGTTGAACCTCTTTACAGTAAACACTTTGATTTCCTCTATGAATAACAATGGACTTCCCTGGTGGCTCAGTGGTTAAGAATTCGCTGGCCAGTGCAGGAGACTTGGTTTCAATCTGTGGATAGGGAAGATGACGTGAAGAAGGAAATGACAACCCACTCCAGTGTTCTTGCCTGGAAAATTACATGAACAGAGGAGGCTGGCGGGCTACAGTCCACGGGTTGCAAAGAGTCAGACACAAATGAACGTGTACACACACGTGGATAACAATGTCATAAATTAGACAGGTGCAAGGCATGCAATTGTGTTAATTCCATCTTCAAAGGGGACTTGGTGGTGACCCTGGTTAGTTCACAGTAGTTATGGTTTCTTTTTTGAGTTGAGCAATACTCAAAGTGTAGTCCTGCCACTTCCAAACTCTTTGTTATGGATCTATGATAAAGGGCTTATTCCAGAAAACAGATCAGCTACCTCATTAAGCACACTATTTAGTTCAACTGACATTTGCTTTCAAGGCAAAAGGAGGGAAGCAGGGTATAGTTTTGTGCTCTGGTACAAACTCCTGTGCTGTGCTGTGCTGAGCTTAGTTGCTCAGTGTATCTGAATCTTTGCGACCCCATGGACTGTAGCCCTCTAGGCTCCTCTTGTCCATGGGATTCTCCAGGTAAGCATACCGGAGTGGGTCGCCATGTCCTCCTCCAAGAGATCTTCCCAATCCAGGGATCAAATCCAGGTCTCCTAAATTGTAGGCAGATTCTTTATCATCTGAGCCACCAGGGAAGTCCATGAATACTGGAGTGGGTAGCCTATCCCTGTTTTGGAGAAGACTCTTGAGAGTCCGTTGGACAACAAGGAGAGCCAATCAATCCATCCTAAAGGAAATCAGTCCTGAATATTCATTGAAAGGACTGAGGCTGAAGCTGAAACTCCAATACATTGACCACCTGATGCAAAGAACTGTCCCATTGGAATAGACCCTGATGCTGGGAAAAACTGAAGATGCGAGGAGAAGGGGACAACAGAGGATGAGATGGTTGGATGGCATCACCAACTCAATGGACATGAGTTTGAGTGGGCCCTAGGAGTTGGTGATGGACAAGGAAGCCTGGCATGCTGCAGTCCACGGGGTCACAAAAAGTCAGGCACGACTGAGTGACTGAACTGAACTGAACTGAGCCTATCCCTTCTCGAGGGGATCTTCCCGACCCAGGAATCAAACCGGGGTCTCCTGCATTGCAGGTATACTCTTTACCAGCTGAGCTACCAGAGAAGTGCACAAACTCCCTACCTCACCTCGGATGGATACAGACAGGCTATGAGAAACGTTGCTCTAACTGACTTGGTTTGACATTATTTTGTTTTGATCCTAAGATCTAGGTGGTAGAGTAAAAGGAGTATGGACTTTGGAAGCATGCAATCTGGGTTACCGGTGACAATTTTGTTGCTTACTTGCAATGTAATGTTGGGAAATTCATATAAACTCTTTGAGTCTCAGTTTTCTTGTCTATAAAATGGAGAAATTCATTATTTCTTCCCAGGTTGGTTGCAAAGAGGAAATCAGACAATGTTTTTAAAGTTCCTAACCATATGTGGATAATATATTTGTTAATATGATAGTAACTTCACTCCCTTTCTGTTTCTACCACAGGGCTTCCAATACCATGTCCTGGAATTTTGGTATTTTTGGAATCAGGATTTTTCATTGAGATAGGTTGTTCACTGTAGTTTTTTTTTTTTTTTTGAGGTTATCATTTATTTTATTTTTTTTTCATTACCAAAATATTTATTGCATAACTTTTTGATAATTATAAACTATAATGGAGAGTTTACATGTTCCATATAAACATGGAAAATAACTTGAAATCCTAATTCATAATTTCTACCTCTAAGAAATCAACATTCATTTTCTTGGTTGTTTTTTTTTTTTTTAGTCTTTTTCTTTGTACATGAATATATTTGTTTTTTATTTTTATTTTTTAATTTTAATTAATTTTTATTTTTTAGTTTGTTTTGCTTTACAATACTGTATTCGTTTTGCTATACATTGACATGAATCAGCCACGAGTGTACATGAACTCCCAATCCCGACCCCCACCTCCCTGCTCCCGCCCCAGACCATCTCTCTGGATTATCCCCATGCATCAGTCCCAAGCATCCTGCATCGAGCCTAGACCAATGATTCATTTCACTTATGATATCATACATGTTACACTGCCACTCTCCCAAATCTTCCCACCCTCTCCCTCTCCCACAGAGTCCAAAAGGCTGTTCTATACATCTGTGTCTCTTTTGCTGTCTTGCATACAGGTTTATCATTACCATCTTTCTAAATTCCATATATATGTGTAAGTATACTGTATTGGTGTTTTTCTTTCTGGGTTACTTCAATCTGTATAATTGGCTCCAGCTTCATCCACCTCATTAGAACTGATTCAAATGTATTCTTTTTAATGGCTGAGTAATACTCCATTGTGTATATGTACCAGAGCTTTCTTATCTATTCATCTGCTGATGGACATCTAGGTTGCTTCCATGTCCTGGCTATTATAAATAGTGCTGCGATGAACATTGGGGTACTCGTGTCTCTTTCAATCCCCAGTGGGATTGCTGGGTCATAAGTAAAGCAGAACAAAAAGGTAAGAAGTGTAGCAATGGTAGAAAAAATAGATCCTTAAAATGCATAATTATTAAGATTTATACAGAATAAAAAAATCATTCATCTTACTTTCTTGACATCTTCTAGGGAAAGAAGTTAAGGATTAAGTTCTCTGGATTATCCCCATGCATCAGTCCCAAGCATCCTGCATCGAGCCTAGACCAATGATTCATTTCACTTATGATATCATACATGTTACACTGCCACTCTCCCAAATCTTCCCACCCTCTCCCTCTCCCACAGAGTCCAAAAGGCTGTTCTATACATCTGTGTCTCTTTTGCTGTCTTGCATACAGGTTTATCATTACCATCTTTCTAAATTCCATATATATGTGTAAGTATACTGTATTGGTGTTTTTCTTTCTGGGTTACTTCAATCTGTATAATTGGCTCCAGCTTCATCCACCTCATTAGAACTGATTCAAATGTATTCTTTTTAATGGCTGAGTAATACTCCATTGTGTATATGTACCAGAGCTTTCTTATCTATTCATCTGCTGATGGACATCTAGGTTGCTTCCATGTCCTGGCTATTATAAATAGTGCTGCGATGAACATTGGGGTACTCGTGTCTCTTTCAATCCCCAGTGGGATTGCTGGGTCATAAGTAAAGCAGAACAAAAAGGTAAGAAAGTGTAGCAATGGTAGAAAAAATAGATCCTTAAAATGCATAATTATTAAGATTTATACAGAATAAAAAAATCATTCATCTTACTTTCTTGACATCTTCTAGGGAAAGAAGTTAAGGATTAAGAAGAAGCATCAACCTGCCTTTGCTGATTTCTGAAATTATCCTGTGAATATATATATATATATATATATACACACACACATTGGTCTCTATCATCTCAAAGAACTATTATTTCTTATTTCTTTGCTTCAGTTCATCCCCCAAGAGTATTGTATTAAATCTATTTAGAAAGATATGGGGGCTACAACTTGTCAAAGTTAATCAGATTTCATAATACTTTAAAAACAGTATTTAAATAGACCTTAAAACATAAGTGTTCAAGTACATTTGCGTAGCAGAGTTCTTGCTGGATTCTACTAGTGGCCTCTTTTTATAATTGGCTTGTTATTGATCCAGGCTTAGTTCATACAATTGTTATTGTTGATAAACATGAGAAGAATTTTGGAAAAGCATAGTAATCATTCACATTTCAATAGCTATGGTAGGATGTTGCTAAATCTACCTGAAGTTCTCAGATGACCTAGAGTATGACTTTATGACATAGGCAATTAATATTTTGCTTTACTACAGCACTTCCTTGCTAGAAATTGTGTTTAAGTTTCAGGATTTCATATTAGGACAGCATTTGCAATATATTCTCAACGTTTACTATTGCAGAAAAAAGCAAGGAGGAACTAAAAAGCCTCTTGATGAAGGTGAAAGTGGAGAGTGAAAAAGCTGGCTTAAAACTCAACATTCAAAAAAAAAAAGGTCATGGAATCCAGTCCCATTACTTCGTAGCAGAAAGATGAGGAAGCAATGGAAACAGTGAAAGACTTTATTTTCTTGGGCTGCAGAATTACTGCAGATGGTGACTGCAGTCATGAAATTAAAAAACGCATGCTTCTTTGAAGAAAAGCTATGATTAACCCAGACAATTGGATTTACAGTTTATTAAAAATCAGAGACATTACTTTGCCTACAAATTTCCATCTAGTCAATGCTATGGTCGAGATGGTTGGATGGCATCACCAACTCAATGGACATGAGTTTGGGCAAACTCCAGGAAATAGTGAAGGACAGGGAAACCTGGTATGTTGCAGTCCATGGGGTGGCAAACTGTCAGACATGACTGAGCCACTGAACAACAACAACACATTTATTATAGAATATAGTTGCTTACCACTGTAAACTTTGAAGTATTAGAAGTATTAACACCACCATCAACAATACATAGTTTATTTTTAGGTACATAGCTTAAAATGAAAAGCTCAGTCATAAATAAAGAATAGAAGAGAAAGTCAGAGAATAAGAATTATTATCATTTTATTCAATGAATGCCTATGATTTTTATGCCTTTAATTTTTAAAAAAATTCACTCTAATTGTAAATGTATCTATTCAGCACAGAAAGGATAGACAAATACAATAAGAACAGACATTTCTCAAGGTGCTTAGGCTGATTCTACCTAACATGTCTCTAGAATACTTTCTCAAACAGTAGAGATAGGAATAATGAATTAATTTACTTTACATAAAAAATATTTTGCTTAACACTTGATATAGCCTGAGCGAGTTAATTGTTGTATTACATATTCCTCATCCATTAAAAGAAAAGGCAGAAGAGACTTGTGTGCTCTCCATTCCTTTGTTTTGAGATTTCTCTGCAGGGGATTTAAACTCTCTAGTGCTCACATTACACATAAAAGGCACAGTGGAAAACCAAGCAATTATCCAACTGTGTTCATATTTTACTGAATTTGCCTCAATTATAATGGAAACTTCAGTAAAATAGTATCTGTTCAGAATTACTTAACTGTTGCCTCAATTTCTTCCACTAACTTTGTCTATACATAGTTCCATAACCTTTAAAATGGGATCACTTGAATTGTCTTGCACTGTCAGTGGGAATGTAAATTAGCCACTATGGAAAACAGTATAGAGGCTCTTTAAAAAACTAAAAATAGTATTGTCATTTGATCCAGCAATCCCACTCCTGGGCATACACCCAGACAAAAGTATAATTTGAAAAGACACATGCAACCCTAGGTTCATCAGTTCAGTTCAGTTGCTCAGTCGTGTCTGACTCTTAGTGACCCCATGGACTGCAGCATGCCAGGCTTCCCTGTCCATCACCAACTCCCAGGGCCTACTCAAACTCATGTCCATCAAGTTGGTAATGCCATCCAACTATCTTGTCTTCTGTCATCCCCTTCTCCTTCTGCCTTCAATCTTTCCCAGCATCAGGGTCTTTTCCAATGAGTCAGTTCTTCTCATCAGATGGCCAAAGTATTGGAGTTTCAGCTTTGGCATCAGTCCTTCCAATGAATATTCAGGACTAATTTCATTTAGGATTGACTGAGTGGATCTCCTTGCAGTCCAAGAGACTCTCAAGAGTCTTCTCCAACAGCACAGTTCAAAAGCATCAATTCTTTGGTGCTCAGCTTTCTTTGTAGTCTAACTCGCACATCCATACTTGACTACTG
The DNA here is from genome assembly GCA_006408695.1 of Aepyceros melampus. Classification (NCBI taxonomy): domain Eukaryota; kingdom Metazoa; phylum Chordata; class Mammalia; order Artiodactyla; family Bovidae; genus Aepyceros; species Aepyceros melampus. The sequence goes on along the minus strand of SJXQ01011770.1, from coordinate 87,694 downwards.
GAAAAACCATAGCTTTGATGTTTTCCATCAATGTCTTTGCTTTTTAGTATGCTATCTGTGTTTGTCATAGCTTTTCTTCCAAGGAGCAAGCATCTTTTAATTTCATGACTGCAGTCACCATCTGCAGTGATTCTGGAGCCCAAGAAAATAAAGTCTCTCACTGCCATTTGCAACATCATGGATGCATCTAGAGATTACCATACTAAGTGAAGTAAGTCAGAAAGACAGATACCATATGATATCATTTATGTGGAACCTAAAATATGACACAAATGAACATATCTACAAAACAAAAACAGACTCACAAATATAGAGAACAGACATGGTTGCCAAGGGGGAGATGGACTAGGGAGGGAAGGACTGGGAGCTTGGTAATAGCAGGTGCAAACTATTATACACAGGATGGATAAACGACAAGATCCTACTATACAGCATAGGGAATTATATTCAGTATTCTATGATAATATTGGAATAATGGAAACCATAATGGAAATAATGGAAACCATAATGGAAAAGAATACATGCATATATTTATAACTGAGTCACTTTGCTGTACAAATTAAACACATAAATCAACGAATACTTCAATAATTTTTTAAGCAGATGAGATTTAAAAAAATGAGATCCCTTGAAATTTCATTTTAAAATAATCTTAGAAAAGATGCTAATGCTGAATACTTCTTTCCAGTCTCTGATGAAGGAAAGCAGTAACCTTCATCCCTGAAGAGTTATGACCATGTAAACACAAAATATTTGTCTAGCATGTGATCAGACAAATAAGCACAAATAAGTCATTAGAATGTGCTACATCACAATCATGACTTAGAAATAATATAATTAGTGTATCAAAATTACTATATTGTTATAAATATACCAATAGAAACATAAGGGAAAAAACCTGTCATAAGCGTATGGCCATGTTTTCACAGGGGTGGAGGAGCACAGAGAGGATGTATTTCTCTTCATTTGTCTGAGCAAATGTTTGCTTTGGTCTATTTTTGCTTCCTGTCCACTTCCTACTAAACAAGTCACACCAGAATCATCATGTCAATATTTAAGGGACTTATTTAGCAACTGCATTGTCTGCACTTCCTGTAATCACTGAACATTGTGTAGCTATTTTGTACTTTCAAAATAAGTTTTAATCATACTTACCCCATCCTTATGACGTTTTCCCACATGCAGCCTCCACATTTTCAAATCAAACAACTTTTAATAATGTATCATCAATTCTAGAGTTGTGCTCCTTGTTTCATACTGAATGCTTCAAAGAAGCTGGAGGAAAGGTATAAAATTAATTCACTAATCCAACCTACTGACCTGCTGAATCGAGAAGTCTCCAGCCATAAACCCTTGGCATCTGCATTTTTCCCCTATACTTTTGATAATTTCCTTCTCTTATTTGGATCCCTTGTTCATTAGGTATTGAATATTCTAGGCTGATTCTGTGTGTGTGTGTGTATGTGTAGTCACTCAGTTGTGTCTGATGCTTTGTGACCCTGTGGACTATAACACACCAGGCTCCTCTATCTATGGAACATTCCAGGCAAGAATACTGGAGTGGGTTGCCATATCCTCCTCCAAGTGATCTTCCTAACCCAGGAACTGAACCCACGTCTCCTGCGTTCCCTGCATTGCAAGCAGATTCTCTGCCACTGGGGAAGCCAGATTGACTCTGATCGCCTTATAATGTCTTTCCTATTGCCTCTTTCCACTTTGCTGCCTTTTTACTCTCCTTTTTAGGATATACCTCAGTTTTATCTTCCAGCCTTTCCACTGATTTATTTTGCCATCCTTTTAAAAACTGTATTTCTTTTATTTATTATTATTATTTTACTTTACAATATTGTATTGGTTTTGCCACACATCAACATGAATCCGCCAAGGGTGTACATGTGTTCACAATCCTGAACCCCCCTCCCACCTACCCCCCCAACACCATCCCTCCGAGTCATCCCAGTGCACCAGCCTCAAGCATCCTGCACCCTGCATCGAACCTAGACTGGCAATTCGTTTCTTATATGATATTATACATGTTTCAAATGTAATACACCACATTAACAATTGAAAAATAAAAGCCATATGATCATCTCAACAGATGCAGAGGAAGCCTTTGACAAAATTCAACATCCATTTATGATAAAAACTCTCCAGAAAGCAGGAATAGAAGGAACATACCTCAACATAATAAAAACTATATACGTATTTCTTTTAATTTTTCTTTTTCCATTGTGCCCTGTTCTTTTTTGTTTGTTTGTTTTTCTTGTAACTTATAGTTTCAAACCAGAAAAGTAACAAGAATAAGAATGGCGCAAGGAATGTGCATATACTTCTTACCCAGTTCACCTACCATTGTCTGTACATGCTCATTCTGTTTGCTCCACCTCCATATATCTTTCTCCCTGTATCAATAGAGAGTAAGTTGCATATATTATGATCCTTAAACCCAAAACACTCAAGTATTTCATAAGAATATGAATGTTTTCATACATAAACATAATATTTTCAAACATAAACTGCTTTGCAGTGGTCAATTTTAGCAAATTTAACAGTAGTGCTTGCTTTTATCTCATCTACCCTCCATATCTCAATTTTGTCTGTTGACCCAATATTTTTATGGCCTTTTCCACCTGTGAGTAACAGGACTGAGACAGGATCATGTATTACATTTGGTCATCATATCTGGGACATTCCCAGCCTTTCTTTGTCTTTTTTTTTAAATTAATTTTTATTTTTTAGTTTGTTTTGCTTTACAATACTGTATTCATTTTGCTATACATTGACATGAATCAGCCACAAGTGTACATGAACTCCCAGTCCCGACCCCCCCCCTCCTGCCCCACACCATCTCTCTGGATTATCCCCGTGCATCAGTCCCAAGCATCCTGCATCGAACCTAGACCGGCGATTCGTTTCACTTATGATATCATATATGTTACACTGCCACTCTCCCAAATCATCCCACCCTCTCCCTCTCCCACAGAGTCCAAAAGGCTGTTCTATACATCTGTGTCTTTTGCTGTCTCACATACAGGTTTATCATTACCATCTTTCTAAATTCCATATATATGTGTAAGTATACTGTGTTTTCTTTCTGGCTTCACTCTGTATAATTGGCTCCAGCTTCATCCACCTCATTAGAATTGATTGAAATGTATTCTTTTTTTTTTTTTAATGTATGTAAGACCTAAACAAAATAAAAGTGACAAAGAGCTGAACATATTTAGGAGACTGTCATCCGTTCTGTTCAGAAAAGCAAGAGTAGAGGTATAGGCTAGTGAAGATGAACATGGAGAGTACAATAAAGCCTCTAACTCTCCCCCTCTTCACCCTCCCCCCAACCTGTTTCAAGCCCATTGCCACATGAGTTTGCAATTCCTTTCATTAAGCAGACAGGATTCTGTTTCCTGAACCCTGATTTGGAGCAGTCTTATGACCTCCATTGCACCAAAAAATTTAGCAGATATGACAGTGTGTTGCTTCTGAGCCTAGGCCTCAAAAAACCTTGTATGTTTCTGATTCTGGTTTCTTTTGTACCTCTATCATTTTCATAAACCACGCCCAGCCTACCCTGCTAGAAGATGAGGGACACAGGCTGAGTCAAGCTGTCCCAGTTTTTCAGCTAAGCCTGTCTTGGACCAGTCAAGGCCAGCCAACCACCAGAAACAAGAGCAACTTCAGCCAAGATCCAAGGGAGCCAACACAGTATACCAGTCCAGACAAGAGAGCATTAATGTTTCCTAAGTACGTTTCTGAGACTTTGCGGTTGTTTGTTACACAGCATTGTCCTGGCAATACACAACTGATACAGAAAGATAGTTGTTAGTCAGGTATGGAGGATCTTGTCTGTTACTCTGAGGAATCTGAGCTTATGAAATGGAAAACAAACCTGAAGGGTAATCAAAGGAGAGAAACATGACTTAGTTTGCATTTTGGAAAAGTAACTCTAGCTACAATGTGCAGGCTGAGTTGAGAGTGGAATCTTTTGCAATAGTTCAGTTAAAAGACGGCAAATGCCTCAATGATGTAACATCAGTGGGTACAATAAGGAGAAGACAAATACCAGAGACATCGAAGAAGCAGATGATTTAGCATAAGGTAAATGACTGTGAAGAAAGAGAGGGAAAGGAAATTCTGGTGTGTTTCCAGGTTTTGGTGCCATGAAATGAACTCATACTAAATTCTGGGAGGAAATAGAGTAAGTTTATTTTTACTGTATTAAATTACTAGGTATATTAAATTTGAGTCCTAAGGGACATTCAGGTAGATGTTTGGCAGTCAGTGTTATGTCTAGGTCTGGATGTTGGGACTGAGTTCCGGAGTTTTGATAACAACACTAATTTAGGAAGCCATAATACATGGGTAGCTAAGTAGAGCCATGAAGTCGGATGAAATTGCCCAAGGATAAGGTGTATATTAGGAAGAGAACCAAGGAGAGGCAGGGCACTGAGGTGAACAATGTTTAAGGCACTTGTTAAAGATGAAAAGCCAGCAGAAAGAGAGAGGACAGAAATACAAGGAAATCAGGCATCTCAAAGCCAGAGGAACATTTCAAAAGGAGAAGGAATCACAGTATCTAACTGGTGTAAGTTGTCTCTCTCATTAAGAATATGTCTACGAAAATTTTAGAATCAGAAAGGTATTTAAAGATTAAGACTTCAACATTGCAGTGACATCTACAGAGTTATTTTTCCAATTAAATGAGTAGTTTTATAGGAGTTGGGCCTACCAATCTAACTGCAAAATGAAAAATTAAAATATTTCTGAAAATGTTTAAAAGGTCCATCTTAATAACCATAGAATCACTTTAAGTCTCATGAAATTTAAAGAAGAAAAGAAGGAGAATTATTCTTAACATCATCATAAGCTCTACTTATTCTAATTTCAGGTGGACTCACTAGAGAATACTAGAACAGATGTTCAGGGAACACAAAGGTCATCTCTCTCTAGCGCAGGGCACTCTGGTTCTCCGATTATTTATAACTTGTCATTCACATCAGCTGATTTAAAAACAAGCTAAGAAGTATTTAGGCCAAATGTTCAGGGACATCAAGAAGCCGGTAATTAAAAAAAAAAATTTTTCTGGTATAGTACTTCCATTTTAATCTTGCCCTTCTACAGACTAAACATGATAAATTAATCTACTATGTTAGGGTTGCTTTGTTTTATTTAGTATACATTCCTGAAAAGTTTATTTCATGAGCCTCCCCTTATAAAGGTGAATTAACACTCCCAGAATATAAGGAACTCGATTCTAGTATTTAGAAGTCATTCAAACTGGGACTTCTTGAATGATGCCATCTGAGTAGTACTGTGGTCACTGCAGGCTGGTTTGTACAGTTTTTCCAACACAGTAAATATGAGGGGACAGCGAATCTCCAAGAGAGTCTCTAAAGTTTGTTTTAGGTCTCCTATCTGCAGGCAGCTTCTTGAAAAAGGAGAATACAGCAGCTGCTCTAACCACCGGAGGGGGCCATTTCATCAGTTTCAAGCCTGACTATACTGAAGCAAAGCTTTTCTGTGACAGCAGGCTTTTCAACTGATGGTGAGGAGTTTGTTCACCAGTTGCAAAAGAGAAAAGCCAAGATCCTTTGTTGGTTGCAGGCTGGGTTGGGAGAGTGCCTCAAGCCTGTGATCCCCTCTGTGAGGACTGGGAGAATACTGGGTGCAATGCAGGCACCCTGAACAGCTCCCCAAAACTCACACAGCTGTTCCCGTCCCATTACAGGTCTCATCCAAGAGAAAATAAGCACTCTCATGGACTTCTTTTCTGTGGACAACCTAACACTTTGCTAAGCTGCCATACTAAATATGTTGTTCTTTAAAGGGAAGCTCTCGAAATTTGGGGGCAGGTGGACTGCGATTCTGAGTTTAGTCACACTCAGTTTAGTCCAGTTGCTCAGTCGTGTCTGAGTCTTTCTGACCCCATGGACTGCAAGCATGCCAGGCTTCCCTGTCAATCACCAACTCCCAGAGAATACTCAAATTCATGTCCATTGAGTCAGTGATGCCATCCAACCATCTCATTCTCTGTTGTCCCCTTCTCCTCCTGCCTTCAGTCTTTCCCAGCATCAGAGTCTTTTCCAATGAATCAGTTTTTCACATCAGGTGGCCAAACTCTCAGAGCTTCAGCTTCAGCATCAGTCCTTTCATGATTATTCAGGACTGATTTCCTTTGGGATTGACTGGTTTGACCTCCTTGCCATTCAAGGGACTCTCAAGAGTCTTCTCCGACACCACAGTTTGAAAGCATCAGTTCTTTGGTGCTCAGCTTTCTTTATGATCCAAGTCTCACACCATACATGACTACTTACATTATTTCACCAGTATACATCCTTTCAAGATACTTTTTACTGTTTAAAAACAGTAAAAAGAAAAAAAAAAAGCAAGGTCTGTGCCTATTCCACTGACCGAGAACAAAAACCCAACTCAAACTAGCTTAGTGAAGACAGGAATTCCTTGGGTCACCTAACAGAAAGGCTCAGCAGCATGCTCCCTTCAGGAATGGCTGGCTTCGGAATTTCATGTCTTGAGGATGCTGCTGCTCCCTATCCACCTCTTGAACTGCTTTCCTGTATGTTGACCTCAGTCAGGTAGGGACTCTTCTTATCGGAGCAAGTGCTTCTGGGCAGTCTCAGGTTTAAATGGATCTTATACCTAATGACCCCACCAGAAGACGAGCAGCTCATCTCTAAAAACTCCAGCAAAAGCCTGGAATGTACCTCAGGATATGTGCCCACCTGTGGACTCAGCCAGGCCATGACCACCAACAGCTGCAAAGCTTATGGGCAGTGGTATGGATGTAGTGACCTAGAATGAGGAAGGATTAGTCTCCAAACAGGAAAAAAAAATATTTCTGGAAGAAAAGAGAGGGGATGCTAAAAATTAAGAAATCTGTTATATCTTACAATTTGTAAATAACTTACCATTGTGCTTAAAGCATAAAGAACTTAAAGAAAAGTAGCTAAAAGAAAGAAGAGAATGATAGTGAACAAGAAAATAACAACAATATTTCTGAGATGATCAAGATAAAGATGACTGTTATTTCAGTATAGAACTCATTGTTCTGTGTATGACTTGCCTGGCCCAGTGAGCTGCAGACCTGGACATAAAGGGTGTCAGTGCTGTATGATGGTCAGCGAGAAATAATGAAAAGTGAAGAAAGCATATTCCGGGATTTGAGAAAATTGATATTCAGCTGCTCAGTCATGTCCGACTCTTTGCGACCCCATGAATCGCAGCACGCCAGGCCTCCCTGTCCATCACCAACTCCCGGAGTTCACTCAGACTCACGGCCATCGAGTCCGTGATGCCATCCAGCCATCTCATCCTCTGTCGTCCCCTTCTCCTCCTGCCCCCAATCCCTCCCAGCATCAGGGTCTTTTCCAATGAGTCAACTCTTCTCATGAGGTGGCCAAAGTACTGGAGCTTCAGCTTTAGCATCATTCCTTCCAAAGAAATTCCAGGGCCGATCTCCTTCAGAATGGACTGGTTGGATCTCCTTGCAGTCTGAGGGACTCTCAAGAGTCTTCTCCAACACCACAGTTCAAAAGCATCAATTCTTCTGCGCTCAGCCTTCTTCACAGTCCAACTCTCACATCCATACATGACCACTGGAAAAACCATAGCCTTGACTAGACATTGGGGCATAATAAATAATTCTGTGATCTAGGAAACAGATAGTTGGTTTTACGGTCCTGCTCCAGCCCACCAAATGTATCATTGGGCAAATGTGAGCAGAAATCTCTGTTCTCAGCAGGCCGTAAAACATGACTACTAACCACTGGGCCTTTGTTCAGACTGTATTCCCAGCCTGAAGTGTTATTGCCCTCCTCTCTGTCTTTCCAAGTCGACCCACAGTTTGAGGCCATCTCTGCTATGGATACTGTTCCAACTCTCATCCATCTCTCATCTGTCTCATAGCATTCTGTTAGCCCTGTGAAGTTCCTGGGAAGATGAGCAAAATCTTACTTTATAGAATTTTGCATCTATAGCACAATCTGACACTTCATCATACTAACTGTGCATTGTCCCCTGCACGTCAAGGACACAGGTTGAGCTACCTCCTGCTTATCCTACTCAGCTTCAAGTGTCCTCTTCTCCAATGAGCCTTCCATGACCCTAAAAGTTAGAGCGGGTGTCTCCCTTACCAGTTTCCAAAGCCTCTTCAGCCCTCCAGATATGTATTTTCTTTGTGTACTAATAACTTTGAATACTACCAACTCAATATCTTCAATGAGTCTTTGATCTGCTTAATAACTGAAAAATAACTCACAGGAAAAAAAAATTACAGAGGCATTTAATCCGAAATGACATTGTATTCAATAGAAATACATGAAAATTCAGCAAAAAGAAAAAACTCAGAAAAGTTTCAGGGACTGCTGTATTTTATTCATCACAGTATACTTAGCCCTGCACTCAGCACCTAGAACAGATAGAATACCAGATGTCAGTACTTAGACAAACAGAATAATTTGGAGGAACGCCTGAGGGATGAAGAAGGGCATAGAGGGACGGGGGCGAGAGGAAGCACTGAACCGAGTGCTAAACAGGAACTGAATTTGAACACACAGGGCTGAGTAGATTATTATTGTATATAGTCTGACTCTCCTGTGAAATTATATGAATCACACAATTCTTGACTCAAGGCAGAGGCAAACAAGAGCCTTTAAAAAGAGGTTAGAAAAAAAAAAAACAACAAGAAGAGACTAGAGGTTTGAAACAGTGAGAGTGAGGGAAGCAAGAAATGAATGAAATATACAAGGCTTTATTTTTTTATATTCGAATTCTAGAATGCCTAAAAACAGTTTTATCATACCAAAGTCAGATTATCTTGCAATGGATTCTGTGTAAAAGAAGTATAGTGAAAGTCACTCAGTCATGTTCGAGTCTTTGCGACCCCATGAACTGTAGCCTACTATGCTCCTCCGTTCATGGGATTTTCCAGGCAAGGGTACTGGAGTGGGTTGCCATTTCCTTCTCCAAAAAGTCACTCAGTTGTGTCCAACTCTTTGCGACCCCATGGACTCTACAGTCCATGGAATTCTCCAGACCAGAACACTGGAGTGGGTAGGGTTTGCCTTCTCCAGGGGGTCTTCCCAACCCAGGGATTGAACCCAGGTCTCCCACATTGCAGATGGATTCTTTAGCAGCTAAGCCACAAGGGAAGCCCATTGTTTTTAATCAAGTCAAATGCTTTAAATTTTGATCAGGAACTAAGAAATCATATAACTTTCATCCCCAAAAGCATCTCTCTGACAAAACTAGGATGTATTTCCTTTGAAACGGAAAACAATGCGTTAGTGGCATGAAGCTTAATAAAGAGTTCTGGGTGATCTATTGTTTATCAAATTACTGGTCTGTGTACACAGGCTGTGATAAAATAATCAGTCCATAAGAACTTAATACACTCTGGGAAAGATCTCTGTGTGTTGTACCCAGGGAACCTAAAATGAAACTTGAAGCAACTGTGTAAAAGGAACAGGAAAACAACCCTAGCTGTTATCTCTTATTGAGTCTATTTTTTTGTAGAGAATCCTGAGAAAACAAAAGCCATCTTGTTTGAAGTGTTTCTGCCTTCTTCAAGTTTGAGGGGGAGAAAAAATCCGTTTGAAGTACTTAAAATTAAACATTGCAAAGAGTATTTCTTCCTTCATATCTGAAATAACTAATTCTATAATCGGACCATTTTGCCTTTTAAAAATTTAGTTTTAGCATCTGCTTGTGCCTGGAGCTCAACACATTGTAGAAGATACAAGAGACATAAAATTGCTTCAACATCACTTGGGAGCTGGTTGGAAATACAGTTCGCAGGCTCCACCTCAGTCTTAATCAATCAGGATCTGCATTTTAGCAAGAGCCCCAAGTTATTTGTATGTGCTTGAGAATTTGAGAAGCAAAGTTATGGCTGTGAGTTGCAATCATGTGGGCTTGTTTTTGTTCTTTTTACTGTTCTTGGTGGCTGAGACGGTAAAGAATCCTTCCACAATGCAGGAGACCCAGATTCGATCCCTGGGATGGGAAGATCCCCTGGAGGACGGCATGACAACCCACTCCAGTATCAAGCCTGGAGAATCCCATGGACAGAGGAACCTGGCAGCCTACAGTCCATGGGGTCACAGAGTCAGACATGACTGAGTAATTAACACTTTCACACTACTCTTGCCTGATCTCTTTCTAGAAAGTATTATTTCATTTGCATGGGGGTACATCCTGGGCATGGGAATGTTTCTGAAGATTCTCAGTTGATTCTAATGTGCAGCCTAGTTTCTGACTCACTGCCCTGAGTCCCTGCTCTGGTGGTTTTAGTCTGTTGCAGCTTGTGGGCACCTGCTAACACGCAGATTCTGATTCTTGAGGTCTGGGGTGGATCCTGACAATCTGCATTTTTAACCAGTTGCTGGGTGATATTGCAACAAGTTTTTCCCCTCTTGTATCTTCCTCCATAATACATAGCTCCAGGCACAAGCAGATGCTAAAGAAATAATTTTTCAAGGACTCATTTTTTTCCCAGTCAAAGGATAATAGCATTTTATGGCTATTTTTCACATGTATTTTTAAAGCAATGGCAGCACAAACTGAAACCCCTAAGAAATAAGAGGAAATTAATGTTAGCTTAAATATTATGTCCGGCTATGGGTTGACATATTTCTCCCCAAAATGACACAGGGAAATCCTTATCTCCACAACCTCAGAACTGATTTGGAAACAGATGTCATCGCAAGTTTAATTAGTTAAGTTAAAATGAGATCCTAATAGAGTAGAATCCTTAAGGGCCCACTATGGGCCTTTAATCCAGTGTGTGTGTGTGTGTGTGTGTGTGTGTGTGTGTAAGTGTATGTGTGTGGAAGTGTGTGTGTGTGTGTGTGCACGTGTGCTTTGCTGCTCAGTCGTGTCCAACTCTTTGCAACCATGGACTGTAGCCTGCCAGGCTCCTCTGTCCATGGGATTTTCCAGGCAAGACTACTAGAGCAGACTGCCATTTCCTCCTCCCCAGGATCTTCCCTGGAACCGCATCTCCCGCGTTTCCTACTTTGGCAGTGCCACTGCGCTACCCCTTTACCACTATGTCACCTGGGAAACCCAATCCAATACGACTTAAGTTCTTATAAGAAGAGAAGAGACACAGTAACAGAGACACACAGGGTCATGTGACAATGGAGACAGGGATTGCAGTGATGTACCTACAAGCCACGGAACACCAAGGACTGCCCACACCTACCAGAGGCTAGGAAAAGGCAAGGAAGTATTCTTCCCTAGAATCCTCCGAGGAAGCACAGCCCTGGCCACATCTTGATTTTAAACCTCTTCCCTTGAGAACTCAGAGAATTAACATCTTTTGTTCTAAGCCACCAGCTTGTAGTAATTTGTTATGGCAGCCCTAAGCAACTGGTGCACAGCCTGTATTCCAAGTACTTATCGCAAAGGCCAGGATTTTTTGTTGTTCTGCCATTTTTTTCCATCCTGCCTATTTACAAAAACTAGATTGATTTGCCTATGGCAACTTCAAATTTGGCTCATTACTTACTATTACATATAGGGAGGGAAGGAATTAAAACAAGAAGCAAGTGAATAGAGTTCTACTGAAAGGGAAAAAATGAAAGAAAAGGGGGATACTTAAAACTGAAGGAAAGAAAAAAGAACATACACTTATAAAGTTCACTATAACTAATCTTACATTGGAGGAAAAGCAAAACAGTTCTCAAAAAATGAAATAACCCTTTAATGGAAATACATTGCTTTGTGGTCAAACTAATCTAGATTAAAAACCCAGCCACATCAGTGGATTTGAAAGAAGTCATATAACATTCATGAATACATATACTGGGAACGCCAATGATGCTATTCACCCATAGAAGTTGGTGTGACAATTGTTAAGGGTTCAGCAGTCTGTCAAACCATTCATAAGTGGTAGATATTATTATCAGAAGACTGAAGAAAGAGCACTGAGCGTCACTTAGGGAGTTCTCCTCTAACCCTTTTCATTTGTTACAAAGTTAATATGTTTAATCAGCTCAGCAAAATACCTCAAGCCCAACTCAGAACAGAAAATATGGAATTGGTTAAAATCCAACAGTAGCAATGGCAGTAAACTCTGTGTAGGAGAGAAACACCTGAATTATGGGCTGGCCTTTGTGGTCAAGTCAAGGCCACAGGCGCCCAGGAAGGGTGCTGGTGGGAGCAATGACCCTTAAAGGGGGTGGCGGGGGCAGAGGCAGTGGCCCTGAAACAAACACCCCCTCACCATTTCCCCCTGTGTCTATCTTGAGTAAATAAAATGTTTTTCCTTTCTGTGTATTAGAAACATGCCTGGTCTTATTTCTAAACTGTTTCTAATAAGAATGTCTGAGCAAAAAACAAAACAGATGAAAACTTTATTATGTATACATTTTTCTACAGAAGAAAATTTACTTTTGACCTTTATTATTAAACTTCAAAATGAGAAAAAAACTAAGTCAAATTTATAACATTCTGAAACCAATTAAAATTCAGTACAAGCCAGTATTTTGATTTTTCAAATGTTCATTGGACAAGAAAAAAATAGTGAAGTTTATTCTGTGTAGAGACTAAAATAAAAAATTTATTTTCAATAAGGATACAATATAATCTATCTCTCTGCAAACTTTTTTGGTCAGAAGAACTTCTGAACTATCACCAAGCAGCCAAATAACTATATAATTTATTTTAACCTGCAGAATTATTAGAATTAAAGAAAGAATATTGCCTATTTAGTAGATCAGGGAGAAATTCTTTTCTTGAGACATTTGCTAATATATGTATATTTGTGACCCCTCCCAAATTCATACGTTAAATTCTGTCTCCCAATATGACAATTTTGGGAGCTAGAGCCTCTGGGCGATACTGAGTGGAGATTCATGAATGGGATTATTGCCCTTATAAAAGAGACTCCAGAGTTCCCTAGTCCACTTCCACCTTGTGAGGACACAGACTTTGCTGTCTATGAACTTGGAAGCAGATACCACATATTGATCTTGGATTTTCCAGCCTCAAGAACTGTGAAGAATAAATATTTGTTGCATAAAGTCACCCAGATTAGGATATTCTATTAGAGCAGCCGGAATAGACATTAAAACATTCTTTCAATTTTACTATAATTTACCTTTGTACACCTCTGACTATTGCTGAATTCATGGTAATATGCTCAGGACACTCTAATTGCTCAAAAAATTACATTGAATGAAGTATTATAAAACTATGGAGTGGACCTTAATATTCTCTGATGAACTGTACCAGGAGATACCTGAGACAGTGAACACTGTCAATTTTTTTGATCTCCAACCATCTAAACCTCCCTCATATATTAGGTTCGTCAAAAAGTTCATTCAAGTTTTTCTGTAAGATGGTATAGAAAACCCAGACCAACTTTTTGGCCAAGCCAATATTTAAAGCTTTATACAACTCCCTTTGTATAAAGGTGGATACTCACTTCCCCAAGTTCCTGGTACCTCCAATCCCCCAATCGCATTTCAGACTGGAACTTCATGACACTGACAAGCAGAGATGCTGGAGAAGTCGCTCAGTCATGTCCGACTTTTCCTGATCCCATGGACTGTAGCCTACCAGGCTCCTCTGTTCACTGGATACTCACTTCCCCAAGTTCCTGGTACCTCCAATCCCCCAATCGCATTTCAGACTGGAACTTCATGACACTGACAAGCAGAGATGCTGGAGAAGTCGCTCAGTCATGTCCGACTTTTCCTGATCCCATGGACTGTAGCCTACCAGGCTCCTCTGTTCACGGAATTTTCCAGGCAAGAGTACTGGAGTGGGTTGCCATTTCCTTCTCCAGGGGATCTTCCCCACCCAGGGATCAAACCCAGGTCTCCTGCAGTGTAGGCAGACACTTTACCCTCTGAGCCACCAGGGAAGCCGTAGAGATGCTGGAGGTTCTACCATGTTGATAGCAGATGAAGAGCCAACTGAAATCCAGTTTCCAAGAGGGGCAGTGCCAGCAGCATCATATACCACACAGAGTGCAGCATCCCCTGCTCCCAACCCCTTCTGACCCTGGTTCTCAAGCCTCTCTGGGGATGCTGTGAACCACCCAATATCTTCTAGATAAATCTCTTTTCTGCCTGAAACATTCAAAGTTCACTTCAGTACCCATAATGAAGACTCCTACTGAATTCAACTGGACTCTACCACTGATCTGGAGAAGGCAATGGCACCCCACTCCAGTACTCTTGCCTGGAAAATCCCATGGACAGAGGAGCCTGATAGGCTGCAGTCCATGGGGTCGTGAAGAGTCGGACATAACTGAGCGACTTCACTTTCACTTTTCACTTTCATGCATTGAAGAAGGAAATGGCAACCCACTCAGAGTTCTTGCCTAGAGAATCCCAGGGACGGGGGAGCCTGGTGGGCTGCCATCTCTGGGGTCACACAGAGTCAGACATGACTGAAGTGACTTAGCAGCTACCAGTGATCAGCAAACCGACAGGCTCACCTCAGAACTCTGGGATTAATAAGATGACCTACTTGTAAACATGACCATTTCTGACTATATGTCTAACCACACTTCCTGTTCTAAAATTCTTTGATGCCAATTAGGGCGGTTTCAGTGAAGGATGTAAACATTATGTTAACCCCAGACCCATGCTTTTCACTCATTTATCAACATGCGTGTGTGTCTTCTAAATGGACAGACCAGACACCAGTTTTTCCCGAATTCCTTGGGTCTTTTAAAAACTATAGTCAGAAAAAAAAAAAAAAAACAAACTATAGTCAGTAGGGGAGTTCTGGACCTTGGGTGATTAAATTATATTAGGGCCAATCCTGAGAATTCTACATGCCCCATTGCCCAACCCACAACTGTATCTCATATACCACTGACAGTATCACTGAGCAGAGAAAGAAAAAATGTTCTCTGGTCTCAATTATGATCTGTAGAGCTATTTGGTAAAGTGCCCTCATGGGAGTTAAGTATGCTGAGTGTGTTTCTTTATTATTCCTAACTGTCATTCTTATCTGAGAAGGAAAGGCCCTGGCAATTCTGTTGCACAACTGCTGGAGTGCTTTTTAAAAGCAGTTATGTGAAAAGAAAATTCAAAGAAAGCCATATTACACAGGGGGGGTTACCTGCCATCACTTGGGTGATGGTTATCTTGTTTCCCTGATCTTCGTTGCTAACAAAGAGCTCGTGTACTTTGACACTTATCAGAACAAGGCACTAATCTTCTCTCACTTACACGTAAGGTATCTGACTAGGAGCTTAGCATGGAATCCTTGCCCTTTCCTCCATTCCTATAATCTAAAAATCATTCAGTAGATCTTATAAGAGCTGCTGCTTTGCAGTTTGACACTGAGAGGATAACTTTGAAGGGTTATTAGGAGGACCCACTGCATTTTTGTTCTAAAAGAGTTAGGAGAAAGTATGTGAAATACAAAACATCCATCCATTAAAATCCTCATGCTTAGATTCTAAAAAATTACAAATGCCCAAATTTACAAGTAGTGGCCATGTGCATGTGCATGCTAAGTCACTTCAGTCATGTCTGACTCTGTGTGACCCTGTAGACTGCAGCCCGCCAGGATCCTCTGTCCATGGGGTTCTCCAGGCAAGAATACTGGAGTAGGTTGCTGTACCCTTCTCCAAGGGATCTTCCCGACTCAGGGATCAAACTCACGTTGCCTATGTCTCCTGCATTGGCAGGGGTTTCTTTACCACTAGTGCCACCTGGAAGACCAGTGACGATGTAGCTGACATCAAACAATGTTGTGTCTGTTTCTGCAAGTCCTTCTTACAGTCAGACGTAAATCTGCTGCTATGAACTAGCTTTATGACATGAAGAATAACCTTTACAGTTAGGATTTAAAGCCTTCTAATGTAATTTTGGGAAGAAGAAGCTGGCAACTCTTGCAGCTCACCCCCTCCAGAGCTTCTGGACAGGTAGAAACAGAAGGTAAGAGAAACAAAGCTTAGAGACAGAGGAGGGGTGATGATTAGATCCAGCTCTTTCCTGTTTCCTCTGGTGATCGGCACCTGAAACCTTTCAAAAGGTCAGTTCACTCAGGTCTACCTGAGTGACTCTAATAATGATTTTTTTTAAGTAAGCAGGAATTATGCGAGTGACTTTTATTAGTGATCTCAAAATTTGGGGTACAGAAAAGGTACAATGAATAGTACTCAAAAACTGAATAGAAGAGGCACTTCCCTGGTGGTCCAGTGGTTAGGACTCTGTGCTGTCAGTGCAGGGGCTTGGGTTCAACTTCTGGTCAGGAACTAAGATCCCATATGTGCTGTGGTGTGGCCAAGATTTTTTTTTTTAATTGAACAGAAGAAAATAGAAACAAAAGAAATAATCTTCTAGGAGACTTAGTCTCTAGTAGACTTATTTTCCACCAAGCAGGAACTTGTGGAACATTTGCTACTTGAATACTTGGATCAATAACTCTTTGACTAAATTCCCACTTATCTAGACAGAAGCTACACCAGCATTCCTATGATTCTCCAGGAATAATTAGCTATGTCTTTCAGACACGTCACAGCCGACTGCTTTTAGGTTGCACTGTCTGCATTCTTGTGCTTGATTTCCTACTACACTGCTGATCTAACCAGACATTTCTTCAGAACAACTGTAGGCCATTGTTAAACGGCTGGCCAAGATTAGCAGTTTAGTCTATGGATGTGGAGAATACCTGGTTATTTTAGGGCACCAATTTGTGATGTCAGAGTCATTTCAGCAACCATCATTTGTTGAACACCATAAGGCTACAAAATGAGATGGAAAGAATATGAGTTCTTAATCAGACAGACTTGGGTGTGAATCCTAGTCTCATAATTAATGTATCTGTCTCTCTTTTCTTCTCTTTCTGTCCACTGGCATGGTAGGCAGTCTCTAAGACAGCTCCCAATGATCGCTTCCTGGTATTCACACCCTCGTGTATTCCGTTTCCTTTGTGGCTTGGTTGAACCCAGTCATTGTTTCTAATGACTAGAAAACAGCATACAGCAAAAGCGATGTGATAGCGCTTGCAAGATTAGGTCCTCCCATATTCATATTCTCTCTCTCTCTCCTCTCTCCCTCTGTTAGGACCAAGAGGCAGCAAAGATCTGAGCCCTAACAATCATGTGAGGTGGAAGTTCATTTCCTGGAAGTGTGGGAGTACACCATCTTCTAATTGATCCTTGAATGATTATAGCATCAGCCACCTCTTTATGAGTGCAGCTTTCCGAGCGTCCCTAAAGCAGAGGGCCAAGCTAAGCCATTTAGGATCAAGCCTGCTTTTCTGACCCACAGAAACTATGGGTTAGATAAACACGCATCGTTTTAAGCTTCTAAGCCTTTTTTTTTTTTTTTTTTGAAGGGGCAGTTGTTACACAGTTAATACAAATGGAAATAATAATACCTCCATTCTAAGGCTGTTGTGAGGGTTAGGAATGCTGTGCCTCATTTGTTACACAGCCTCTCCTCAGGAAGGGTAGCTCTGACTGCTAGTTAGTGGCTCCCCTACATGGTGAGCTACCCTCTGTCTCATTTGCATATCTAGAATATGTAACGCAACATGGATTAGAGGGAAAAGTAGTTCTCTTCAACCTCAAAAGTAATTTGAAAAGAAGAGAGTTGAGCTGTGTGGGTGCTGGTGGAAAGGCCGACTTGCAGGTCTTTGAAAAGTATAGACTTGGCAGGGAGGGGGAATCAGGAGTTAGTGTTTAATGGGGACAGAGTTTCCGTTTGGGAAGGTGAAAAATTTGGGAGATGGGCAATAGTGAGTTGTACATCAGTGTGAGTGTGCTTAGTGCCACTGAACTAACTATACAGTTAAAAATGGTTAAAATAGCTTGTTTTATATCACGTGACTTTTACCACAAGAAAAAAACCATTAAGTTAAAAAATGAAAACTATACACTTGATCGAGGCAATAAAAGAAGAAAATGAAATGAGCTAATGGGATGATATGGATAATAGAAATGTCCAGTATGGTCTAGGATTTAATGCCTTAAGAATAAGAGCCTCAAATTCCTTTCACTGACTTAACCACCCCCCAGGGCACAGTCATTTTCAAACCTTTAATGCAACACTTGAAAAAAAATTAATGATAAAAGAATTAATCATGTTTTACTTGGGTAATAGAAAATTAAATCTGTAAGAGTGAAACTGAAAATGAAATTGTAAAAATGGAAAGAGGGCTCCCTAGAGAGTCAATGTAGCATCAAGAAAAATTCCTTGATTCATAGCTTAGTTGGTAAAGAATCTGCCTGCAATTCAGGAGACCCAGGTTTGATTCCTGGGTCAGGAAGATCTCTTGGAGAAGGAAATGGCAACTCACTCCAATACTCTTGCCTGGAGAATCACATGGACAGAGGAGACTGGTGGGCTACAGTCCATGGGGTCTTAAGAGTTGGACACGACTTAGCAAGTAAATCATCACCAGAATTAGAAGCTTTGGTTCTGGGGTTTGCTAGTTTTCCTTCTGTCACAAAACATGTATTAAGTGCCTACTGTATGCTCAACACTTTTCTGACTATAGCTGCTGGAATATTGCAAAACAAACATAATCATTGTCTTTGTGAGCTACGGGAACATGAAAAAAACATATTTATTAAAGTTATAATAAAGACCAGAAGAAAAATAAAGGGTATGATTAGAAAATGCAGGAGAACTTACACTGAGTTGGAGAGTTTGGGGAAAGTTTTTCTTGAGGATGTGACATTTAAAGGATGTGTATGAATTAGACACAGAACTGATTAATGAAAAGCTTGGGGTGGGGGGCGGTTGGGGAGGATGTTATCAGAGAAAACAGCATAGAGAGGTGCTAAAGCAGAGCAAGTTTGGCATGTGTGAGCCACAGAGAGGTTCACAGGGCCAGAACATGTTGGCAAGAAGCAGCACGGTGGCCGGAAAGGCAAACAGACCCAACTCGTACAGAGACTCTGCGGAAGCATTAGAAAGTAAGTTACTGTGGCATTGAATGGATTTTAAGTACAATAATGAAATTTATTTTTAATGAAAGATCACTCTGGAGGGCATATGGAAATAGGGTTAAAGGTAAGTAGGAAATAGTTTCAAAGGTCAGAGGACCTGGTGTTAAACCATCATGCACACAGTACAGGTGGAAAGAAAAGGATAGGTTGGAGATAAGTTTTACAGTTATAATCCAGAGGATTTAGTGATAGGTTAGATATGAGAGGTGAGAGAAAAGAAAGAGGGAGTCAGGAATGCCACCAGTGTGGATTTGCTGAATGGCAAAAAACTGGATCAGAAGAAACTGGAGAAGGGGACAGAGTAAGACGAGAGTTTCAATTCTGCGCGTGAAGTCCGTGTTGTCTGCAACACATTCAAGCAGAAACACCAGTGGGCTGTTACGTACGTGTCTAGATCTGTAAGCACATCAAGCCATCTATCAGTCACGAAACTTTGGACAAGTCACCTTGTTTTGAGCCTCAGTCTCATTATTTGAAAAATGAGACCCAATACCTGCCTGCCCAAGAGGATGGAGGGAAGACAGATGACGCAGCGTCTGTGAAGGGCCCCTCTAACTATAATTCAGTGCAGATGAGCAGCGTGCTTGGTTAGTGACACATAACTCCTTGCGCTGGTAAGAAAAATGTGAAATAGGGCATAGAGTAAGTTTCTGTGTTTCCAGATGTCCCTGTTGGCATAGATGGAGAAAGAGGAAAGGAGAAAAATAAAGAGGAAGAAAGGATGGAAGGGGAATGGGAGGAATGAAAGAAGGAAGGAAGGAAGGAAAGGAGGAAGACAAAGCATACAAACAGAAACAAAACAAAATTCCTGATTTTATGCTCATGTATTTGTTAAAGGATTAATGTTTAAAGGGTACAACTAAACCATGACAATGAATG
Source organism: Aepyceros melampus (assembly GCA_006408695.1). Taxonomy (NCBI): domain Eukaryota; kingdom Metazoa; phylum Chordata; class Mammalia; order Artiodactyla; family Bovidae; genus Aepyceros; species Aepyceros melampus. Next base: position 67,869 of record SJXQ01011770.1, on the reverse strand, counting down.
TAAACACAAATGTGTCACAGATTTTACTTAGCCCACCAATGAGGGAACAAGTAAGGTAAAATCAACAACAGGTAGTTCATTGGGAACTCTGAAGAACACACACACACACACACACACATACATACACACACTCATTTCTTTAGTATATATGGGTGAGTGTGTCCAGGAAAGGATTGACTCAGCAGGCTTGGTTATTCGACCCTGCACATTCCAAGAAAGGACTGGTCCTCTGCTGACACCTGGGAGAAGACCTCTGAGTTCTTGGAATATCCTGCTTGCCAAGAGTCCTTTATTTCATGTCTGAGGCTTTGGTCACACTGTATCAGTCTGACCTCTGGGACGTAGTGACTGACTAGCTAGTGTCAGTCACTCACATACTACATGCCTACACAACTGATCCCCAATAAAAATCTTGGACTTCAAGGCTTGGATGAGCCCCCCAGGGTGGCAGCACTCGAAGCTTGTGCCTAGTGTGTTCTGGACTCTGTCCTACCCACCTTTTCCTTTTGCTGATTCTAATCTGTAGCCATTCACTTTAAGAAACTATATCCACTAACATAAGGGTTTTTTTCTGAGTCCTATGAGTCCTTCAAGTGAATCATCAAGCCTGAGAGTGGTTGGAGAATGTCAGACACAACAGACGATAGGATTGCTGAAATACATTATGGATTTCAAACAGGACTCGTTTACAGGGCAAGTGGAAATGGCTTGCATCATAATTTGCATTACTATCAGTTTTCTTCAGTTTACAGAGTTGTAAAACAAGTCAAAGACATTGAAAGACACAGACTCTTATAGAATCAGATAACTCTAGCGCATATACTAAAAAAAGCACAGCATTCAACTGAAAAAAATACTTCATAATATTTTTGCCCATTTCAAAGCCTATTATAATTTTTTGGCATATTCATTACACCACTTCCAAGACAGTAATCCTTAAGGAAGTTCCTGGTCCAGACAATGAAGTGTCTCTAGAGGTTTAAATGAAGAAAATAGAAAATAATTATTTTTTAAAGGTGATTCTTATTTTAACTGTATTTTTTCAAATCAGTGTCATTTGATTCTCCAATTTATGAACCATAAACTTCCTAATCACAAATTGACAATTTGTTAATTGTCTTTTATTTTTCCTCAAAAATGAATTCACAATTCCAGGTTGTTTGAAAGAGAAACATGTTTCCAAAGAAGTAAACTAATTCTATATGTTCCAAACTAAAAAGGCTTAGAGAGTAAAGGGACTTAAGCATGTAAGTTTATTATCTAACAACTACTGATTTGTAGGAAACAACTTTAAAGGCTTAATCTGGAGAAAGTCTTCACTAGAACAAAGTCATCATCAAAGGAGCTACCACATGAAGACATGTTAATAAGACTGTTTGAATTAAAAAAAAAAGAAACCAAATTTTAAAAAACATGTGGTGTGTGTTTGTATATATATATAATGGAATATTACTCAGCCATAAAAAAGAACAAAATAATGCCATTTGCAGTAACATGGATGGACCTAGAGATGACCATACTGAGTGAAGCAGGTCAGATAGATAAAGACAAATATGATATCACTTATATGTGGATTCTTTAAAAAAAAATTGTACAAATGAACTCATTTGTAAAACAGAAATAGAGTCACAGATGTAGAAAACAAACTCACAGTTACTGGGAGGAAATGGGGAGGGTGGAAGGGGGAAAACCTTTCCTCCTGATAGGATTGACATACACACTATACACACTATTATATATAAAATAAATAATAAGGACCTACTGTATGGCACAGGGAACTCTTCTCAATACTCTGTAATGACCTATATGGGAAAAGAATCTTAAAAAAGTGGATATATGTATATGTATAACTGATACACTTTGCTGTACAGCAGAAACTAACATTGTGAACCAACTATACTCTAATTTTTAATTCAATTTTTAAATTATTAATTTCAACTGGGTTTTTTATTAAAAAATAAAATAAAATGAAAAACATTTGCTGGAATGAGAGCAAACATGTAATCGCAAGATCAGGAAATATGAAGGCAACCCTTGAAGCCTGCTCCCAAGTGCTCCCAATGCCAATTCATTCATTATCCACACCAACAAAAAGGTGATAATCTTCAAAACTATCAAAATTATGGCTCTTTTCTGCCTAGAGTACCCTCAATCACTGTACATTATCTATAGGATAAATACAGATTTCTTAACCAGATGTACAAATTTCTCTCAAATCTCATTTTATGCCATTCTTTACCAAGTATTCTTCACTCCAGCCATGAACGCTTCCCAACTTGGAATCACCTCTGAACCTCTTAAAAAATGTACTGCCTGGGCCTTCCTCTGGACTGATTAAATCTGCATCAATATCTTTTTAAAGCTTTCCAGGTAATTACAATGTGTAGCAAAGATTGAGAACCTGATCTAATAGTTTTTGAAATCTCCATTTGGAGGCTCCTAAAAATTGTCTGTACTGACTGCTCTCTCTCTCTAAAAGAAATGGTGGGGTACAGCTTAACTTGGGTTAAGTTATTACTTCTGTAACATTTATTAGTTCCAAAATATTTTTGAAGGCTTTATCTAGAGGATTTAAAAATCACAGAACATAGATTAATCTCTCATTCAGGAAAAAATTCTTTTCCAATCACATCACATTCTTTCTCCATACTGTAACGAATTCAGTAGGGTAGAAATAACAACAGAGCTAGGCATCTCTTGTTTACTTTGGTTCCGGTCAGCAAGTACAGAGTTATCAGGTATTGTTTAAATTCAGGTTGAGCAAAATGACTATTATTCTCTTGCCAAAGTCTGGCTAGCCAATTAACATGGGAAACTGATACTAAGAAATGGTGTTTAAAATAGTGTTCATGTGGGAACCTGTAGTATAGCACGAGGAGCTCGGTTTGGTGCTCTGTGATGACCTAGATGGGTGGCTGTTAAAGTACTGCCCTCAATATCGCAGCAAATTTGGAAAACTCAGCAGTGGCTGTAGGACTGGAAAAGGTCAGTTTTCATTCCAATTCCAAAGAAAGGCAATGCCAAAGAAAATGTTCAAACACACAATTGCATTCATCTCACATGCTAGCAAAGTAATGCTCAAAATTCTCCAAGCCAGGCTTCAGCAATACTTGAACCAAGAACTTGCAGATGTTCAAGCTGGATTTAGAAAAGGCAGAGGAACCAGAGATCAAATTGCCAACATCCGCTGGATCACAGAGAATTTCAAGAGAATTCCAGAAACACATCTATTTCTGCTTCATTGACTACACTAAAGCCTTTGACTCTGTGGATCACAACAAACTGGAAAATTCTTGAAGAGATGGGAATACCAGACCACTTTACCTGCCTCCTGAGAAATCTGAATGCAGGTCTGGAAGCAGCAATTAAAACCGAACATGAAACAACGGACTGGTTCCCAATCAGGAAAGGAGTACATCAAGGCTGTGTATTGTCACCCTGCTTATTTAACTTACATGCAGAGTACATCATGTGAAATGTTGGACTGGATGAAACAAGAGCTGGAATCAAGATTGCTGGGAGAAATATCAATGACCTCAAATACGCAGATCACACCACCCTTATGGCAGAAAGCAAAGAAGAACTAAAGAGCCTCTTGATGAAAGTGAAAGAGGAGAGTGAAAAATTTGGCTTAAAACTCAACATTCAGAAAACTAAGATCATGGCATCTGGTCCCATCACTTCATGACAAATAGATGGGGAACAATGGAATAGTGACGTGCTTAATTTTGGGGGGGCTCCAAAATCACTGCAGATGGTGACTGCAGCCATGAAATTAAAAGACGCTTTGTAGTAGAGCCTGAAGTCAGGCAGGTTGATTCCTCCAGGTCCATTTTTCTTTCTCAAGATGGCTTTGGCTATTTGAGGTTTTTTGTATTTCCATACAAATTGTGAAATTATTTGTTCTAGCTCTGTGAAAAATACCGCTGGTATCTTGATAGGAATTGCATTGAATCTGTAGATTGCTTTGGGTAGTATACTCATTTTCACTATATTGATTCTTCCGATCCATGAACATGGTATATTTCTCCATCTATTAGTGTCCTCTTTGATTTCTTTCATCAGTGTTTTATAATTTTCTATATATAGGTCTTTAGTTTCTTTAGGTAGGTATATTCCTAAGTATTTTATTCTTTTCGTTGCAATGGTGAATGGAATTGATTCCTTAATTTCTTTTTCTACTTTCTCATTATTAGTGTATAGGAATGCAAGGGATTTCTGTGTGTTGATTTTATATCCTGCAACTTTACTATATTCATTGATTAGCTCTAGTAATTTTCTGGTGGAGTCTTTAGGGTTTTCTATGTAGAGGATCATGTCATCTGCAAACAGTGAGAGTTTTACTTCTTCTTTTCCAATCTGGATTCCTTTTATTTCTTTTTCTGCTCTGATTGCTGTGGCCAAAACTTCCAGAACTATGTTGAATAGTAGTGGTGAAAGTGGGCACCCTTGTCTTGTTCCTGACTTTAGGGGAAATGCTTTCAATTTTTCACCATTGAGGAGAATGTGTGCTGTGGGTTTGTCACATATAGCTTTTATTATGTTGGGGTATGTTCCTTCTATTCCTGCTTTCTGTAGAGTTTTTATCATGAATGGATGTTGAATTTTGTCAAAGGCCTTCTCTGCATCTATTGAGATAATCATATGAGATAATCATCCTTGCATCCCTGGGATAAAGCCCACTTGGTCATGGTGTATGATCTTTTTAATGTGTTGTTGGATTCTGATTGCTATGAGCTTTACTTCTTCTTTTCCAATCTGGATTCCTTTTATTTCTTTTTCTGCTCTGATTAGGTTAAAAAAAAATAGATCCCCCAAGTTTTGGTCTACAAGGCACATAGATAACATTAAAGGAAAAGTTCAGGTTGAAGTAGGGGGGGGAAAAAAAGGGAAAAGATATACTGAACAATTAGAAACTAAAAATACCAGAGTAGCAACTATTATGTCACGCAGAGAGTTGAAGGCAAAAAATATCATTAGTTTCAAAGAGTGTGTTTTTACTATTCAAAGGGACAACCTCTTAAAAGTATTAAGAAGATGCCACTTTGTGATTGGGGACCTAAGATCCTGCAAACTGCGAAGTGCAGCCAAAAAAAGAGAGAAAAGATGTCAACATATATGCAACCAACAAAATAGCTTCAGACCAGATATAGTAGTCCCTGATCACTCAGTGACTGATCGGAGAAACAACCGCAATGAGTAGACAGAATTAGGGGTCGTTCAGTTCAGTTCAGTTCAGTTCAGTCGCGCAGTCGTGTCCGACTCTTTGCGACCCCATGAATTGCAGCACGCCAGGCCTCCCTGTCCATCACCAACTCCCGGAGTTCACTCAGACTCACGTCCATTGAGTCTGTGATGCCATCCAGCCATCTCATCCTCGGTCGTCCCCTTCTCCTCCTGCCCCCAATACCTCCCAGCATCAGGGTCTTTTCCAATGAGTCAACTCTTCACATGAGGTGCCCAAAGTACTGGAGCTTCAGTTTTAGCATCATTCCTTCCAAAGAAATCCCAGGGTTGATCTCCTTCAGAATGGACTGGTTGGATCTCCTTGCAGTCCAAGGGACTCTCAAGAGTCTTCTCCAACACCACAGTTCAAAAGCATCAATTCTTCGGCGCTCAGCCTTCTTCACAGTCCAACTCTCACATCCATACATGACCACAGGAAAAACCATAGCCTTGACTAGACGGACCTTAGTCGGCAAAGTAATGTCTCTGCTTTTGAATATACTATCTAGGTTGGTCATAACTTTTCTTCCAAGGAGTAAGCGCCTTTTAATTTCATGGCTGCAGTCACCATCTGCAGTGATTTTGGAGCCCAAAAAAACAAAGTCTGACACTGTTTCTACTGTTTCCCCATCTATTTCCCATGAAGTGATGGGGCCAGATGCCATGATCTTCGTTTTCTGAATGTTGAGCTTCAAGCCAACTTTTCCACTCTCCTCTTTCACTTTCAACAAGAGGCTTTTTAGCTCCTCCTCACTTTCTGCCATAAGGGTGGTGTCATCTGCATATCTGAGATTATTGATATTTCTCCCAGCAATCTTGATTCCAGCTTGTGTTTCTTCCAGTCCAGCATTTCTCATGATGTACTCTGCATATAAGTTAAATAAGCAGGGTGACAATATACAGCCTTGACGTACTCCTTTTCCTATTTGGAACCAGTCTGTTGTTCCATGTCCAGTTCTAACTGTTGCTTCCTGACCTGCATACAGATTTCTCAAGAGGCAGGTCAAGTGGTCTGGTATTCCCATCTCTTTCAGAATTTTCCACAGTTTACTGTGATCCACACAGTCAAAGGCTTTGGCATAATCAATAAAGCAGAAATAGATGTTTTTCTGGAACTCTCTTGCTTTTTCCATGATCCAGCGGATGTTGGCAATTTGATCTCTGGTTCCTCTGCCTTTTCTAAAACCAGCTTGAACATCAGGGAGTTCACGGTTCACATATTGCTGAAGTCTGGCTTGGAGAATTTTGAGCATTACTTTACTAGCATGTGAGATGAGTGCAATTGTGCGGTAGTTGGAGCATTCTTTGGCATTGCCAATTAAACCATCAATAATTGGGGGAGCTAGCAGAGAGTTCTGAACAAGAGTCTGTTTGATGTCTGACTGCTGGCAACTTTCAGCTCCCATGTCCACCTTTCCCTTCTGCCCTACCTGTGGGAAAACTGATTTTTTAAAAAGTCTACACCTTCCTTGGCACCTACATGGCATTCCAAGATGCAAGCCCAGGCCCACCCTGTAACCACAGTAAAAACCAGAACCACTCACTCCCATTTTCTCAGGCCACACAAGCCACTTTGTCCCTGCCTGGGTTCCACCCTACCCACCACGGAAAATAAACTACCACAGAAAATAAAAAGGAAGATGAATAAAAATAAAAGCTGGTCTGTAGAGAAATAAACTTCTGCCAAGACTGAAAAAACAAAGATGCATATAAAAATAACAAATGATATAAAGGAGAATAACTTAATGAACAGCAGTGCCTTGTTTTGAAAATTAATATAGTATATTTGATAATTTAGATAGAGTGAATAAATACCTGGAAAAGTAGGAAAATCCCAAATTGAGGCAGGAAAAGGAGGAAAATCCCAAATTGGGGCAAGAAAAGTAGACAACTTGAATAAAGAAGTAGCCGTCAAAGACATTAAAGCAATTTCAAAGCTCTCTTCTTCAAAAAAAGCCCCAGGCCCAGATGGTGTTATCTTACCTTTTGCCAAATATTCAAAGAACAAATAATCCCTACTGTAGGAGAGAATAAAAAGATAAGCTGCTCAACCTCACTGTCAAATGGACAATGATAATACATGGGGAAAAAAGGCCATTTCTATATGAGCACATGTGAACTCCTAATACTGCATCTAACAGTATTAAAAAATAATAATACATCATGAATACTGTGTGTTTAATCCAAAAATGTAAAGTTACTTTCACACCTGAACCTCACTGTAGGTATTATGACATCAGTGGACTAAAAAGAAGGAAAACTATCTTCATTCATCAGCTACTTACTGAATGCCTCTCTGTGCTGGTTGCCATTCTGTCAAGTGTGCAGATAGCTTCTTGAATCTGTGAATTAGGCCAATACATCACAGACTGATGGCAGACTGTGTTCTGCAGCAGAAAATCTAAATACAAAGAACATGTGACTACATGTTGTAAAGACTCAAGTTCAGTGGGAATGGGAGGGTTGGGGAGGTGAAGGGGGGAAATTGAATTCATAGTAGAAATGCTGTGTCTGAGGATGTACAGGTTTGTAAGGCATCCAATATATACGTATTACCACGTCAACCTCAAGAAAGGTGTAATTTTAACTTTATCATGTTTTCAAGCTGTAAAACTGTTTTTATAGTGAAATCAGAAATTGTTCCACTGAGAGTCTGTAATATCTCTTAGTCCCCTTTCTGTGTTTAGATGGCAAAGGCATATAAAGTCATGAAAGACTGTGTACAATATGATATATACCTGATGTCTTATTTTAATAGGTATCAATTGAAATTGAAACTCCTACCCAGATATCTTTAGTCGATGAAGCATCAGGCGAGGTAACTAAATATTAAATATTGTATTTCTAAAAATTGTTATTTAGCATTAAATGATTATTTTTCTCCTTGATTTTGAATGTTCATTTAGCCAGAAATAAAATTTATAGTAAGTGAATGAATTTGTAAGGAAAAAAAAAGTTTGTGATATATTTGTTTTCTACATCTAAGGGACTGAACATTGCTTCTATCCAATTTTAAGGACAGAATTGCTTCTATTAGTGCCACATGCTAGTTATAGGAGTGCCATAGTAATGGTATGATTACTATGTAGTATGACTGTCACATGTATTAAGTTTATTATAATGTTAGGTATATACAACAGTGTTAATGTTTTTGCAGCAAATTTATGTATATTGTGATTATTTTTCTGAATCATTTTCTTATTCAAGAAAAAGACATTGTTCAAGTGGATCTTGTTTATTTTTTTGTCCTTACATTCAGACGCAGGTACTTTTGTGTTGTGGATTCAATTTTTTTTTTTTAATAGTAACTAGGATTGTGGACCCACCATTTATGTATGTATTTATTTTTATCTCAAATTATACATCTTACAGCAAATACAGTTAACATTTGTTATGTAGCCCAATTAGAACCTGCTTTGTTGACACGTTTAAATCTGAAGCGTCTTTGGTGGTGTGGCTGTCATGGGATAGGGACGGATTTTTCACATGTCCTCCCTGGAGGAGATCAGACACTGAAGTACTTTTACAGTAACTGTTCTGAGGGAGAGGGAAGGGATGGCCTGAAACCTTCCTGAATGCCATCCTGAGCTGCATTAGCTGGCGCTTTTGGGAGATGCTCTCAGCCCCTGGCAGCCTGTGTTAGTGAATGGCTTTCTCAGAATTGGGCCGCAGGCAGCAGATGGCCCCCAGTGATCAGAGTCCTGCTGCCCCACTCTAGTCCTTCTGTTTCTTCTCACACACTGAGGCTTGTGTTTGTCTCCAGCTCCAACCAGTGGGAGAGCCTGTTTTAAAGGAGCCTGGGGAATGAACGATGTCAAACATAACTGGAGGAGTTACCATGAGGGAGCATAGCCGATTAACAATGTTGTGATGGTTTCAGGTGAACAATGAAGGGACTCAACCATACATACACATGTATCTATTCTCCCCCAAACTCCCTCCCATCCAGGCTGCCACATAACACTGAGCAGAGTTCCCTGTGCAGTACAGTAGGACCTTGTTGGTCATCCATTTTAAATACAGCATTGTGTCGATGTCCATCCAAACTCCCCAACTGTCCCTTCCCTTCCCCCCATTCTTCCCCATTGGTAACCATAAGTTCATTCTTTAAGTCTCTGAGTCTGCTTCTGTTTTGTAAATAAGTTCATTTTTATCATTTCTTTTAGATCCAGCATGTAAGGGACATTATATGATATTTCTTCTCCACTTGACTTCCCTCACTCAGTATGACAATCTCTAGGCCCATCACTTCATTTCTTTCTTCCCAGGAGTGGAAGTGCTGTGTTGCATTGGAACTCTACTTTTAACCATTTGTTTTGTGAATGAGGATTCCACTTGTTTCCAGGATTTGGAGAGTGGGGAAAGGATCAAGATATAGCACGTTCTTGAGAAGTACTTGTGTACCTTCTACTCAGGAGGGCTTTGTTTAGCTGGGTCCTAATGGTAACTTCTATTATAATTTATTTTTCTTTATTTTTAGAAGGAAGAGATTGTTGTGACTCTTTTACCTGCTGGTCATTGCCCAGGATCAGTTATGTAAGGGGGTTCCTCTATTTTGCCCATTTATTTTGTGTTCTTATGTATTACATTTGTAGAAATAAACTTGTAGGGTCTAGACAATAACATGTACCAGGAGATTTGCTTCTTGTGATGGCAATTCCTTTAACCTTCATTTCCAGGGTTAAACCAGGGGGGACTGGGGCACAGGTCAAGTTCAAAATGTGGCTTTCTTACAATGGAAGACTTCACTAGCAATCTTTCCATGGACTTTGCATTTTCTCATCATATGGATCTTTTTCTCCGTGAGCAGGGGTGATCTCTGTATACAGTCGAAGGTGCTGATGCATTTTAGGGGACATCTCTTGCAAACTCAGCGATATCTCCACCATGTAATTTTTTCCCTCTTTGGGAAGATGTGACAGCTGAGTGTTCAGTGTGGTCTAACACTTTGGGAATTACTTCAGCACCGCACCACAGTGGCTGTGTTTGGCAGGCAACATGGGTATGGATTTAGTATATATTTGTATTTAGTATATATTTAGGGGGCTTCCCTGGTAGCTTAGCTGGTAAAGGATTCACCTGCAGGGCTTCCCTGGTGGCTTAGTCGTAAAGAATCTGCCTGCCAATGCAGGGGACTCAGGTTCGATCCCCGGTCTGGGAAGATCCCACATGCCACAGGACAACTAGCCCATGAGCCACGACTGCTGAGCCTGTGCCCTGCAAAAAGAGAAGTCACTCAGTGAGAAGCCCATGAACTGCAACTAGAGAGAGCCCATGCAGCAAGAAAGACCCAGCACAGACAAAAACACATTTTAAAAATTATATATATAAAAAAAGAATTCACCTGCAATGCAGGAGACCCTGGTTTGATTCCTGGGTTGGGAAGATCCCGTGCATAAGGAATAGGCTACCCATTCCAGTATTCTTGGGCTTCCCTGGTGGCTCAGATGGTAAAGAATCTGCCTGCAATGTGAGAGACCTGGGTTTGATCCCTGAGTTGGGAAGATCCCCTGGATGAGGGCATGCAACCCACTCTAGTATCCTTGCCTGGAGAATACCCGTGGACAGAGGAGCCTGGAGAGCTACAGTCTATGGGGTCACAAAGAGTTGGACATGACTGAGTGACTAATCACAGCACATATATTTAGTATATGGATTTAGAATAAATTTATCAGAATTTTGTATGAGACTTAGAAGCCACTGAGATCTACTTTTTTCTTTTTTTCCAGGTTTCTATTTCAGGGCAACAATGGAACTGTCTTGTACACAGGAGACTTCAGATTGGCTAAAGGAGAAGCTGCCAGAATGGAGCTTCTGCACTCTGGGGGCAGGTACTGGGCTTTGTGGAGTTCTGGAACCTAATGACTGTGTTGTTTTAAAGGTTTTATTGTTCGTTTCTCCCCACTAAATACCAGCCTTTGTTTCTCTTAGAAATCTAACTGGATTATAATAATATTTGTAACAGAAAGGCACATTTTTCCTCTTGAAATGAGGGGATGGTAACATTCCACGTGTTGATCAAGGTGGTAATTACATGAATTGGTCTAAATTCACTGAACCATATATGCAAGAGCTGTATTATTTCATCATATGGAAATCATTTCCCAACAAAGTTAATACAAGAAAAAACACAAATGACAGAACAAACTGTAAAATAACTGACAGTGTAGGCTTCGTATTTTATTTCCCGTGAAATGAGTCACACCCCTGTTTCAATTTTGTTTTCAGAGTGAAAGACATCCAGAGTGTGTACTTAGACACAACTTTCTGCGACCCAAAATACTATCAGATTCCTAGTCGGGTACGTCTCCCTGGAGCACATCTGTATTTCTTAAGAGGGCGGTTTGGGGAGTAACAGATGGGATGTTAATTGTTCCTGTTGCCGTGGGTATCTGGGAAGCCCGGGCGTGGGGCAGTGTTAACTGCCTTTGAACCTTCCTGCCCAGGAGGAGTGTCTGCGTGGAATCGTGGAGCTGGTCCGAAACTGGATCTCACGGAGCCCCTACCACGTGGTGTGGCTGAACTGCAAGGCTGCTTATGGTTACGAGTATCTCTTCACCAACCTCAGCGAGGAGTTTGGACTCCAGGTACCTGAGGACTCTTTCTTTTCTGTTGCTCTGAGCTTCCATCCTCCCGTCTCCTCCTCTCCTCCCCTTCCTCATGCCCACTCCCAGCATCCCCCAGACTGAAAACCATAACAGAGGGACACAGTCTTTAATTAGCTAATTTAGTTTTGGTTGTGCTGGGTCTTCGTTGCTGTGTGGGGCTTCCTCTAGTTGTGGCAAGCTGGGGCCACTCTTCATTGTGGTGCATGGGCTTCTCATTGCAGAGGTTCCTCTCCTTGTGGAGCGCAGGCTCTAGGGCATGCAGCCCCCAGTAGTTGTGGCACATGGGCTCGATAGCTGTGGCACACGGGCTTAATTGCTCCATGGCATGTGGAATCTTCTTGGATCAGGGATCAAACATGTGTCTCCTGCAGTGGCAGGTGGATTCTTCACCACTGAGCCAGCAGGGAAGCCCTGAACACAGCCTTTGTCATCTTTGTTTGCTTCCTCTTGGGAGAATTGACAGTGGGAAGAGCCCTTTTGTGAGAAGTCCCCTAAAGGATGTATTTTTTTTTTTTAAATCGTGGGTCATGAAATTTAGTGTTTGTGGCCAGCAGTGAGAATACATTTGAACTAGGAAATATCTGAGGGGGTTGCTTACAGTTAAGAGTAATTACCGTCATGTAAAATTTACGTCAGGAATCAGACACATGCCTGTCTAGACCTTCCTTGAGTTAACCACAGGGCTTTGTCCTGCTAAGTCCATTGCTTATCATTAAGTCAAAGATTCCTTTAATAGCCAAGACCCATTGAACATCATAGCTTAGCCTCATCTACCTGAAATGTGCTCCAAACACAGATTAGCCTACAGTTGGACAAAACCGTCTAACCCAAAGCCTATCTTACAGTGAAGTGTTGGGAGTCTTGTGTAACTTATTGAATGCCGTTAAGTGAAAACCAGAATGGTTGTGTGTTCTGGACACACAACCATTCTGGTTTTCACTTACAACATTCAATAAATGTGTGAGTTGTTCACCCTCATGATTGCGTGCCTGACCAGGGGCTGTGGCTCTGCCTCTGCCCAGTATCCCAAGAGAGGACTATGCCACAAATCGCCAGCTTGGTAAAAGATCACAGTTCAAAAACATATTGCTTACTGGAGATCATGGTCGAAAGTGTATGCAGAATACTATACTGGGGCACTAAGCCCCTTCCCCTTGAAGGAAACACATCAGGTCAGGCTGGGAGTCAGTATTCACCTGTCCCTTCCATGGGAGCTGAGTGCTGGGCTTTTGGGAACCCCAGCAGCAAGGTGAGCAGAGTGACTGCTTCTGGCAGTGCCCACAGCCCCTGAGAGAAGATGGATTTTTGGTGGTGGCTCTGAAAAAAACAAATGCTGGAATGAGTTGGATGTTTCCATTCTGCTTCATTTGGCATCTTTTATCGATCCTCTGGTTAACAGACTTCTGCCATGAACTTAACACTTATATACAACACAATTTAGTAAAACTAAAAAAGTTTACCTAGATGTCCATCAGCAGATGAATGGATAAGAAAGCTGTGGTACATAGACACAATGGAGTATTACTCAGCCATTAAAAAGAATACATTTGAATCAGTTCTAATGAGGTGGATGAAACTGAAGCCAATTATACAGAGTGAAGTAAGCCAGAAAGAAAAACACCAATACAGTATACTAACACATATTATGGAATTTAGAAACATGGTAATGATAACCCTGTATGCGAGACAGCAAAAGAGACACAGATGTATAGAACGGACGTTTGGACTCTGTGGGAGAGGGAGAGGGTGGGATGATTTGGGAGAATGGCACTGAAACATGTATACTATCATGTAAGAAACGAATCGCCAATCTATGTTCGATACAGGATACAGGATGCTTGGGGCTGGTGCACGGGGGTGATTCAGAGAGATGATATGGGGTGGGAGGTGGGAGGGGGTTCAAGATTGGGAACTTATGTACACCCATGGCAGATTTATGTCAATGTATGGCAAAACCAATACAGTATTGTAACGTAAAAGAAAGTAAAAAAAAAAAAAAAAAGGTTTAGTGCTTTTACATTTGAAATTTAAACAATTTCTGCCGCTCTCCATAAGCCTTATTTCCTAAGTCCTTCTTTCCTTAATTTCTTCCTTCCTTAAGTTTCCCTGTCCAAATATTTTTGGCATAAAGCTCCCAATTCTCCATTTTGGAACAGATTTGCTTTCATTCTGAGATTGTGGTTCCTGTGTGTTTTTGGTGTTAAAATGGCCTTTTAAATAAAAATCAGAGTAATTATATGTTGTGTATGTGTGCAAACTTGCATATTTTAGTCTGCCTTTTTCCCCCCTCATGTCCTTTCTTGGCAAAATATAAAGCTAGCCACCACCTGTCAATCCTGAATTTATTTTGTGAATTTCAGTGGTGTGTGAAATCTATAAGACTGGAAGCTCCAGCTCAGAGGCCTGGCAGGGAGAAACCCTGGGCCTAGGAGGTGCCTAGGGATGGTGGAGAGGAAGCAGGTCCTAGGAAGTTGACCCTGGAGTGAGCCCTCTTGCAAAGTCTCTTAATCCCTCTGTAGGGAACAGAAACAACTTTAGAGACAAGGCAGTATAGGGACTTCCCTGGCGGTCCAGTGGTTAAGACTCTGCACTGCCGGTGCAGGGGGCACAGGTTCCATCCCTGGCTGAGGAACTAATATCCTACATGCCTGGTGGGAAAAGAGCACCAGAAAAGGGGGAGAAGAGTGAGGTTTTTTGACAGAAGGATCTGAAAGATGAGATCTGAGGGTTGATTTATAGCAACCTCTTCAAGCACCTTCATTTTCGTGAGGATGAAAATTTCCCTGTGTCTCTCTGTACATCTCAGAATTTACCTCTTTTTATCTCCTTAGGCCAGAAAAATCCATTTGTTGTTTCTTCTTGTTAGTCATTAGGAAAACAGGCAGCAAGAGGAATAAGGCTAAGTCACAGTAAGGCTTGGATTCTTTCTACACCTGTCTGGGTATTTAATTTCCACATTGATTTAACGTTAGTCTAATCTGTTTTGTTATTCAGACTTCAAAATTAGAATGCTTTGGGGAGGATGCCATTTCATTATCCTTGTATCAATTTAGGTACTTGTTGTTTACTCTGAAATACCCAGAAGATTTAAGTAAAACCAACATGTTGGTTTTAACAATTTAAAATGTATTAGCTTTAAAATTCTGAAGGTGGCTCAGCTTTGTTCTGTTTTGCTTTGTTGCGTCTGCCAGAGTCCTCCTTTCACCCAATAAAGAAGAGTATGGAAAAGGAGGATCTAGGTCTCTGCTTCCTCTTCCTGCTGGCCTCCCCTCCTGCCAGCTGCCGGTATACAGCACGTTGTGTGTGTTTTCATGAGCAAGTGAGTCCTTTTCTAAACATTTTATTTATTTATTTATTGGTCATGCCTCACTGCTTGCAGACTCTTAATTCTCTGACCAGGAATTGAACCTGGGCCTTGGCAGTGAAAGCACCACGTCCTACCCACTAAACCTGCTAGGGAATTCCATGAGCAAGTGCCTCTTTTTAAAAAAATTATTATTAAATTAGTTGTTTATTTAATTTTTGATTTAACTGGCTCTTCACTGCCGCTCTCAGGATTTCTGTTTTGCAGTTAAGTAGGGTTACGCTTTGTTGCAGTGTGCTGGCTTCTTATTGCGGGGCCTTCTCTTGTTACAGAGCACAGGCTTTAGGCAGGCTTCAGTAGTTGAAGCCCTCAGGCTCAGTTGTTTGGCACACGGACTTAGCTGGTCCTCTGGATGTGAGATCTTCCTGGATCAGGGATCAAACCCCTTTCCTCTGCATTGGAAGACAGATTCTTACCCACTTTACCACTAGGGAAGTCCAGCAAGTGAGTCTTGACTGTCTTTGTCTGCTCTGTACACTGCAATAAACCCAATATTTATAATAAAGCATGATGTAGAACAGATGTACAAGAAATACGGCTTGAATGACTTGATGGACAGATCCAGTGAAATCCACCAGCCAAGTCACCACACTTTTCACTGCCACCCACAATGGGCAGTAACGCTGATTGCAGGGCTTGGGATCTCGATGTCCTGGCAGATACTAACAGGCATTGAAAGAGTTGAAAACTAGGCTTTGAGGAAGAACAAAGAGTTCTCAATTTACCCTTGAATACTTTATTTACAGGAAATACAATTCCAATAACGTGCTTATTTGTGTTGTTTTCCTCAGGTTCACGTGAATAAACTAGACATGTTTCGAAACATGCCTGACATTCTGCATCATCTGACAACAGACCGTGACACTCAGCTCCACGCGTGTCGACATCCAAAGGTACGCAGTGAACTCTTTTTGTTACTGTTTGTATGATTCACAGAAACCAGAATTTTGGATTCAGAAGGAACCTCAGAAATCCCATTTTCTAGGCTCTTCAATTTCCAGATGTGAAAAGCGAGGCTGAGATGCCGGTATTGGATCAGGATCACGCAGTGGTGCCTCACTATATTCCGTTATCCTGAACCTAATTAGCAAACAGACACAGACACTTGTAATTTCTAATGAAATATATTTATACAATTGATATATGTTTATTTGTAATGAATTATGTAACGAACAATTTATTTGTAAGGAAAATAGTAACATTAGAGCTTATAATTTAAAATTTAACAAAATGTAATCACCATCCATTGTGGTTTACTTTAGAAAGTCATGACACGTGCGCATTTATAAACTTTATTTTTTTTCTCATTTGAGGTAAATATCTAAATATAACTTTGCTTTTTTCTTTTAAATTTTTTGGCCACACCACACGGTATACAGGATCTTAGTTCCCCGACCTGGGATCAAACCCATGCCCTCTGCATTGGAAGTGTGATGTCTTAATCACTGGAGCATCAGGGAAGTCCCTTAAATTTGGAAGTAGTTAGGTGTATTGGTGCTCCAGTTCCAAATGAATATTTTTAGTTATCTTTGAAACTCACTGGTAACTGATTTTCTGATGCCATCATAGAACTTTCTTCTCTTATTAACTGCCAAGGATTCAATTTTGAATTTGGCTTTAACAGTTCCATTTTAATTTATATTGTCATTCAGTGTAACTCAACTACTAATTAGTGACCATCAAAGGCAGGGGGTTCATGTGATCATAATTTTTCTCTAAATTTTAAATCTTGGCATTCAAATGCTGAGTAATTTTTATTTTAGTAAATAGCACATTTATACATTTGGATAATCACTGTAGTAGTAATACTATGTAACTCCATCAGCCACTTTGCCCTAAAGTAGGCTCAGAGGTTAAAGCATCTGCCTCCAATGCGGGAGACCAGGGTTCGATCCCTGGGTCGGGAAGATCCCCTGGAGAAGGAAATGGCAATCCACTCCAGTATTCTTGCCTGGAGAATCCCATGGACTGAGAAGCCTAGTAGGTTACAGTCCACGGGGTCGCAAAGAGTCGGACACGACTGAGTGACTTCACCTTCACCTTCACCTTCAAAGCAAAATTAAAAAAAAGATTGTTATTCATACCATGGAGTATTCTATTTCAAACCACCACAGGAGGGATACGAGCTAAGAAATTCTTTTGATGATTGTTCAGCTGCATATTATAATTTACATTGTAATTTACTTCATCATTTTGTTTGTGTATGTATATATACACACAAACACAGACACACACCATGCAGTTATTTAATGGATGGGTAAAAATAATGTTGATACAAAGTAGAAACTGTTTTGTCCTTTTTCTGTGAGACTTGTAGTCTTTTCCCCAACAACACCCCATAAATGTCTTAATTGGCAGATTTCTTTTTGCTTGGTATAGAAAATGGCAAACCACTCCAGTATTCTTGTCTGGAAAATTTCATGGTTGGAGGAGCCTGGTGAGCTATAGACCATGGGGCTGTAAAGAGTCAAACATGACTGAGCAACTGAGTGAAATTCTTTTGATGATTGTTCAGCTGCATATTATAATTTACATTGTAATTTACTTCATCATTTTGTTTGTGTATGTATATATACACACAAACACAGACACACACCATGCAGTTATTTAATGGATGGGTAAAAATAATGTTGATACAAAGTAGAAACTGTTTTGTCCTTTTTCTGTGAGACTTGTAGTCTTTTCCCCAACAACACCCCATAAATGTCTTAATTGGCAGATTTCTTTTTGCTTGGTATAGAAAATGGCAAACCACTCCAGTATTCTTGTCTGGAAAATTTCATGGTTGGAGGAGCCTGGTGAGCTATAGACCATGGGGCTGTAAAGAGTCAAACATGACTGAGCAACTGAGTGCTATACTTTGTATAGTTGATATACAATATTATATGTTACAGGTGTACAATATAGTGATTCAGTTTTTAAAGGTTGCACTCCATTTATAGTTATTATAAAATATTGGCTCTGTTCCCCCAGGTTGTACAATATGTCCTTGTAGCTCATTTTATACCTAAATGAGGTATACGTCTTAATACGTATACGTCTTTAATACGCCTTTATACGTCTTAATCCTTTACTCCTACCTGTCCCTCCCCCTTCCCTCTCCCCACTGTTAACACTAGTTTGTTCTGTGAGTGTGCTTGTTTTTTGTTATATTCATTAGTTTGTTGTATTTTTTAGATTCTACAAATAAGTGATATCATATAGTATTTGTCTTTCTGTCTGACTTATTTCACTTAACATAATACCCTACAAGTCCATGCACATTGTTGCAAGTGGCAAAATTTCATTCTTTTCTTAAGGCACATTATCAGCGTTAGTTGAGGTGATAATGCTCTTGTTTTGTAGTAGTTTTCTAACTTTTTATTTTGTATTGGGATATAACCAATTAACAGCTTTGTGATAGTTTCAGGTGAACTGTGAAGGGACTCAGCCATCATATACATGTATCCATCCTCCCCCAAACTTCCCTCTCATAGCTCATGGTGTATATATGTACCACATCTTGTTGCTTCCACATGTTGGCAATTATAAGTAATGCTGCTGTGATCATTGGGGTGCATATATCTTTTCAAATTAGTGTTCTTGGTTTTTTTTTTTTTCCGGATGTATACCCTGGAGTGGAATCACTGGGTCATATGAACACCTTCGTCCCTTCATCTGGATTCCACTGTGTGTTAACACCACCATGCCTTCTTCCTGGCAGCCTCATCTCTCTCTCCTGTGTGTGTGTCACCAGCACACCACACCCCTCTCCTCCCCCACCCACCCCCGCCAACCCATCTGAGTCATGACACTTCACCCTAAACAAGGACATTCTCCTATATGACCACAGTACAATTCTCACACTCAGGAAATTCAGCATCGATACAACACTGTTGGATGTGATATCATCCATATTCAAATATCCAGTTGTCCCAATCGTGTCCTTTATGGCTTGTGGAGGGAGGAGCAAGGCTGTCCAGGATTTAAAGAAATATATATTTATTTATTTGGATGTGCTGGATGTTAGCATGGCCTATGACCTCTCAGTTACAGCATGTAGGAGCCAGTTCCCCGATCAGGTATGGAACCTGGGCCCCCTGCATTGGGAGTGTAGAGTACTGGCTACCAGACCACCAGAGAGGTCCCCAGGATGTTATTTTAGAATCATGTGTTGCATTCATTCAGATCTCCTTAGTTTCTTTTGATGTAGATCAAGTAAGTCTCCAGTCTTTGCTTTTCTTTCATTATAGTGACATTTTTGAAGAGTTCAGGCCAGTTATTTTGTGGAATTGTGGAATATTCCTCACTTTGGACTTACCTGTTTCCTCATGTCTGTCTGTCTATTATCTATGTCTGAAAATTCATCTATGTTTGTTTTTGAGACCCTGCCTACAAACAGATTTGTTGAAAATGTTAAAACTGATTTTCTGTATTTTAAAAATGTTTTTAGGCAGAGGAATATTTTCAGTGGAATAGTTACCATGTGGCATTACTTCCAGAAATAGAATTCCACTCCACACAATCAGCATTAAGCCATCTACCATGTGGTTTGGAGAAAGAACCAGAAAAACCAACATCATTGTGAGGTAAGCAAGCAGTGTCTTTGGAGAGAAACCTTGTTGTTCAGTCACTAAGTCATTTCTGACTCTTTGTGACTCCATGGATTGCAGAACATCAGACTTCCCTGTCCACCATCTCCCGGAGCTTGCTCAAACTCATGTCCATTGAGTTGATGATGCCATCCAACCATTTTATCGTCTGTTGCTCCCTTCTCCTCCTGCCTTCAATCTTTCCTAGCCTCAATGTCTCTTCCAGTGAGTTGCCTCATCATATCAGGTGGCCAAAGGATTGGAGCTTCAGCTTCAGCATGAGTCCTTCCAATGAATATTCAGGACTGATCTCCTTTAGGATTGACTGGTTTGAACTCCTTGCAGTCCAAGTGACTTTCAAGAGTCTTCTCCAACACCACAGTTCAAAGGCATCAATTAAATCAATGGTTTAAATGCAATCTAGCCTAAACCCACTGCAGTATTCTTGCCTGGAGAATCCAAGGGACAGAGGAGCCTAGTGGGCTGCCGTCTGTGGGGTCGCACAGAGTCGGACATGACTGAAGCGACGTAGCAGCAGCATCAGCAGCCTAAGCCCAGGAAGAGGATCCATTACAATTGTGGAAAATAACCTCTGAAATTTAAACTCTGTTTGAACTAAAGAAATGCTGCTTCCAAACCTATCTTTTGGCCAGTATCTCCCAGGGTCTGTCTGCATTAGACAGACAAGAGGGTTAGAGTTGAGGTGTCTTGCTTGATGGGGAGTCATGAATTGTAGGAAGTAGAGCCCTTGGTGGAGTAGAGGAGCCCCACGCTGATCATTATGTTTTAACAGATTTCCTTAATGTGCACTATTCAGAATGTCTACAAAAATTTTTGTTTCTGGAAAGGGTACCCCCCTGTGCCAGGAAGAAATTACTGATGGTAGGATGATTTCACACTGCAATAGCTACATGAAAAGACTTGAAGTTTAGAACTTAGTTTTGATCAAGTGACCTCTAATTTTGTGTTTGCATCTCCCACCAGGACTGGAGAGAGTTCCTACAGAGCTTGCTTTTCTTTTCATTCCTCCTACAGTGAGGTAAGAGGATCCCATAGGCTCAGAACCTTGGCAGCCTTCGTGGCTTCTGGGGGCATCTCTTTTTCTACTGCTCAAGGTGGGTTGTGGCTTTACCTAAAGAAATGCGGGGAAGACATCTCAGTGGATGAGGTATGTCACTAAGTCTAAAGGAAATTGCTGATCATCACCATTTCCAACCGAAACATTAAAGAAAACATACGATTAAGGTTTTCTCTCTGCCTTGCTTTCTAAATTTATTTGAAATGCCCCACTCTGATTCGGTTTACTTGTCATAAAAGCACTGTAAATCTTACACAGCACATGGAACTATATTCACTGTCTTGTGATGACCTATAATGGAAAAGAATCTGAAGCTGTACAACTGAAGTGAACACAATACTGTAAATCAGCTATAGTTTAATAAATAAAAATTAAAGGCTAATAGACAAAAAAAAGTGTCCCTAATGAAGTCATCAATTCAGTCACTCAGTCATGTCCGACTCTTTGCGACCCCGTGAATCGCAGCACGCCAGGCTNTTCAGTGATCAATGCAAAGAAATAGAGGAAAAGAACAGAAGGGGAAAAACTAGAGATCTCTTCAAGAAAATTAGAGATACCAAGGGAACATTTCATGCAAAGATGGGCTCGATAAAGGACAGAAATGGTCTGGACCTAACAGAAGCAGAAGATATTAAGAAGAGGTGGCAGGAATACACTGAAGAACTGTACAAAAAAGATCTTCATGGACAGAAGAAAGAATATAGAAATGAGGGTGGTATCCTTTTTAGAGTAGATATCCTCCGAATGAGGTAGAGATACACGAGTTATTATAAGCTTTTTAAAAAGGCATTATACAATATGCAATATATGAGATTCAATAGAATACGAGAGACAGACTGAAGTTCTTTTGATTAAAAGCTAAAGTTATTTTAAGGAGGAGCTTGAGACTATTTAAACTTCACCAATGAAGACATGTGAGAACAAAGAATCACAAACGCCAAGCTCAATTGTGCCATCTACTGCCTGGAGCAGAGACCATGGAAGGTTGGGACCCGAGTCTCCAGGATCTTTGCTGGAACACCAACACCCACTTAGACAAGGATGGAGAGAAGCCACTGAGATACTGCCCAGGATATGCAACAAGGCTTGCATCAACAAATAACAGATACTAGGATCAATTCAACACTGTGGATAATTAAACCAAGCCAGGGTTTCTAATGTATCTATATCAAATATATAACAATGCATTCCACTGCTTTTCGAAGCTTCACCACTCAGCCACATTGTGGAAAGACAGTTGTACCTTTTTTCAGTTTTCTCACAGACCTGAAAGTAACACAATCTTTATTCACTGAAGATGGATCCTCAGATATTGCAGTAGGGGACTGGATACAGGCATTCCAGGTTTTCTGTGTGTTCCACTATTAGCAACGTAGTCTTTACAGATTAAAGAAGAAGAAGAAGAAGAAGAACTTTAAAATTTGTGTAGTTTTGCCTCCCTGAAAAACTGACTCCTATTTTATATTTTTCCTTGACTTGTATTTTCACAACAAAAATTCATAGCATATTCTATTTGTAGTCAACAATAATGGGCTGACCAAAATTTTCACTCAGATTTTTCCATAAGATGGTACAGAAAAACCCAAATGTATGTTTTGGCAATCCATAGCTAGTGTTCCTATCTGGAATAAAGGGAAAGGAATTACATTTTTAATTTCCATCTCTATATTCCTAATTCAGATAGTATTAATAAGAAGAAACACTGATCAACTTTAGCTTAGTAACTTTGAAACTATCATTTGTGGCTGATCTCTTGTCAGTTGTTTGGACTTTAAAAGAAGAAGTAAAAATTTTGCCAAGATTGATGGGGAAGTTGTGGTTAATAGCCTAGGCTTGTAGTCAGGAAAGCATGGGTCTAACTTCTGGCTCTATTGCTCATGAATTTTTAACCTTATCAAGCCCAGCTTCCTTTTTCAAAAACCTCCATTATAGGATTGTTATGAGGGATTAGATGAGATCACATAGGTAAAGAACATAGAACAGTGCTGGCACAAAACAAATCCTTAATAAATAATTGTTGTCATTACTGGTCTTTGACAAATATAACCATAACCCAGTATCTTTTGTGATACTTCACGGTTTCAAAAAATTGTATGTCTATTAGATCACGTGATTAATTTCATAAGGCTCTGGAAAAAGTAGGTATAATCATCTTCCTCCATTCTTTCAACCCACCATTTTACAGACAAAGCAACTGAGACTTAAAGAAGTCAAGTGGTTTGCCAAAGAGAGCATAGCTGGCTTGGCAGCTGCAATAAAACCTTGGAACTCATATCTGGCTCTTCTGATGCCCCTGCAGCTGGTCTGAAGAGAGAAAGTCTGAGCCTGTAAGAAAGTATGAAGAGTGCAATCTCCCTCAAGCTGGTATTAGTGCAGAACATTATAAGCCTGCTTACTCTTCACATATCCCCAGGCAGAGGGTTTTAGTTACAAAGAATTTTCTAAATCTTTAAGGAACAAGGTTGGTAATAATGGGATAATAATCCACATCCAAACGTATGAATCAGATGGATATATGCTTTGTGAACATTTAACAAATGCTTAGATTCTTCTCATGTAAAACACCAAAGGGCACCTGGACCTGATTATGCTACTTGCTCTGAAGACTCCTAACCATCTATGGACCTTGAAACCATACCGTGTGTACACAGATGCCCTTCGCACAGGAGAGCTCTTGCTCCAGTACCTCTCCTCTCACCGCTGCCCAGAAGTTCAGGCCTCACACCTCTGTCCACACTGGCCCTCTGCCTGAAGCGCCTTCCCCATCCCCTCCCTCCACCTTCTGCAATACAAGCTCAGAGAGCACCGCACCTACTAGACTCGTGTTCACCAATCTCCCTTTCAGGATGAATGTCTGTTTCATCAGTACTTCCATGGCAGTTTATTACATTCCTCTTTATTGCACTTACACTTTATCATTAATGTTTGTTTGTGTTTCTATATTCTCCAGTGGACTGAAATCTCCTTAAGGGCAAAAATCACACATCATTCAATTTTATAGCTTCCAGTGCCTGGAACACAAATGTTTGAACTATAAAATATACTGGTCTTAAAAGCTACAGGTGACATGTTAAAGTTAGCTAATATTCTATTTTACCCACTAATATCAATAGATCTCTGCCAATCTCCACGGGTCTGTTTTGGAAGATTCCACACAATTGGCAAGTGCTGATCAAAAGGTAGACTCATCATCAAGAAAGAGAGAGAAACTGCGACACGCTGATTGAAAGTGAAAGTGTGAAAGTCGCTCAGTCGTGTCCAACTCTTTGCAACCCCATGGACTATACAGTCCATGGAATTCTCCAGGCCAGAATACTGGAGTGGGTCGCCTTTCTCTTCTCCAGGGGATCTTTCCACCCTAGGGATCGAACACAGGTCTCCCTCATTGCAGGTGTATTCTTTACCAGCTGAGCCACAGGGGAAGCCCACACCCTGATTGAGAACTGAAATATGAAGGAATTGATACCGTGAATTACATTCCAAAAACACAAAATACCTCCATTTGGGTTTTCAGCAAATACTAATAAATATCTAAATAAATCAGGGTGTGTAATGTATTTAATACACTGTGTGTTGTACATTCATTGCATGACTTTGAGTAAACTGAATGAATGAAACATTTTCTCTTTTTCCTAAATCTCAACAATTGTTAATGTCTCTACTAAGCAGATTTTAGGGCTATAGTATCAAATACTAGAGTCTTGTTTGTAGTGTGGTTCATGAAAGAATTCAGAAAGTATGATATCCAGGGTAAAAGTATGCACCTTTCAGATAACAGTCTTTTAAGTGCCTTATCTTAGAGGAGCAGGAAATCTTAACCTTCTCCTAGTGGTCATAAATTAATAACTCTTTTTATCTTTTTAAATTTTGTTTAAATCTCTTAATTTTGGGTATACTTTAAAGCTAGTATTCACCAACTCAAATTTCAAAGTATATATACACCTACCCTTGAAGCTGTTTTTTTCCCCTCCATTGTTTTCTTAATTTTTTTGGAATTATCATTAATCTACATGATCACAAACTCATTTGGCACTTACCCCCACATTCTCATGAAGATTTAATTTTTAAAGTTTTGTAAACCAGTTCTTTCTCCAAGATAATAACACACCCAGATGTGTTTATTGAGTCAGTTATATTTTTGAAAGAAATATGCCATTTCATGGATGTTTCTTTGGTAAATTTCTGGTAATCACCATGAAATGTAAGATGGTAGAAGAGGTGGGGGAAGGTTAGCAAATAGCTGGGGAAAAGAAACACTGGTTATCACATGTTTACAAAGAATAATCCTCAAGATCCAAAACCTTCACAACTCTTTCTGTCCTTGTGCTCCGGAGTGAAAACAGTCTACATGAAGCAGAAGCAAGCCCACTGGGCTCATGAATAACTTGCATTCTTAGGCTGGAGAGCAGCCAGTTACCCTGGGACCAAATTCCTGTTTACTCTGTAGTGAATGTGGGAGAAAAGCTGCCTGCCAGTAGCTGTTAAGGCAGTAAAAACACAGCCAGAGGCTGTCACAGGGAGGAAATCACAGAGCAAGTTAATCTGTGAACTTCAAGGACAGAGATTAAACACTGTGCAATGAAGCCCAAATGGTGGCCTTGCCTGAAAGGAGGAAAATTTGGGTTGAGAAGCCCCTCTTAAAAGTCTGGTAAAATACTCTATTTGATAATGAGTGGTACATCATTGTTCCCCTATTGGCTCTTACTTACAATCAATAGGCTTCAAAGCTTTCTTCCCAGAGGATTATTGATTCAGTATTTTGGCAGAAATGCAACTTTGTTTCATTCTGATTCTCCTGTTCACCTTGACATTATCTGGTCCAGAAAGAACATTTGAGGTCAAATTCTAAGCATCCCTCCTACAATTTGGAAACAAGGATAGCTCATTATGCTACTGTGCTATGCGTATGATATTGTGCTGGTTATAAAGCGGCCACGTGCAGCATTCCAAGGACTCGAGACTGCCGAGGCCTCTTATGTGTGCTCATCAGTGATTTTTGAACAAGGAGGAAAAAAAAGAGGACTGCCAAAATCATTAGTTTGCCCATATCCACAAAGAGTGTGCTCTTATACTCCACAGAGGAAGTTTACTTTTTAAATCTTAAGAATAACAAAGTGACTCCTGGTTCACTGGGACCTCACTATCATATCCGTTAAGTCCCATATTGTGAGTTTTACAATTGTTTGGACACAAAACTTATTTTTTAAAAATATCATTGGCTAGAGGATGGGCTGGTGTTAAACTGATCTCCAATGCCATGGTTAGTCATATCATAGTGTGGTCGCAACGTAGTGGAAAACTGAATGCATCTACCACATGTCATATTTTGGAAGACCTTGGAGGTGTTTTTCCATGTTTTATCAGGAACCATGAAAAACAGCCTGCCAGGTTCCCAATCCAGAAACTCTATCCATTAGCACTTGAAATCTAGTCAGATGGAATGTACACACTGGTGCTGGGAGGTCTGCGTGTCTGGGAAAGATGAGCGAAGCAATATACCAACAGAGGACACATATTCAACCAGTTGGATTAAAGCTCAAGGCCTTAAAAGGAAGCAATCTTTTAAAGGTCATGATGTTGTCATCATCTTGCATTTAGATTTATCAGTGAAAATACATGTATTTTTTCATCCTTTGGTTCAGATTTTGTTTCCCTTCTCTGAAGCAATAGAGATGCTAATAAAGAGATACTCATGTCTGTGTGTCATTCAGATAACAACTAGGTCATTTTCCAGTTTTTCTCAAAAGCATTATTTTCTTTCTGGTATAATTTTCTCTCCAAAAAAAGGCCATGGTAATTTCTAAGTTCCCCCACATCACAACTGGGGAAAAAAAAAAATCAGTTAAATTTCCCAGTATGGAAGTCCAACAGGTTGAACGGTATTCAGAACTTTTCATTTACTTCTTTCTCTTGTCCCTCTCTGTACTACCCCATATTCTCCTGGTGACAGTGGTTCTGAAGGGACAAGGAAGAACATGGTTTTTCTTGTCATCACTTTCAAAAGTTAGTCGTGTCCACAGAGTCAGACACGACTGAGCAACTGAACTGACCTGTGAGCATCAGACATGAATTTATCTTGATCCTTTTGTTTTTGTGATACTGCTTGAGATAATGAGTGCTATGTTCCATATAAGAGAAAAAAATCATTTATCTTTTATTGCTGGACTTAATAGGAACAAAAGGGAAAGCTCCAGGTCCCTGGTTTACTATCCTGAGGAGTCAGACCTGGATCTCTCCTTGAAACAAGGGACTCTGAGTAGCTAAGGAGTGTTGTTCTGTAATTTTTGATGCAGTTGCCTTTCCTCTCCAAGGAAGAAGCTGTGTCTTTGTGTTTTCAGCACTCAAACAGTACCTGGAATATACTAGGCTCACAATAACTGTGTCTTAGGAAATGTTGGATGGATGATTATCTGTCTTAAGGAACTAGAGGGAATGCAAGTGAGACAATATCACTACGTCATAATTTTGACAAGAATACAATGCATTGCCCTATTAAATTCCCAACTCTTGAATTTCCCACAAAGCTATTAATTGATAAATATTGATTCCATTTCAGAAATCACTCCTCCCTATTTCACTTTTAAAATATGCTTATTTTGCATGCATTCTTTTGCTTTAATTAAAAGCTGAAGTAGAAATATTAGACATGCGGTAAAAAATAATCATAAGACTGAAGAATGTGAATCCATTAGAAACTATAACTGGAGTTTTCAGTTACATAGGTCAGAGGCTTTTGTGTCTTTTGATTTCTGTTATTATCTTGATAGTTTTAGTTTCTATTACTGTATGTGTTAGTGATTTAAGCTGGGCTTTTACTTGTAAGTGTCATTTAATTAAGAAATATTATTAAGAAGATCTATTCATTCCCAAAACTTTGGCAGATTGGATTAAGATTTCTATAAGTAATAATTAACAGCAATAGAAATGTAAAGAACCATTGTAAGCAATTGTTAACAACTCCTCCCAAAACTGGAACAGATTTCATATCTAAGTAGATCTTTTGTCTATTTAGCCTGGCGCTGAAATAAATGCCCAGCATTGCCCAGGCAGCTGCCTAAGATTCAGATTGTGATCCGTCTGTATTCCATCTGAAAACAAGCAAAATGGAGAGTCCTGAACTTCAGTACTCCTGAAAATTTTTTGGCTCAAATAGAGGTTGTCGTCAATTTTTCACTCACACTGAACAGTCAGTTCGCATAAAATGCACTGGCATGGATGCCAAGGAAGGGGAAACTAAAATAACAGTGAAAGTCTGAGGAACAAAGAGTTTTGTATCTTGTCCTCAGTGTGGACAGAAGGAGGCTTTCAAAACTTAGATGTAGAAGTGAGATATTAAACTCCAAGGCATTTAAAGTATTTCTACTAAAGTGTGGCAATGGGAAAAGTGACATGTGTTGACCTGTCACAGAAGGATCCACTTATCCAAGGTGCACTTAAAGGGCTAATATGGCTCCAACACTGATTCACCTAAATCCAGAAATCTGCTGAATCTGTAAGATTGTTGAAGGTGCATTTCCTTATTTATGACTGTGCTGGGTCTTCACTGCTACATGTGGGCTTTCTCTAGTTGTGGCAAGCCAGGGCTACTCTTGTTGGAGTACATGGATCTCCCCTTGCAGGGGCTTCTCTTGTTACTGAGCATGGGCTCTAGAGCACACGCTCAGTAGCTGTGGTGCTCGGGCTGAATGGCTCCATGGCACGTGGTGTCTTCCCGGCCCAAGGATTGAACCTTGTCCTCTGGCTTGGCAGGAGGATTCTTAACCAGTGGACCACCAGGGAAGCCCTGAAAGGGCATTTCTCACAAACCTTGTCAACAGCATGGAGAAAGCATCATTATACATGTTGCAGAATTACCTTCTTCATAGCAACAATCTGATTTAGGAAATTTCTACAATATTGCATTTCAAGATGACTCGTTGTATGGAATTTATCTTGGAGGTCTTATTAACTAAATCAGATTTGCTCTTTTAGTAGCTCAATAAAGTACTGCTCTTACTAAAACAGTGTCATACCGTGACTCCAAACTTATTAACTGCTTCCTTTATAAATACTAATCAAAATACCCATAGAAAGTATAGGTTAGTAGACTCTAAAAGACATTCACTCCTTTCCATGTGTCCTGTCCCTCTAGGATTTCTTTTTTCCAGCAAGATCATTGATATTCATGCAACATCTCAATAAATGTTGGGTTTGAATCCCAGCTTGCCTTTTACTTAGCTCTGGGACCTCAGGATGTTTATTCAACCCTTCTGACGTTGGTTTCCTTACCTGTAAAATGAATTAATACTGTTTGACATATAATAATAGCTCAATATTGACATACAATAATAGGTCAATATCAGTGACTCCCGAAATAGAAATTCTATCCCACACTTCTGTCTTGTTCAGCCAATTGCTCTGGCTCGGTAATAATGAGGTTAAGGTTAGGGTTTAGGGTTTTAGGGCTAGGGTTAGGGTTAGGGTTAAAGATTCTATGGGCATCTTAGGCTTCATGTGCCCCAAATCAAACATATCATATTCTTTCTGAAAACAGGTTCTATTGTTTCTATTTTCTAAATTTGCTATAATTCTTAAATCCAAGCAAAAATCAGAAGTGCTAGTTGTATCCCCAATCTTGGTTCAGTTGGCACATAGTTTTTTAACTTCTGAAGCAAGGAGATTAAATAGATCACAAATCCAAAAGCCTGGTGCATAATTCTCAGTCTGCAAAGAAAACTGCATGGAAAATTTACAACTGAGTGTTCAGGGAAAAAATGCCTTGCCCTGAACCTGCTCCAGAAAGTTCATTATCTTTTTCTGTATCATTGTTTATTTCTTAGCAAGTACTGTTTACATTCATTTATATACCCCCAGACACAAGCAAGTATGGCTGCTAAGTAATATCATGCTATTAAACTTCTTGTTTAATGCTTCTTCATTATGGTTCTTGCTAGAAGTTAACGAATAGTTTATGCTTAGTCTCTTAGTGGCAATTAAAAAAAGAAATAAACACTAAATCCCCTGTGAGCCACAGAAATAAATCAAGATCTCAGAATGAGAAACAAAGATAAAACTTACTCCTCAGACCAAACAAAGATTTGAAGAAAAGAATATGAAAAAATTTTATTATTGTACTGAGACCTTTTCACATATAACTTCATCCAGCCAACAGAGGCACAGATATTTTTCATTACTTTTAGAAGAACTTATATGCTCTAGATGCCAGGCTAGAATTCAACCAAGATGTTCCTTTATTTTGAAAACAGTGTATTCAAACTTGTCTTCTGGCATCCAAGAGGCCAACCACACTTGGCTCAGATGCTGCCACTGCAATATTTCCAGGCAGGGCTATCTAGTCAGTTGTTGCTATTGTTGAGTCACTCAGTTGTGTCTAACTCTTTGTGACCCCATAGACTGCAGCCCACCAGGCTTCTCTGTCCATGGAATTCATCAGGCAAGAATACTGGACTGGGTTGCCATTCCCTTCTCCAGAGGATCTTCCTGACCCAGGGATTGAACCCAGGTTTCCTCCATTGCAAGTAGATTCTTTACTGTCTGAGCCACCGGGCAAGCCATTTGCCGAGCACCTAATGCAATACTAAGACAGTCCAAGGCTCGGGGCTGTAAGGCAGGATAAGACATGCCTGGCCAGGAGGAAGACTAGAACCTAACACACCACTGACAAAACTTAATGCAGACAAGAAGAACCCTAATGTCAACAAATGGAAACCTTACTCTCCCTTCCCCACCGCTTTCCCACTTCCTGCCAAATAATGAAATGAGTTGTTGATACACTTCCCCTTTGCCTCTTTTCCCTTTTGGAATAATTAACATTTAGATGTTCTCTCTTACCATAAATAAATTTACTTGTTTCTGAAGCTCATCTGGAAAAGTCAAAATCCAGCCAAGTCATCAACATTTCACAGGAGTTGTTTTCTCAATTTCCATGGCAGAAAGTCACACAAGGAGAATTCTTATGAACTGTAACTAATTATGCAGGCACAAGGTGAAAAGGGAGGAGGCTAGATTCATTTTTCCTATTTGGATCTCAAGTGCACAAAGATGGGGTAATCCTAACCTCTCTGTTCATTGTATGCTATGATCCCAGCTTCATGCAAAGTCTCGTCCTTATTTAATATTTTTTTCTCTTCATCCCCTATTCATATTTCCATTTTCCTCCCTCCTCTACAGAGACCCACTCTACTTTGTTCGATGTGTCAGTTATGTATGTATCTCTAAAAAATGATTCAGTGCAGTTCAGTTGCCCAGTCATGTCCAACTCTTTGAGACCCCATGGCCTGTAGCACACCAGGCTCCCTGTCCATCACCAACTCCCAGAGCTTGTTCAAACTCATGCCATCCAACCATCTCATCCTCTGTCTTCCTCTTCATTTCCCGCCTTCAATCTTTCCCAGCATCAGGGTCTCTTCCAATGAGTCAGTTCTTCACATCAGCTTCAGCATCACTCCTTCCAATGAATATTCAGGACTGGTTTTCTTTAGGATGGGCTAGTTTGATCTCCTTGTGGTTCAAGAGGACTCTCAAGAGTCTTCTCCAACATCACAGTTCAAAAGTATCACTTCTTCAGCCTTCAGCTTCTTTATGGTCCAACTCTCACATCCATACATGACTACTAGAAAAACCATAGCTTTGACTATCTGGACCTTTGTCAGCAAAATAATGTCTCTGTTTTTTTTAATATGCTATCTAGGTTTGTCATAGCTTTTCTTCCAAGGAGCAAATTTAAAAAGTTTGCTATGTATCAAATTGTGTCACTGTCATCCTACCACAAGTTCATGGGCAAGACTTTTTCCACCATTCAAAAAATGGGATGATCTCCCCAGTTTCAGAGGGTCAACATGACACCCACCCATGCCTCAGAGGTGGGGACCTTGCAAAGTACTGAAGGAAAGGATTAAATTTGAGAATTAAGATCAAATAGTATTTGCCTTACTAGGTTTTGGACTTGCTTGAGATCCATCATCCCTTCCTTCCTTCCTTCTGATGTCTTCTTTTGAGAATAGAAATATCCAAACTCTACCTGCCTGGGCTTCCCTGCTGGGTCAGAGGGTAAAGAACCCACCTGCAATGCAGGAGACCCTGGTTCGATCCCTGGGTTGGGAAGATTCCCCTGGAGAAGGGAACGGCTAGACACTCCAGTATTCTTGCCTAGAGAGTCTCATGGAAAGAAGAGCCTAGTGGGTTACATTTCCTGGGGTTGCAAAGATTTGGACATAACTGAGTGACTAATCACACATACCTGCCTACCACTGTACTTTGGAAACACATTAACATGTCAGGTTCTACACACTGTATTTTGGAAACACATTAACATGTCCGGTTCTACACACTGTATTTTGGAAACACATTAACATGTCCGGTTCTACACACTGTATTTTGGAAACACATTAACATGTCCGGTTCTACAGTTCACATCTGGAGAAGAATTTTGCCTCAGGATGAATCATACTTTAAGTCTCAAACATACCTGACTTCATTGATATTTAGATAAAACTTTCGAGTTTAGAGTTGACGCTGAAATGAGTTAAGACTTTTGGAGCTACTGGAATAAAATAATTGTATTTTGTGTGGGATAAGGACACAAATGTGGGGTGGGGGCTTAGGGTGGAATGCTGTGGACTGAATTATGTCCCTCTTCAATTCATGTGTCGAAGGCCTAATCCTCAGTGTGACTGTATCTGGAGCTAGGGTCTTTAGGAAGTAATTAAGGATACATGAAGTTATAAAGTAAGTAAGTTTTAGTTGCTCAGTCATGCCCGACTCTTTGCAACCCCATGGACTGCAGCCCACCAGACTCCTCTGTCCATGAGATTTTCCAGCAAGGATACTGGAGTGGGTTGCCATTTCCTTCTCCAAAGGACCTTCCCAACCCAGGGATCGAACCCAGGTCTCCTGCACTGCAGGCAGATTCTTTTTTTTTTTTTGCAGGCAGATTCTTTACCAACTGAGCTACAAGGGAGGTGAAGCCCTAACCCAATAGGACTGTAGCCTTATAAAAGGAAGATATTCTCTCTCTTTCTCTCTCCTTCCTTCCCTCTCACCCACCCTCCCTCCTCCCCACGTGAGACAGCAGCTATCTCCAAGCCAAGAAGAGAGCTCTCACCAGAACCTAACCATGTTGCTACCCTGATCTTAGACATGCAGCCTCTAAAACTGTGAGAAAACATATTCTACTGTTTAAGCTACCCATTCGGTAGTATTTTGTTATGACAGTCAGAGTTGGCTAATATCATCATAATTTAATTTTGTGTCCCTATGCGTTTTAATTTATATAAATGGTAATATGCTAGAGCATAAATTATTTCTTCCTTTTGTCACTTCACATTGAGTTTCCAGATATACCCATGTGGCTGTATGTATATTGAAGCCACTAATACTGACTAGCGGAGTGCTCCAGTGTATGTTTCAAAAGGATCCTTTATCTATGTTCTAGTAACAGAACCCTGGTAGCATGCTACCACGATCAGGTTTAAGGTGAATATTCTAATATATAACTCCTAATAGGTTTCTATGGAGTAAATACATAGAAGTGCACAAATTTTGGCTCAAACAGTATATATGGATCAAATTTCCCTCCATGCTGCCAGATTGCTTTTCCAATGGCCACACCAGTCTGCACTTCCTTGGGGGAGTTAAGAGTTTCTTTCTCACCAACATTTGGCATCATCCAACCTTCTATTTTTTGCCAATTTGATGTATATAAATTGGGAATTTTTCATTGTAATTCTCATTTACTTATTCTCTAACTATTACTGACATAGACATCTCTTAAACATGTTAACCACTGGGGTTTACTCTTCTGAAAGTTGCTAATTCATATTCTTTCCCCTTTTTCTATTGTTGTTGTCTCTCCCTCTTTGGTTCACAGTTACTCTGTATAAATACAAGATAATAACCCTTTTTCATTTTTAGACATCATAATTGTCCCCAGTCTGGTCTCAATTTTGTGGAACAGAAATCCTAATTGTGCTATAGGCAAATTCATGTTTTTCCCTTTTTATCTTGTTAAGATATTCAAAGCTTAAGTCACAAAGATAACTTCTTTATTTTTTTTTTTTACAAACTTCATAGCATCAGCTCTCACTCAGCCAATTCTAATTTTATTTTTATATATAGTATGAATTAGGGATCCACATTTGTTTTTCTCTACCCAGTGAGATGATTTACCCCAATACTATCCAATAATTCATCCCCTTCCTCCATGTTTCAGAGAGACCATCACTAGCATATGCCAATTTCTCAGTCATAAATAAGATGCTCTAAGTTCCCTTTCTGTTTCTTTGGCATAATATTTCTGTGACAGACCTCTCCTTTTATTATTGATTGTTCATATCTGATTAAGTTATTTCCCTCTTTTCTCTATAAATTTATCTTTTCATGTAAATTTATTTTTCCATATAATTTTAAATTAATTTGTCAAAAGCTCCAAAAATAATCCTATCAGAAAACTTATGAAAAGTGCCTTAAGTACAAACCTAATTTGATGGCAGCTGGCATCTTCAAAATCTTGTATCTCTCCATAAATGAACATATCTATTCTATTTAGTAACATTTTATTATATCTTTTAATAGAGTTTTAAAATATTCTCCATAAAGATCTTGTCCATTCTTTGTCTTATATACACAGTGACATATTACTCAGTCATAAAAAAGAGTAAGATTGTGCTATTTGTTACATGAGTGGACCTAGAGTATTACACTAAGTGAAATAAGTTAGAGAAACATAAATACCATGTATGATTTCACTTGTATATGCAAAATAAAAAACAAAACCAATGAATGAACATAACAAAACAGAAATAGAGTCATAGATACAGAGAACAGACAGATGGTTTCTGGCTTAGAAGGGATTAGAAGGATGAGGAAATAGGTGACAGGGACTAGTTGGGACAAACTTCCAGTTACAAAATAAATGAATCATGGGAATAAAATGTACAGCGTGGGGATACAGTCAACAGTATTGCAATGACTTTGTATAGTGACAGATGGCAACTGGACTTGTCATTATTCTCATTTGTAATGTATAGAAATACTGAATCCCTGTGTTGTACACCAGGAACTAATGGTATTGTACATCAGTTATACTTCAATAAAGAAGCAAAGAGGAAATAAAGAATTGCTTTATATCCTAGTATGTGGTTACTTTCCTAAATATTTTTGTATGCTTGAGAAAAGTATACATTCTCTAAATTTGGGGTACACTTTTCTGTTATTTGATTGCACTTATTTGTGTTGTTCAAATTTTACACATGTATGTATTTCTGATCATTTGGTCTTCTCAGTTCATGAATTCCTAAAAGAACTGAAAATCTTCTCTTGAAGATCTTCCTAAGAGATGTGTTAAAATCTTTCACTCGATTTATTTTGTCGATTTCTAAGTTCTGATATTTTTCACTTTATGTATTTTGAGGCCATTTTATTAGGTGTATACAGTTTTCACAAGTACTAACTTAAGCCTTTTGTCTTTATGTAAGTATCCCCTTTATCCTTAATGGTTTCTTTCTTTAAAGCCTACTTTGACTTATTTTAATCTATGCCTTAATTTCTTTTAACAATATGAGATCATTCTCATTCATGATCTCCTTAAATACTGTTTTTGCTCTTTCTCCTCTTCCCCTGGGACTCTAATTACACATAGATTATAACTTTTCAAACATTTTCATTGAGGCCTACTGCAGCCAGAGAGCTGTGTTTTTCATTCTGTCTGTGGTCATTAATTTGAATATTTATTATCCATTCGTCTGCTGATCTAGCTTCCTTTAAAACTCATAAAATTAGTTAATAATTTTAGAAACTATACTTTTCAATTTCATAATTTCTACTTTTTATAGATTTCAGTCACTTTGGGGAAGTCTCTAATATTAAATCTCTATTTTTATGTATTATTATAGTCATTTAAATATAAGTCAGTAATTTAACATCTGAATCACATATAGATCTGTTTAGATTTTTTTTTCTCTTGAATTTTAGTCATGTGGTTTTGTCTTTCAATGTGTCTAGTATTTTTAGATTGAATACTGAACTTTTTAATGTAAAAATTATGACTGTTACAGATGCTACTGCCTTCCTCCAGAAATATTTCACTTTCTTTCTGCTAGGCTAACAGTATGGTATTGATCTTAATCCAAGAGAAATTATGGAAATTATGAGAAACTATGCCAAATTAAAGCTGTATTTATGCTCATTCTACTATTATCCAAAGCCTCTAGTTTTTTTACTTGGGTACCTGGTATATTCCTTATGGTTACAAACTCTAATTTTTGTTCCACAAGACTGCAAAAAAACTTCATTTTGCCTTTCAGTGGCTTTCCAGAGAGAAAGAAGTCAACTAGACCCAGAGTTTTCCGAGTTGAGGAGTTAGAGATATGAATCTGGGGAGATAAAAGTAGCTAAAATTTGTAGGACAGATTATGAGAAAGGAGGGATTTACACAGAACAAGAACTCTGGTTAATTGCAGAGGATATTTGACTAAGGAATGATTTATGAATACACTATAGCAGTGGTTCTCAAGAGAGGGCAATTTTTCCTCCCACAGGAAATTTGTCAATGTCTAGAGACACTTTTGATTTTTATAACTGGAAGAATGATATAGACTCTTCTCATAACACTTAAATTAGTAGACAGTATGAATCTGGACTTTAGGGATGATGCATTTTCTGTTGGTATTTTCAGCACCTTGCCCTAGAGTTTGGCAAATTGAACAAACACATGTCTGAGCAAATGAGTGAATGACTGCTGAAGGAAATGATCAAGACAGGGGTTATCAAACAAGAGGTTAGCTTTCTGGAGCTCTCCAAGGTTGAAGGAGACCAGTGGTTGCTGTGTATTTAACGAAGGATGAAACCTCAGAGATGGGGCTGAGAAACCCCACATGTCTGAACACCAAGAGCTAGAAGGGAGTGGCTGTGGCTGCTCAGGAAGGTTGACATGCTGCTCATTCAGACTCTTACTGGGTACATATCTCTAGATATGTCTTTACATCAAAGAGAATATAACAGTATTTGGTTAGTCTGACCCTTTTAGTGTATTCATTTGCTGTTTTCTCTCTTTCCATGTTTCTTACTTGATAAGAAAGAATTACATATCAAAGCCTGTATCTCTCCTGCATCATGACAAAAATTTGAACTTGCTGTTTGAAGAACATAAAAGCAGCAAGAAGGAAGAGATGAATAGTCATGGATCCTCTGGTCATTAACTGCATTGTGGTGAGCTGGCCACTGAGGCCATCTGGCCCTTATTTTTCTAACATGCAACTTGAGAATTAGATATTTATCAAATTTCCTTCATATTTAATTTAATCGGCTTCCTATAATTTAATGGGCTTCCCTGATAGCTCAGTTGGTAAAGAATCTGCCCACAATGCAAGAGACCCCAGTCTGATTCCTGGGTTGGGAAGATCCACTGGAGAAGGGATAGGCTACCCACTCCAGTATTCTTGGGCTTCCCTTGTGGCTCAGCTGGTAAAGAATCCACCTGCAATGTGGGAGACCTAGGTTCGATCCCTGGGTTGGGAAGATCCCCTGGAGAAAGGAAAGGCTACCCACTCCAGTATTCTGGCCTGGAGGATTCCCTGGGGTCACAAAGAGTTGGACACAACAGCGACTTTCACTTCATATTTAATAGTTGCTGATTCTCATTAAATATATGATATTGGGCAGTAAATATAAAAAGCCTGGTAGTTAAGGGTCTACCTTTACTTCTTCCTTCACTAACTTTGCAGTAGCTTTTCTAAAACAAAGAAATTTGCCTTTCCCCCATTAATTTGCTAATTTATTAAAGTCATCTGTCTGTATAATGGGGCTGAGAATGATCAACACACCCACAGTTCACCCCAGCCCTCTACTGGAACTGAAGCAAAGATGACTAGGGGTGCAGAGGACAAGAACTGGATCACCTAATTTCTCCAAGAAAAACAGAAGTAACAGAGGAAAATGGAGCTTAAAGATGGAATATAGGCAGGAAAGTAACCAGGGAGACAGATGGAGATGAAGAATGAATATATTTGGGGAGATGGTCTCCAAATTCTCCAGAAAGCTGGAGAATTAGAGAAGATTATGGTCAGTTTTGCTGTGAATTACATGCTTATATTTCTTCAAGAAATAAATGATTTTTTTCTAAATTGCTCTTTAAAAATAAAACACACACAGTTTTCTGTTAGAATAATTCTAGATTTCTTAGAATAGCCACAAAAATAGTAAGAGAGTGTGCATGTATCCCACACCTGGTTTCCCATTAAGATTTTAGATCTCTGAGATCCACTCCTCACCGCTCGTGAGCCAATGTGTGTGCGCTCAGTCACTTCAGTCGTGTCTGACTCTGTGCGACCCAGTGGACTGTAGCCCACCAGGCTCCTGTGTTCATGGGGATTCTCCAGGCAAGAACATTGGAGTGGATCACCATGCCTGCCTCCGGGGGATCTTCCCGACCCAAGGATCGAACCCACGTCTCTTACATCTTCTGTATTGGCAGCTGGGTTCTTTACCACTAGCACCACATATGGGAAGCCTGATGAGCCAATATGTATATTCTATTATTAACCAAACCACGCTTTATCAAAATATCACTAGTTTTTCTCCAATGACCTTCACCTCTTCCAGGATCCCATGCAAGACACACTGCATTTGGTTGTCGTGGCTCCTCTTGGCTGAAACAGTTTCCCAGACTCTCCTTGGATGACCTTGACAGTTTTGAGCATTGCTCAGCTATTTTGTAGAATATCTCTCACTTTGGTTTTGTCTGATGTGTTTCTCTTGATCTCACTGGGGTTACTGATTTGGAAGGAAGACCACAGAGGTGAAACGCAATTCTTACGACATCATATCAAGGGTAAATGCTGTCAACATGACTCACTGCTGATGGTGTTGATTACCTGGAGGAGGCATTTGGTTGCCAGGTTTCTCCACTGTTGAGTTATTTTCCCCTTTCCTGTCCTGTACTCTTTGGGAGCAAGCATTAAGTGTAATCCACCCTTAAGGGGTAGAGAGTTCTATTCCACCTCCTTGAAGGTCAGTATCAACATGAGTTATTTGGAATTTTTCTTATGGGAGATTTGTCTCTTCCTCCCCACTTATTTTTAAATTATTTTTATTATTCTATTATTTATTATTTATTTGAGTATGGATGCATTTGATACTTTGGATAATTAATCCAAAAGTTATTAATTTTGTTGTCTACATTTCTTTTTGTGGTTGAATTACTTTTCTTGAACACACCCCATGAGGAGCTCATAATTGGTTAGGCTGCCTTTGAGGTCTTTCCTATTAGTCCAGAAGACTGACTTGGAAGAGGTTGCTTGTGTGTTCTTATAACACTCTCCACTTATATTATATTTTGTTCATAATCCTAACACCAGGAGGCTTCTGTTATGGTAGTAAATCACTGTTTAGACCTTCCATTCAAGAGAAATCACATGCAACATCACGAACCCTTGACACTAGAGATCTTAGGTCCTACCCTTCAAGGATTTGGATGGCCCCAAGAGGGTGGTTAAGAGAAGGCCTGTGTTCTTGACAGGCTACAACATAATCAGGACAAGATGATAAAGTGTATGCATGTACTAACCTCTTGTTCCTCCATCTATTATTAGTCTTTTTAAACATAAATTTAAGATTTGATGCCATTCCAATGACCCTGAAACTTACATCCTGAAATGACAATAAATTAGTCTTGAAAGATAAATATTGTTAGGATGGCTGTTTTTAAAGTGTGTCAGCAATACCAAAAGGATAACTTTTAAAAAATGTTTTTAAATTGTTGTATAGATAAAAGGATATTGACTGCTATAATAAATAACCTCAATATCTTAGTAGGTTAACACAATAAACGCCTATTTCTCACTTAGGCAAAGTCTGATATACACATTTCTGATGAGGGAGCTCTGTTGTATCTCGTCACATGGATGGGAAAGAGAGAGATGCACAAAAACCACCTGCAATGTCTTAGGGACCTGGCTCGGGAGTAGACTACCTTACTCCACTTCTACCTTCTTCTGATTGGCTAATTTTCAATCTTTTGGTCCCACATGGATGCAGTGGGGGCCTGGAAAATATAGTGTTCCTGGAATCCAGAGTGGTGAGCGGGAGACAGATTTTTGAACACAGAGCAGTGTGTCTGCCACAGCTGCTTAACCTATTTTCCTGAAATGATAGTAAATTAAAACAGAATTCTCTTTTTTCCTTCCTAATGATTCCATCCTTCCTCACCACTCTTGCCCACATTTTCTTTCAGGACTCTCCTCTGTTTCTTCACGACTTGGTATTCTCTGTGATTCTTTGATCAAGAATTCATCTCTTCTGGGCCTATGTTCTCCTTTGATGATTTTATCCATTTTCTTGGCTTCAGTGCCTGGGGGTTTCCATTCCATTTATACCATTGGTATTTTGGTCTTGACCTCCTGGCTTGTCTTTTCAAATGCCTGCCAGACATTTCCATCTAGATGGCTCAGTTCAGTTTCAGTTCAGTTGCTCAATCTTGTCCAACTCTTTGTGACCCCATGAATCGCAGCACGCCAGGCCTCCCTGTCCATCGCCAACTCCCGGAGTTCACTCAGACTCATGTCCATCGAGTCTGTGATACTATCCAGCCATCTCATCCTCTGTCGTCCCCTTCTCCTCCTGCCCCTAATCCCTCCCATTATCAGGGTCTTTTCCAATGAGTCAACTCTTTGCATGAGGTGGCCAAAGTACTGGAGCTTCAGCTTTAGCATCATTCCTTCCAAAGAAATCCCAGGGCTGATCTCCTTCAGAATGGACTGGTTGGATCTCCTTGCAGTCCAAGGGACTCTCAAGAGTCTTCTCCAACACCACAGTTCAAAAGCATCAGTTCTTTGGTGCTCAGCCTTCTTCACAGTCCAACTCTCACATCCATACATGACCATAGGAAAAATCATAGCCTTGACTAGACGGACCTTAGTCGGCAAAGTAATGTCTCTGCTTTTGAATATACTATCTAGGTTGGTCATAACCTTAGATGGCTCAGAGGCTCTCAAACTAGCAATCCCAAGATAAATTTATTGTCTTCCTCTAAACTATACTCTTGTTCATCTTTTCTGCCATTTCAGGGATTGGACCATCACACAGTGGTTTCTCAAACCACAAAGTAGCAGGGGGGAGAGTGGTGGTCATTCTAGATTTTTTGTCTTCCCTTCACAATATATATGATGTCTACGGCTTTTGATCCATATGCCCTTAATAGTTCTTTAGATTTCTTTTCTCTCCATCATCGTTGTTTAGTGTATAAATTTAGACTATTATTGTCTCTCATCCAGTTTGTTGTAATCACCACCCAAGCATTAATACTCTGAAATACTGTCTCCTTGATTTCAACCTCCATACAGCCACCAAAGTTATGTTTTTATGACCTGATCAGCTCACTCCAAAACCTAAAAATCTTTCATGGTTCCCTCATTTAATGAAAGCTATGACTCTTCCCTCAAAGGAAAATGTAGGCTTGTGACGAAATAACCATCCTTCTACATATTTCCAACTCCCTCCCTGCTTTCCAGAATGGCTATTCCTGCTTCATGAACAAGCAAGATACAGAGAAGATCTGTAAAGTTCCAGTGTCTAGATGGCCATTATGGAAGACCCTCTACTTCAGTCAAATCCCACCAATTTAGATATAAATCTCATCCAAAAACAGCCTCACAGAACCATTCAAAATAATATTTGACTACATAGCTGGGTACTGTGGCCTA
Source organism: Aepyceros melampus (assembly GCA_006408695.1). NCBI lineage: Eukaryota > Metazoa > Chordata > Mammalia > Artiodactyla > Bovidae > Aepyceros > Aepyceros melampus. The sequence continues at coordinate 26,326 of SJXQ01011770.1, read as the reverse complement.
GCCAAGTTGCCACATCAAATTAGTCATTACAGACAGGATATGGACTTTTTAAGAGTGGCATGTAAACTTTTAAAAATCAAATATTGAGAATAAATCCACTTGAAACACTTACTACACATATAAAAATATAAAGACAGATAAAATTGACAAGGAAAGTAAAGAACTGAGATCAAAAGACTTCCCCAAAACATATAACAGCAAGTTCCAAACATCAATCAGAATTTCTGGCGCATAGCTGAGAGCTAAGTCTTCTTTTCACTTAGACTTAACTCCTCAAATCACATCATTTTTCTGTATATTGGAACATTAAAATCATTATTTAAACTTTAATTGTAACAAATTAATTTTCTTAAATAAAACAAATATTGCTCATAAATATGTGTGAGCATTTTAAAATATTCTGGGTGTTCCAAATGTTTTCTTTCATTCTATAATTTAATATTGAGTCGGCTAATTTACTACTTATTTTGCATAAGGTGCTTTGCTGTACTCCATGGGAGGTGAAGCAAGAGTTGAGATAAAGATAAATCATGGCCCTTAATAAACGAATTTTGAAGGTAGAGGCCATATCTTTTCAAAAAATAGGTTTAATATTATAAATATGATAAATGTCATGTGTGCTGCATGCATGCAAAATCGCTTTAGTTGTGTCTCTCTGTGACACCATGGACTGTAGCCCACCAGGCTCTTCTGTCCATGGGATTCTCCAGGCATGAATACCGGAGTGGATGTTGCCATGCCCTCCTCTAGGGGATCTTCCCCACCCAGGGATTGAACTCACATCTCCTGTGGCTCCTGCATTGTAGGCAGATTCTTTACCACTAATGTCACCTGGGAAACCCAGATAAATGTCATAATGTAGGACAAATTTTTTTGAAGTTCAGAATAAATTAGGTTTCCCTGGTGGCTCAGACAGTAGAGTCAGCCTGCAAAGCAGGAGACCTGGGTTCAATCCCTGGGTCAGGAAGATCTTCTGGAGAAGGAAATGGAAACCCACTCCAGTATTCTTGCCTGCAAAAATCCTGTGGACAGAGGAGCCTGGTGGGCTACACTCTATGGGGTCACAAAAGTCAGACAAAACTGAGTGACTAACATACACAGTCAGAATGAATTATGACTATCTTAACATTTTCAAATATACATTACTAATTATGGCCTTCTTTACCAAGCTTGGAATACAAAGATAATTATATTTCCTTTATAATAGCAATTAATTATTTCATTAGCAAGAAGCCTAGTATTTTCCTTTAGGGAACACTGGTGGGTGATGGTGGTGGTTTAGTCACTAAGTCATGTCTGACTCTTTCCAACCCCTGGAAAGAGGAACCTGGACTGTAGCCCTCAGATTCCTTTGTCCATGAGATTTCCCAGGCAAGAATACTGGAATAGGTTGCGATTTCCTTCCCCAGAAGACCTTCTCAACCCAGGGATTGAACCTGTGTCTCCTGCACTGGCAGGGGGATTCTTTACCACCTGAGCCTACACCAAAGAAGCCTAGGAACCTTTACCACCAGGGAAGCCTAGGAACCACTACTTGCTCTGAACTGTCCAAGTTTACTTACTCAGTTTACTTATTCACCCCAAAGTTGCTGGTCCTATTTTCAAATATCACATGATGAGCGCCAAGAAGTATAACAAAACCACTAGCATGATTATTCACTAGCAACCCCATCACATAACTGCTGCATTCTGAATGCCCATAGCATGCTTGTCCACTTGTAATGATTTCTTCACTGACCCTTGGTATAGCTTTTTTAGGTCATAATTAAATATGCAGTCATTGCATCTAAAATATGGCTCCCCAGAACGTTTCTGGCTTGGCCAAGAATAGCTTCTACCATATTCACATTTTGTACATTCTGTGGATATCTGCCACCAACATGCAACCTTGGTGTTAAAATTAGGACACCATAATACTTTGCAAATTTCTTAGAACGTCTGGAGTCCTCCCTGATGGCAGACTTCAGTTAGCATCAACTGACTGAAGATGTTCTAGTAACACTGAAACTCAAAAGAGATGGGGCCAGGTTCTTGATTCTTTGATCCCAGAAAATTCCTTGGCTCCTAGGCAAATTTTCCTATCTCTTCCCCAAAGATGAACTCTGCCTATGGAAGGACTATTGTAAGCAGTTGCCTTAATCTAGCCACCAAAACTAGCATTACACATAGTTATTATTTTCCCTAATGTGTTTGTTCAGTTCAGTTCAGTTGCTCAGTCATGTCTGACTCTTTGCAGCCCCATGAACTGTAGCACACCAGGCCTCCCTGTCCATCACCAACTCCCGGAGTCCACCCAAACCCATGTCCATTGAGTTGGTGATGCCATCCAACCATCTCATTCTCTGTTGTCCCCTTCTCCTCATGCCTCAATCTTTCCAGCATCAGGGTCTTTTCCAATAAGTCAATTCTCCACATTAGGTGGCCAAAGTATTGGAGTTTCAGTTTCAATATCAGTCCTTCCAATGAACACCCAGGACTGATCTCCTTTAGGATGGACTGGTTGGATCTCCTCACAGTCCAAGGGACTCTCAAGAGTCTTCTCCAATACCACAGTTCAAAAGCATCAATTCTTCTGTGCTCAGCTTTCTTTATAGTCCAGCTCTCGAGCTTGTCTTAAAATCACTTTGTACCAGTTGGTTGCTCTCTGGAAGAGTTTTGGTGTGGTTTTAAAAGCTACACTTTGGGACTTCTCTGGTGGTCCAGTGGTTAAGAATTAACCTGCCAATGCAGAGGACACAGGTTCAATTCCACATGCCTCAGAGCAACTAGCCCCGTGTGCCACAACTACTGAGCCTGCATGCCACAACTACTTAAGCTTGTGCACAAGTCAGCCTGTGCTCCAAAATAAGAGAAGCCACGACAATGAGAAGCTGGCACACAGCAACTAGAGAGTAGCCTCTGCTCACTGAAACTAGAGAAAGCTCACATGCAGCAACGAAGACCCAGCGTAGCCAAAAATAAACAAAGAAAGAAAATGTTTTTTAAAAGTTACACTCTAATATTGCTTAGGCAGTTAACTTAGAATATATGGTCTCAACAAGACCAGAAAGAAAACACATTAGAACTTGGGTATGAGGGTTCCTATAGGATTGATTTAATGTACATTTCATTCTACAGACATTCAACTAAGCAATTTGTCAAGAAAAGAAGCTCAGAGTGGTTTTCTTTAAGAAAGGGCAAATGAAACTAGCAAGTCTTCATGTAGTTGAGGGGGGAAAATGCGCTTGTCAACTTGGGTGTGCTGCTGCCAGGGAGAGGCATATCATGTCTGTAATTTCTCTCCATCAACAGTGGCCTTGTGAATCAGGAGGACAATCTGCTACCCCATTAAAGAGAAAGTAAGAGACTGGGTACATGGGTCTTAGAGAACAAAAAAACTAAATAGTATAAGTGAGGAAGGTAAAGACAAATAGAAGACTGCAGCTGTAAGGAAGGTAAATCTTGTAGCAGGAATACAAGTGAAGCTAGAGAAGCTACTAAAACTCTGAGTAAACTGGGGACGTGCCAAAAAGGTCTTTGGCCAAGTTAAGTAGTAGCAACTTCTTCCCAGACTAAAATTAGACTAGAGCTGAGGTTTGATTGACAAGAGCTAAGATCATCAACAAAGGTACAGAATTATACCTACTTTAAAAAAAAAAAAAACACAACATACTTTAATCTTATTTTCAATTTGGTATTTACTTTAAAAATAATAATGATGTTTTATATAATTCAGGTTAACATTTATGCTTTACTATGCTAATAAGTTACATTTTATGCATTAATATTAAAGTATGCAACTATACAACATAATCAAGATACTAGCTAGCACTTTATGGCAATATGTTCTAACAGAAAGTGAAGCATCCAGAGTAAATGAAGTAATGTTTGAAGACCCATTTGTCGAAATCATAGTTGATCCCATAAAGAAGCAGCAATGACATGCATATTAAAGGTAGAAAGAAGTCCAAATCTATTAAAGATTTATGTTATGTTTGCACCATGGTTTTTTCCCCCCTGTTTCTCACATAAATATTATTACCAGTTGAGAAACAAACACATAATAATGCATAACTTATTTAAAAAAAATGGTATCTGGGTAATTTTTCAGGAATCTATAACATGTCTATATTTTTGAGAAATAAATATATTCATCCATTTATTGTATCTTGTATTTCTGATAAAAACTGAATTTTGTTTTACAGTTGAACATTGAATTATCAGACCTCTGTTTGTGACTGCCAGGAATTCTAGTTCCTGTTGATTTAAGCAACAGAATCAAAGTATGTGGCATTACTGAGGGATTAATGGCCAGCTAGGACTGGCCATGGAATAATGACATGCAGGAATTTTCTTTCACCAAGGTTATTATTGCTTTCTAATGTTGAAAATCAGAACAAGAAAAATATGTGAAATAAAACAATAAGGTTCAATTATCATACAAATAATACCAATGGATTATTTTCAGGAAATGAATGTTTGGGACAGATGAATCAATCTGAATGATAAATAACATCTCAATGCTCTTTTTAAATAAAGAGTTCATCCCTTTCAAACCAAAGTCCTTAATTCACTAATTCTCTGGAGGAATATGAGTTGAAATAATGGAACTAAAGTAATGAATTCAAATATTGTCACTGACAAAAAGAAATTAATTGAAAGTCACTTTTCACAGTGACTAAATAGATCTTCCACATAAACACATCTTTCAATATAGGACACATGAGAAAAAAACTAGCTATACCTAAACTTGTGTATTTTAAGGTACTTAAAAGTAGTGTTAGGTAGTCCAGTCATTATTTTTAATATTCCAAAGTATCTAATGAACATCACATTTTAGTCTTTGCTAGAACTTTTTGAGATGACTAGAAATCCATTTGCTTGTGGTTGGAGTTCAGTCAACTTAGTATCAAACAGTGGTTAACTTTTAAGAATATTACTATTCACAAATATTGAGAATTTACTTATAACCTATAGTTTGTGGTTTAGGAGACAAAATCTTCCACTCCATGGGCTCGGGGAGGGGGGGGGGTTGGTAATAAAATGGTCTCTGGTGGCACCTGCTCAGCTTCACCAGCCTTGTTGTACAGTCACTCAGTCGTGTCCGACTCTGTGACCCTTGAACAGGCAGCACGCCAGTTCCCACACTCTGTTCAGTTCAGTCGCTCAATTGTGTCCGACTCTCTGTGACCCCGTGGACTTCAGCACGCCAGGCCTCCCTGTCCATTACCAACTCCCTGAGTTTACTCAAACTCATATCCATCGAGTCGGTGATGCCATCCAACCGTCTCATCCTCGGTCGTCCCTTTCTCCTCCTGCCCTCAATCTTTCCCAGCATCAGGGTCTTTTCAAATGAATCAGCTCTTCGCATGAGGTGGCCAAAGTATTGGAGTTTCAGCTTCAACACCAGTCCTTTGAAGTTCCCACACTAGGATTCTGTAAATCACATTTCGCTTTGCCTTCTGACCCCCTATCATTTTCTACCAATGGTGGCCGCTAGAGGGAGCCCAGAAGGCAAGTTCCTGTCTGCTTTCTTCCGGTACCTATCGCTGTTGTCTTAGCAATGACGTCCCACCCTGGGACAGGCAGTTGGCCTCAGTCTCCTACTTTATTTCAGTATTCTTGGAACTAACGTGAATGGTTCATTCTTAATGGTATAGGTACCAGCACCAACTGAGAAGTCTTCCTAGCTTTTCCAAGCTCCTGATGTACTAGCACCTACTGGCAGCACCCAGAGAGCCCCTCTTCCACCAACCCCAGCCCCTCACACACATGGTTCTGAGTTCCAGCTCCTCTGGGCTATATAAAGACAGGACTTTGTGAGAGAATGGATGTGTGTGTGTGAGAGAGAGAGGCAATAAGATTCTGGTCTGGGGATGTAGTGGCTTCTCATAGTCACTCCCTCTGGTGTTCCCTCCACAGTTCCTCATTTCTCCAACGCCCTGTAGAACTAACTCATCCTTCAAATTCTCACTGCTGATATGTTCAATGTGGTTTCTGTTTTCCTGATTGGACCCTTACTGATGCACCACTTAGCCAGAAAGTTGCTTTTTTTTGGTGTCTAAAAGAATCAGGTGAGCCAGCTTTACCCAAGAAGACTCCAGCACCAGCAAGTATTATTAATAATTGAGCTCTTCAATATATAAACATAATATATCAGCAAAATGACAACATATAAAACCCACTTCCTCACTCCATCACTGTGTTCTAGTCATGCTGGCCTTTTAGTTCCTCAGATACCCTATGCTTTCCTCTAGATCAGACTCGCCACATATGCCATTCCTTTTGTCTGGAATATTCTTCCTGACATTCACCTGGTTCATACCTATTCCTTTTCAAGATCTAAATTCATTTATCACTTCCTCAGGGGAACTTTTCCAAACCCTCCAGGGTGCTCAGATTACCCTGTACTTATTAAGAGAGTAGTATTTAAATAAATAATTGAGTAATTATTAACATTTAGAATTTAAATTCACTATGGCAGAACCCATTTTTGTAGAATATTTCATAACTTTCTCCAGTTCATTTAATCTCAAAAGTTAAATAACAATAACCATACAAACATAATTATTCAAGTCTAGCTATATATCAAAGAGAAGGGGGCAACAGAGGATAAGATGGTTGGATGGCATCATGGACTCAGTGGAGTTTGAGCAAACTCCAGGAGATAGTGAAGGACAGAGAAGCCTGGCATGCTGCAGTCCATGGGGTCACAAAGAGTCAGACATGACTTAGTGACTGAACAACAAGCTATGTGCCAAGCTATGTACCAACATATATAAACATGTAACGTGCACAAGTTCGATTAACTCACCCAACAACCTTAAAAGATAAATACTATTGTCACATTGAACAATGAAGGAGTCTAAGGCATAGGGATGATTAGAGGCTTGAACAAGGTCATACAAGTAACCAGTGATACAGCCAGGATTCCAGATACTCACTCCAGAGACTGTACTTAGAATCAGTGAGTGAGGGGCAAAGCTGATAGGCTAAAGAAATGAAATATTCCCTGCATACCAGTAAACAAGGATGTCACTGCAACCAGCAATTCCAGGCCTTCAATATGAGCTGGTGAGTCCTAAGGGCACTCAGGAAGGAGAAGAATAGATCCTATCTAGCAGCCATTAGACTATAGCCACTCCCTACAGTAAGTCCCAAGAGAGCTCAGTCTGTGAAAAACACAGGATACTGGCCCCAGATAGCTGAGATGACTATGAAAGGAATGATGTCAGTAAGCCCTGACTCTTGCATCTTTCTGTGCTTAGAAAAGCACTAAATTCCTTAATTTGGCATATCTGGTTTTCTTAAATTAGCAGTAATCTTTTGATGTTCAGACTACCTGCCCATTGTTGCAAAATTTCTATATATCCTGGCTCCTCCCTTTGCTTCTTTGGAGCAGTTCTCTCAGGGTTGGTTACTTGAAATGCTGTCTTCTGAGCTTGAAATCCTAAAATTTCCCACCAAATAAAACATAACTCTCAACTTTTAGGTTGGAATATTTTTAAGTCAACAGTCTAACCAGGAAGACAAAACTTATACTTAATAGAGAGGCGGTACGTGTTAAATTTGAAAACTAGTGTAGACACTGTGTCACCAGAGCACAGAGAAAGGGCAGATTCCTAAGGCAGGGGTGGTGAGTCTTCACAGAGGAGCTGAGATTTCAACTGCATTTTGAAGGTAGAGTGCACTAGATAAGGAGAAGGGTGAAGAAAGGGCCCCTAAGGCAGAGTAAACAGCCCCCCAAAATGTTCTTCAACTCCTTCACCTTCAGATAACCTTTAAAAACAAAGAAAACCACTAGAGAAATTAGAAGATGTCCTTTTTCTCTTGACTGAGACTTTTTTGACTCTTTTCTCTGCTACTGCTGCTACTGCTGCTACTGCTGCTAAGTTGCTTCAGTCGTGTCCGACTCTGTGCGACCCCATAGATGGCAGCCCACCAGGCTCCCCCGTCCCTGGGATTCTCCAGACAAGAACATTGGAGTGGGTTGCCATTTCCTTCTCCAATGCATGAAAGTGAAACGTGAAAGTGAAGTCGCTCAGTAGTGTCTGACTCTTAGCGACCCCATGGACTGCGGCCCACCAGGCTCCTCCGTCCATGGGATTCTCCAGGCAAGAATACTGGAGTGGGGTGACTCTTTTCTCAGTAGCCAAAATAAGCAGTGTTAACAGTTTCCTATAAAGCACTTCTAATCCAAAAAGGACAATGACAAAGAACACTGGAACACAGGGATGCAAGCCAAGATGCAGCTGAGCAAGTGGCAGACTGCATTGAGGGCATCAGAACATGATGGCCACCACTGCCCACTGCAGACACAGTAGAACAAAGACACACACACACACTTAGCAGAGTAGCTTTGGTCCTACAGAGCCAAGCAGGAAATCTGTGTTCCAAAACTGACACTGAGCCGGGACTCAGCATTCTCTGGATAAAGCACAGAATAAAAGGAAGCCTGTAGGAGTCAGCTGACAAAATGCTCAAAGCCAGAACCAAAAGAAGTGACTTAAAGAAATGGTCAAGAAGTGGAGCTGGTACTATTAGCAAAAGATAGATACAGGCAGGTCCTTCTGAACAACAGGCATACATAAAATGGGAAAGTTTACAGAAGGATCAGAAGACACCTGGGATTCAGGCTAGCCTTTTCCCTTCCTAGAGGGACAGTAGAAAGTTCAGAATTAACATTGTCTTTGATGCGCTCAGGCTCAAATAAAGTGAACTGGATTTCACTCCATATAAGACATCTTGATTTTAATACTTTTTGCAAATGACAAAATTTGTCCTACCTTATGAAAAAAATTAGTGTTACCTAATTTTAGACAGTTCTGTTTCTTTATTCTCTTCATTTTACTATTTTGTATTGTTCTATTTTGATAAACACAATTCTATTTGGTATTCTGTTAAAATATTTTCAGATATTCATATATAAAATAAATTAATTGAATAGGTAAATACACTGATATATGTATACTGCTTTTCAATAATGGAATCATGTACTATGTTATTTTTTAAAAGCTCTATTCCATATTCAGACATCTCTGACAAGAAATATATTTCTTCATCATTTATCATCTATTTTCCAAAATGGGAAAACTGAAATCCAGAGGAATAAAACAATTAGTCAATGTTTCAAAAGTAATAATTTTGAAAAAGTATTCATTAAACATCAATTTTATTAAGAAGAGGTGGCAAGAATACACAGAAGAACTGTACAAAAAAGATCTTCACGACCCAGATAATCATGATGATGTGATCACTAATCTAGAGCCAGACATCTTGGAACGTGAAGTCAAGTGGGCCTTAGAAAGCATCACTACGAACAAAGCTAGTGGAGGTGATGGAATTCCCGTTGAGCTGTTTCAAATCCTGAAAGATGATGCTGTGAAAGTGCTGCACTCAATATGCCAGCACATTTGGAAAACTCAGCAGTGGCCACAGGACTGGAGAATTCCAATTCCAAAGAAAGGCAATGCCAAAGAATGCTCAAACTACCGCACAATTGCACTCATCTCACATGCTAGTAAAGTAATGCTCAAAATTTCCAAGCCAGACTTTAGCAATACGTGAACCGTGAACTCCCTGATGTTCAAGCTGGTTTTAGAAAAGGCAGAGGAACCAGAGATCAAATTGCCAACATCTTCTGGATTATGGAAAAAGCAAGAGAGTTCCAGAGAAACATCTATTTCTGCTTTCTTGACTATGCCAAAGCCTTTGACTGTGTGGATCACAATAAACTGGAAAATTCTGAGAGAGATGGGAATACCAGACCACATAACCTGCCTCTTGAGAAATCTGTATGCAGTTCAGGAAGCAACAGTTAGAACTGGACATGGATCAACAGACTGGTTCCAAATAGGAAAAGGAGTACGTCAAGGCTGTATATTGTCACCCTGCTTATTTAACTTCTATGCAGTATATCATGAGAAACGCTGGACTGGAAGAAACACAAGTTGGAATCAAGATTGCTGGGAGAAATCTCAATAACCTCAGATATGCAGATGACACCACCCTTATGGCAGAAAGTGAAGAGGAACTAAAAAGCCTCTTGATGAAAGTGAAAGAGGAGAGTGAAAAAGTTGGCTTAAAGCTCAACATTCAGAAAATGAAGATCATGGCATCTGGTCCCATCACTTCATGGGAAATAGATGGGGAAACAGTAGAAACAGTGTCAGACTTTATTTTTTTGGGCTCCAAAATCACTGCAGATGGTGATTGCAGCCATGATATTAAAAGACGCTTACTCCTTGGGAAGAAAAGTTATTACCAACCTAGACTGCATATTCAAAAGCAGAGACATTACTTTGCCGACTAAGGTCCATCTAGTCCAGGCTATGGTTTTCCTGTGGTCATGTATGGATGTGAGAGTTGGACTGTGAAGAAGGCTGAGTGCAGAAGAATTGATGCTTTTGAACTGTGGTGTTGGAGAAGACTCTTGAGAATCCCTTGGACTGCAAGGAGTCCATTCTGAGGGAGATCAACCCTGGGATTTCTTTGGAAGGAATGATGCTAAAGCTGAAGCTCCAGTACTTTGGCCACCTCATGGGAAGAGTTGACTCATTGGAAAGACTCTGATGCTGGGAGGGATTGGGGGCAAGAGGAGAAGGGGACGACAGAGGATGAGGTGGCTGGATGGCATCACAGACTCGATGGACATGAGTCTGAGTGAACTCCAGGAGTTGGTGATGGACAGGGAGGCCTGGCGTGCTATGATTCATGGGGTCGCAAAGAGTCGGACACGACTGAGCGATTGAACTGAACTGAAGCATCAATTTTTAATGTAACAACAAAAAAGATAAGTCAATGTGGGCTGTGATCAACAGGTACTTACTATATAAAAGGATAATCCACAGAAATTACAAAGCCTAGGGAAAAAAACATATTCCTTAAATAGTTCATGTTCTGCAGAAATCATTTGATTTTCAAAACAATCCATTGAATTGGCTAAATCAGCTATTTGGTTAATGATTAATGTTGATAAATGTATCACTTTCTATTGTATGACTCCCACTCAGATAAAAATTTCTCTTCTTTCCTTTGATCCCAACTCACTACAACCCTATTAACTTATGATTCAGAAATTCCTGTCTCCACTTTCTCACTCAAATATTGATTCTTCAACCTACTCCAATATGTCCAGCCTTAGTACTCTACTGAGCTCCATTTTACTAATTGCAATAGACACTTTTCTGTCTTCATCTTTCTAAACATTCCAGTGGTATTTCATGCATATTACCACCTCTTTCTTCTGAAAATTGTCTCTTCTCCTGGCTTCCATGACACTATGAATTCCTAGAATTTCTTTAGAATTACTCGCTGCTTTTAGTCTTTTGCCAAATACTTCCCAGTTCCTTGGTGTGTAAGAATCTTGGGAATTTTTTTCCCAGCCATTTGCTCTTCTCTAGCGATACTTTTACCTAGTTATCTCATTCAGTCCAATGACTTTAAAGGATACCCATGTGTAGATACCCAAACTTGTATCTACAGCCCTAACCACCCTACCCCCAAACTCCAGACTCATATTCTCAACTGCCAGGTAGACAACTCTGAATGTCTAATAAAATTTCAAACTCAAAAAATCTAAAATCTACTTCCCTCCCAACAACAACAACAGAATCTAGGTATTCTTCCAGTTTTCATTACATCAATAGGTTTTATTACCAATTATCCATTGCTCAAGACAAAAGTTCAGAGCACTTTTAGACTCTTCTCTTTTCATCAGTTTCTCATACCTAATCTCTCCAAGTCTTATAGAAACTCTAACTTCTTAATATTTTCAGGTCTGTGCACCTATTTCTGTATCCACTCCTAGCACCTCACTTTAAGAAATGTTTGAAGGTCAGACTCTGGAGCTCCTCCCCTTACTAGCTGTACGGGCAAGTCATTTAACTTCTCTGCGCCTAGTTTCCTCTTCTCTAAAATGGTCTATCTTACAGGATTTATAGGGTTGTGAAAATTAATCAGTCAATATACATAGACTGCTTACAAAAAATGTAAGATTTAGATTAGGACCAGGTAGTTCTTGTTTTTATTTTACTTAAACTGAAAAAATTAACATTATTCTGAAGATCTTAACAGAATCCAGAGTCTACCCAAAATATTATCCACATGTCCAGGATACAATCCAAAATTACTTTATACACAAAGAAACAGAAAAATACAAACAAAATTCAAAAGGAAAGGCAATCAATGGAGACCAATCCTAAAATGAACCAGACACTCAAATTAATAGACAAGGATTTTAAAGCAGCTATTACAATTCACATAATATTACAATGAAAAATATCTACATAATGAACATTATGTGTGGATCACAACAAACTGTGGAAAATTCTTAAAGAGATAGGAATACCAGACCACCTTATCTGCCTCCTGAGAAATCTGTATGCAGGTCAAGAAGCAACAGTTAAAACCAAACATGGAAGAACAGACTGGTTCAAAATTGGGAAAGGATGGCATCAAGGAAAGGATTGTCACTCTGTTCATTTAACTTATATTCAGAGTACATCATGAGAAATGTGAGGCTGGATGAAGTACAAGCTGGAATCAAGGTTGCCAGGAGAAATATCAATAACCTCAGATATGCAGATAGCAAAGAGGAACTAAAGACCTCTTGATGAAAGTGAAAGAGGAGAGTGAAAAAGTTGGCTTAAAACTCAACATTCAAAAAATGAAGGTCATGGCATCCTGTCCCATCATTTCATGACAAATAGATGGGGAAACAATGGAAACAGTGAGAGACTATTTTCTTGGGCTCCAAAATCACTGTGGATGATGACTGCAGCCATGAGATTAACGGATGCTTGCTCCTTGGAAGAAAAGCTATGACAAACCTAGAGAGTGTATTACAAAGCAGAGACATTACTTTGTCAACATAGTCAGGGCTATGGTTTTTCCAGGAGTCATGTATGGATGTGGGAGTTGGACCATAAAGAAGGCTGAGCACTGAAGAATTGATGCTTTTGAACTGTGGTCTTGGAGAAGACTCTTGAGAGTTGCTTGGATAGCAAGGAGATCCAACCAGTCACTCCTAAAGGAAATCAGTCCTGAATATTCATTGGAAGGACTGATGCTGAAACTCCAATACTTTGGCCACCTGATGGGAAGAGCTGACTCATTGGAAAAGACCCTGATGCTGGGAAAGATTGAAGGTGGGAGGAGAAGGGGACGACAGAGGATGAGATGGTTTGATGGTATCACTGACTCAATGGACATGAGTTTAAGCAAGTTCTGGGAGATAATGAAGGACAAGGAAGCTTGGTGTGCTGCAGTCCACGGGGTTGCAAGAGTTGGACACGACTGAGTGAACAACAACAACAAATGAATTAAAAAAACAGGAAAATCTGGCAGAGAAATATAAACTAATAGAATACCGAAAGAAGTTTTCAAACTGAAAAATGAAAAACTATGAAGTTTTAAAATCACTGAATGAAATTAATAGCAGATTAAAGATGACAAACCTAAGTGAACTTGAAGATAGATCAGTAGCTTATCCAATCTGAATAACAGAGGGAAGAAAGATTGAAAAATGTTTACGAAGTCTTGGCAACCTATGAAATAATATTAAAAGTCTCATAAAGTATGACTGGGATTCCCAAAGAAAAGGGCAAACACAATTATACTTATTTGACAATGAATCAAAGAGTACATTTAAATTTATGCTTTACAAATATGTATGTTTTATCACAGAGGAAAAAAGGAATCATAAAAAAATATGGCTTCTGAGTTAAGTTTATTCATGCTTCTGTGCTTATGAGTTGTGTATGCACTTACTTTGAAATGCATCCGAAAAATAAGATGGCCTAATAGAGCAAAGATTAGGGGAACACATATGTGACAAAGCAAGAATAGTAAAAGGTTAATTTTAGAATCTTTGAGGTAGGTATATAGTGTAACACTGTAATTTTTTTCTAAGTTTTCTGCATTTTTATAATAAAGTGATGGAAATACATACATTGAGCAAAACATTTTCAGTGTCTTTTTTATCCAGATCTTACCCAGAATAATTATAAAAAAATTTCTAGGGACTTTCTTCATGGTCTTGCGGTTAAGAATCTGCCTTGTAATGCAGGGGACACAGGTTGGATCCCTGGTCAGCAGCTAATATCCCACATGCCTCAGAGCAGCTAAGCCCGTGAGCCACAACTACAGAGCTGTGTGCCCCAGCTAGAGAGTCTGTGCACTGCAAGGAAAGACCCTGCCATGATGCCGTGAAGATCCTGCCTGCCACAACTAAGACCTGACACGGCCAAATAAACATTTGTCTAAAGAACGTAAGCGCAGTAGACACATTATTTATTATTTGAGCTACTTTTACCTTTTCTGGACCATTGTAATAGTCTCCTAGCTGGTCTCTTCACTTTCTCCCTCTCAATTCATTCTTCATTTAGCAGCCAGAATGACACTATAAAAATGTAAATCTGGACATGTAGATTCCGTTGTTTAAAATACGTTAATGGTAAATAGGTTAATGGTTTCTCTTGCTCTTAGAATAAAATGTAACCTCCTCTTAGCCTACAAGGCCTGCCTCCATGGAGTGCCTGTTATTTGACCACCAGGCTCTTTCCCATTGGCAGGCTTTGTGCGTGCTGTCCCTTCTGCCTGTGATGACTTTCCCCCAGCCCTTTAGTGACTGACCAATTTTCACTCTTTACTCCATCTCATGATCATTTTATTTCCTTCATAGCACTTGTCACAATTTGTCATTACCTAACTTTCTATTTATTTGTGTATCATTTATCTTCTCAGCTAGAGCTCATAAAAGTAAAAGACTTCATTCATGATCCTTGTTGTCTTCCTGGGGCCAGACGTAGGCTCTGATTAGACATTATGTATTTTGCCTGATAGCTCAAATTTACTGAACTGCAAAGCTATGACTCAAACCCAGTTGTTGTGTGATTTCTCTTATGATACCAATTGGATAGGGAGATACTACACTGCATGATTTCTATCCTCCTAACTCTTCGAATTTATCTAGAGTGTCAACTCTGCTGCTGCTGCTAAGTCTAGAAAAGATCAAACACAGAATCCAAGTGACAGTTGGTTCCAAGCTTCAGAAAACTCCCCACAGTTCATGCTTCTCCTCTGAGAATTTTTCCATATTTTCCTTTGAGAATCCAGGCTCAGCATCATAAGGATTTATCATGTCCTTGACGTGGAATGATTTATGCTAGTTTGCTCCCTATATCTCTCTATTCCCTACTATTGCTACACCATTCTAACTACCTATGTCCTTTGTCAAGATTATGACAATCAGGGACTTCCTTGGTGGCCCTGTGGCTAAGACTCTGTGCTTTCAATGCAGGGGGCCTAGGTTCAAGCCCTGGTCAAGGAACTAGATCCTGCATGCCAAATTAAAAAAAAAAAAGACTAGGAAAATCAAGTAGCCTCCCTTTTTATCTGCACTGCAGCCAAGGTATCCTTGTGAAAAAGAAATCTAATTGTGCTCTTTCCCTACTCCAAACCTACAACTGTCTTGGATGAAATCCAGTCTCATTAGCCTCTCTTTCAAGACTCCTCAGAAGAGGTAGGTAGACACCTCTCAACCTCTGCAAGTCTGTTTCTTGTTACTCCTCTCCCTGAACTTTAACATTTCAGTTCTTTGAACGTCCATGACTCTCTCTCCCTGTTGGCTGATTCTCTTGTCCAGAGCATGGCTCTACCTGCTTTTGGATTACTTCCTCCCACTCAGCCTCAGGTTTCGGCTCAGGCATCACTTCCTCTGTGAGTGCTTCTCTCACACCCTCCCCCACCTCACCACCACAGCTAATGTGTTTACACTGCATGTTCCCACGCTCTTGTTTTCTTCCTCTACCATAACACCTCTTGTATTATTTATATTTTCTTTTTAACTTGTCTTCCTTTACTGTTCTATAATAAGCTTCCTGAAGCCAGAAACCCTGTCTATCCTATCTTGTCTTCCTATTATATGCCCAATGACTTGTACATACTAAATGGTTAGTGAATATTTACTGGCTAGCTGGCTGGCTGGATGGACAGAAAGACAGGCCACAGTACTTGGAAATGTCTCCAAAATAATCATACAAACTCCAGCTGGATTGCTCCACTTATGGATAGGAAATCATAGTCAGAAGGCAGAGGCAGACTGGTGGCAGACATTGGTGGACAGAGGGGAGCTGTCACATTTTGGTTGCAATGTCCAATCCATGTAATAGCTAGCCAGTTTCTTGTAATTGAGAGAGTTTACACGATTATTTTGGAGAACCAATTCCTACAAAGAACAGACAGACATTCTACTAAGGTTTCAAGTTTCAATGATTCAGAAGGATAAAGGGCTAGAGACCAGGGACATTTAAAAAAATCAATTTCAAAGACTCTCACATCACTGTGTGTGTGTGCGCACACTCAGTCAGTCAGTCATGTCTGACTCTTTGCAAACCCATGGACTGCAGCCTGCCAGGTTCCTCTGTCCATGGGATTCTCCAGGCAAGAATACTGGAGCAGGTTGGCATTTCCTCCTCCAGGACATCTTCCTGACCCAGGATTGAACCCACGTCTCTTGCATCTCCTGCATTGGCAGGTGGATACTTTGCACCACCTGGGAAGCCCCTACTAATTCAGAATCAGGCATATTTGCCTGCCATTATTTATAGGGGACTAATTTTATGTAGGGTGTCTTGAGTTACACAGCTTTTGCTGTACTTTTCACAATCCCCACTCAGAATTCTGACCTAGTTTCCTCTTAACTACTCCTCATCAAAGGAGGTAGTTTCCAGGATTGATGGCAGCCTTGAGAAGACAGCAGAGAGCATGTTATGATCAACAATATAAGCATCATTTAAAAAAAAAAAAGGTACAGTACAAACTCTCCTCCTTGGAAGAGCTATTTCTAAGTCTTTCTTCCCTACTGCCAAAGAAAAAATATCGTCATAATGGTGTCATTATAAATTTGAGAGTTGGGACCTTATGACACATATTAGTCTCTTGTCATGATTGGCATCCCAGTGACAAAAATTTCTGTACAAGTACAAGCTATGGCAATTCTCAGACTTTTACTACATGTTCAGTCAACCTCCTGACACTCTCTTCAAGGACCTGGTTAATGAAAACAAGGTCCCTAATTGAAAACACAGTTTTAATATTTACTTTCCAGGGAACTGTAAAGATACCATAAACAAACTCTAAACCCCTCTAATGTTTGCATAACTATCAACCTTCTGCAATTATCAGTCCTTTTCAGTTTTAAAATTTCACAGGTATAGCACCAAGTTCTCAATGGCTGAAGATTATTAAATAAATAGTGAATTTCAGACCACTCGTATAAGAAATGTGACTAATTTTAAGTTACTTTTACAGTTCAACATGTACAAGAAAATGCAAGAAATAGATCGTGACTATTTTAGGTACTTTCTTGCCACCTGTATTTTATGTACAGCTGAGCATGCAGAGTGTGGCAGGAACATTTGTTGAACAGAATTTTTTTCTTTTTTTTTCTGACTGCATCATGTGATGTGATTTGATTCAGGGTCCAAGTTGCTGGAGCAAGAAACAAGGGACAGAGAGCAGTGACAGGTTGAGGAGGTCACAGACACATGGTCCCTGGAACAGGCATAACCCTTGCTTGGTGACCACAGGAGA
Source organism: Aepyceros melampus (assembly GCA_006408695.1). NCBI lineage: Eukaryota > Metazoa > Chordata > Mammalia > Artiodactyla > Bovidae > Aepyceros > Aepyceros melampus. The sequence continues at coordinate 8,752 of SJXQ01011770.1, read as the reverse complement.
AGGAAGTGCTGGGTCAAGGAAAAGCTCTAGCCAAACTAGGCCACGTTGACTTGATACCAGCAGTAGAGAAGGTCTGGTCCCCTGGTCGGATCTAATTCCCCATGTGTTTGATCTGGCACCAACTTTACCCAGCTCTGCCCAAAGTATTTCCCCTACCGGGCTTCCGTGCTGTGCTATTTAGAGACAAGACTCTAAACTGGCAATGAGTACAGAGATAACTGATCAAAATGTCAAATGATTTATAACTGAAATCCAGGTGAACAGGGTATTAAAAAAAAAACACCTGCACTCATTTAACCCTTCTTCTCCTTATTCTTTTTCAACACCTCTGTTTCTCTTGCTTTATAACTGATCTTCTCACATCCTCTTTGTGCCTTCCCTTCCACTTCTGTAGTCCTCACCCTCCACTGACTACCCTGCCACATCATTGCCTATGTCAGTTTAGGGGAATTTCTTAGCATCTTGGAGTCTCAGTTTCTTCATTGGTAAAATGGGATTAATGATATGTCTCAATGAATTTCTGTGCTGCAGAGTGCAGGCCCAGTGCTTAATTAAAATGGCACAGATCTCAAGTTCTCCCCTCCGCCACTGCTTCTTCCTTGAAGACAACTCCCAGTCCTGACTTATCACTGGAGATTCCAACTGAATACATAAGGACACACGCACTTAACACCAGTCACAATTTACATTGGAAGAAAGAAGAGAATAAAGGAGAAAGAGCCAACATACACTCAGTGTGGGACTGCAGACCATGAGCTTGATTTGGCCTTTGAGACGTTTCATTTCGCAGGCTGAGATTACAAAAGCAAGCGTGTACCCAGTTTCGTGCTAAAACCTTATTCATGAACCTGCTGTTCTGCTGTAATGATGGAAAACTAGACTCATTCCAAATAGAGGAGTGAGCTACAGCCAACTTTTGATTAATGAAGGACAGCTGATCGGATTTGGAGCTCCTCTGGGGGTCCGGTAGGGCCACGTGTCTGTCACCTGCACCATTTTATTCTCCGCTTTCCTGCACTGAGGCTGACCCTGGGAAGGAGCTATAAATTCCTTTTGATCAGGCACATGCCATTGGTCGGTTGGAGGAGATGGGATGTTGATCTGCCTCTTTTGGGGAAAAGGAGGCAGCTAGATTGAACCTCACCATCTCTAGATGCTTTAATTGTCATCTTCTGCTTGTCTCCTCCTCGCTCTTCCTTTCTTCTCCTTCTGCTCCGGATTGTAGCTAAGGATCTAGTGGTACTAGTAAAGAAGTTTAGGCTTGAATGCAACGGGGTGGGTGGGGCCGCAAGGCTATAATTATAATTTAATACTCACGTTCTACCTAGTCTCTGATGAATTCATTCATTCCGTCCATCAGTCAGTTGGCATTCATTGTCTCTCCACATAGCCAGAAAGCACTAAACTAGAACAGGAAACTTAGCTTTGTTGGAATAATTCCCAACCATGGTTGTGGCTAAATATCCCGCGGAGTTTAGGGGCAGGGGATGGGGATTGCATATGCCTGGGCCCTACCCTCCAAGGAGCCCGATTCAGTGCTTCGATGGGGTTCTCAACATCTGTGTCCAGACATGCGACACAATTCTTCCGTGTCATTACCACATGCTTCTGTATCGCGAATGTCTGCCTCCAGTCTTTCTCTCTCTGGTCACAAACACCATCTATTCACATTAATTAGCTGATCAGATAAACTTCATCAGGACATTTTTTTCCTCTCACAAGGAATATAGATCCACTGGACAAACACATAGAAGCCCTGAGCCAGGAACTCAGTCTATATTATCTATCAATGTAGAGTCCTGGCCTTTCTTCCCCCGTTTTAACCAAGGTCTACAGGAGACAATAGACTTTGCATAGAAAACACTGGAGGAGACTTTCAAACTGAGGGAAGGTGGTGATTTCCCGGAGGTTTGTCAAATTTTAGCTGCCACTTAATCTGACCCAAGGTAGAACCAGCTGACACCAGGTTCTCACGATTCAGGGGACCAGGGGAATTCCTTCCTTACTCTCTGTAGAAGCAGCAGACTGGAATTGGGCCTTGTGTTGAAGCATAGAAATCTGAATCTTAAAACAGAACATGACCTTAGGAGACCCCCAGAGAATCTAAGAAGCAGATCGGCAACTCCCACATATTCAAGAGTTGGCAGAGAACACTAGTTTGTGCCGACTTAAATTATCTGCCTAATTTTCATTAGGCAGAATGAAATGCCTAACTTTCATACAAGCTGATATATTTTAAGTTTGAGATTATCTATGACAAAATCTTTTTTCTTAATAGTCTAGAGTTGGCCATATTGTGTTGTATAAAACATGTAATTCTTTACTATCCAACTCTGGGATTACCTATTAAGGAAAAAATCTATATGATCTTAAGCCCAAGAGGTCTAAGTCAGTCTTGGATTTAAGCCTTCCATGAACACTGGGTTTGAAGGTGGTATTTCCTCAAGGGCACATCCATCCCTGTGAATCCAGAAAACACTAGAGATGCTGAGGCTGATATGTAGAAGATGAACAAATAATAGCAGAATTTAATTGTTTAATTCTAGTTGAAAGGGAAAGATGGGAAAGAAACATCAAATTAGTAAAGGCACTTGGAGAGATTTTAAGGCTGAAAAGTACCAAAACAAATGCCTGTTAGACTAGTTGGAACTTTTAAATGAGCTGGAGAACATTGAACACATGCTGTTCTGTGGTTTCTCATACCACCCCACTCTACCCTCAGTCATTACAAGGCAGCAGTGGAATAACTTGATAAAATGTTTAGCATCACTGACATATCACATTTTTGGTGAATGAGTAACTGGCTAGATCATAAAATCAGAACATAGACATTTCTTTAAATGTCAAATGTTTTTGGAAAGTAACCTGAGGGCATCTTTCATGGTTCTACTCACAGGCTTCAAACTTCACCTGTTTGTCAGTTGACTGTGGTGTGATGGCCTCACGTGGCTTAGGTGTGTCACAGGTCACCAGCAGCACACACAGTGTCGGTCACAGACTGCAGAGCTGGGAAACAAGTTGAATGAGACAAAGTTCATTTCAGATATCTGCCATTCTGAATGTCAGGATGATTAGAGATTAAACAGGAGGAAATTACATGGACCAAAAGAAAGGAAGGGAAAACTTGAGGTCACAAATGACCAAGTTTTATTTCTTTACTTATTTGTCTTATTCGCAATTCTGATCTTCTTTATCCTTTGAATTTTCTGTTTCACATGAACATATACACACATATGTATTCATAATTATCTACATAAAAACACATATATATGCAGTTCCTATGTTTCTCCTTTTCTGCTAGTAAAATAATAATACCCATCTTGTTTATGTGGGAGAAGCATGAAACAGATAAAATAACCAAATCACATTTTATTGCAAGAGCCACAGCCTCAGGACATTTAGAAGTTGGAGACCAGAAATAAGTAGAGACAGAAGGGGATCATAGTAAAGAGGGAAAGTCTTCCAGCCTTTACCCAGACAAGAACATGTTTTCTTTTTCTTCCTAAATTCAGGGTGGTCTATAAAACCACTCTCATTAAAGCTTCAGAAAAGACTTGGACAAGCATTTTTGGTAGAGGGAAGGAATAGGCATTTACAAGCAATTCCAGTGAACTGGTTAACAGAATACATAACACTGGAGGAGCCTCCCATGTCTAACATTTTGTACATTTGCCTGGATTTGTACTAAAGATGGAAAATAAATAACGAGGGGATCATAAAACAACTAGCCACACTTATGAAGCCAAGAAGAAAGTCTGAACTTTAAACAACTGCAGAACTGAAAAATCAAAAGCTCTGTAACTATATTTTTACTCTAATTCTAAGAAGTGATCAGTTTGGTGGTGAGCTAGTGTGGTACAGAGTTTGATGTGGAAACTAAAAACATGAGCCTCATTAGCCTAGGAGAAGATAGTCCCTAGCAAGGAGAGACTGGTAGTCAGAATCAAAACTATGCAACTATGGTTTGTCCACCTAAACCTGCTTAGTTCACCTACTCAAATATTGATGTCTTCTGTTACCGCCGGGAGGACCTACTTTCAGCCCCATGAAATCCAGACCCTGACCTTGGCTTCACTAAGAACATCTGCCTAAGCTAGTTGTGGGGTTCCTACAAAGTGATGGGAATTTGAAATTCTGGAGATCCAGTTAAGTTGATCGGGTAGATATTTCTTGTTATAACATCACCTGAGCAAGTCCAAGTTTTGTGTACTACTTTTCTCTCAACTAGACCCTGATCTTTACAGGGAAAATTACTATGTCATATTCATTCCCATATCCCCAATGCACATAGTCGATGCTCAAAAATATTTACTGAATGAATGGACAAACATGCCACTCAAAGTAAAAGAGGCTTCAGAGTAAAATGCTGAAAGTCATACATTCATTCAGTAGATTTTTACTGAGCACCCAGATCTTATGCTAACTAGGGATAAAGAAAGAAATAAAAGGCAATACATATGCCCTCAAGGAGCTCAATCTCAAGCAGGAGGCAAAACCTATGATGGAGGGGCAGTGGAAAAGAAAGAAGAGGGCAGACTCAAGAGTGGGGACAGTGGGGACACCAAACCAACAGCACTGGATACCAGTTTCTCACTTGGATGGAATGAATGGATGGTAAGGAAATGAGAAGAGTTTGGATTACAGGGAGAGACCTGAGAGATTCTAGTCTAAGGGGAGAAACCATTTGAAAGAAAGGAGATAGTTGATGTAGTGAAAACCCTAAAGCCTCCTCCCTCATCCAAATGACACCTAAAGACAGGGCAGGTCATAAGCTAAGTATCCCTCCAGTAATGGGGACTTCTTTCCATGATAAAGCTCCTAGTCCATTTTTAGCCTCTGAGAACTTAATGTCTACTTTGATATATCTTCTGCTCACTGATCCTAGTTCTATCTAGAAGAATAGGCTAAATTCTACGTGATAACCCTTTAAATGCATGCCCCCTTTTTCTTTTGTCTGAAGTTTAATTATGGTTTTCATAATTTCATCATTTTCCTTCATACTCATGCTTCTAGATTGACTAATTGGAAGATGGAAACACTAAGAGAATATGAAAGATAAGAAATGTTATGATTGACAGTGCCAGGAGGTGTGGTAATAGAAGAGGAAAAAACCACCTACAGGTAAACACTAGGTTCAGTTCAGTTCAGTTCAGTTCAGTAGCTCGGTCGTGTCCAACTCTTTGTGACCCCATGAATCGTCGCACGCCAGGCCTCCCTGTCCATCACCAACACTGGAGCTCACTCAGACTCATGTCCATCGAGTCGGTGACGCCATCCAGCCATCTCATCCTCTGTTTTCCCCTTCTCCTCCTGCCCTCAATCCCTCCCAGCATTAGAGTCTTTTCCAATGAATCAACTCTTCTCATGAGGTGGCCAAAGTACTGGAGTTTCAGCTTTAGCATTATTCCTTCCAAAGAAATCCCAGGGCTGATCTCCTTTAAAATGGACTGGTTGGATCTCCTTGCAGTCCAAGGGACTCTCAAGAGTCTTCTCCAACACCACAGTTCAAAAGCATCAATTCTTCAGTGCTCAGCTTTCTTAGGACCTTTTTATACAAACTGAAATGTTATAGGGATCTGAAGCTAATTTCATGATGCCTTATTCTCCTCCTTCAGTTCATTCCCATTCACTTTCTTTTACTAGGTCATTTATCATGCCCTTGTTATTGTTCAGTCACTCAGTCATATCCAACTCTTTGAGACCCCATGGACTGCAGCACGCCAGGCTTCCCTGTCCTTCACCATCTCCTGGAGCTTGCTCCAACTCATGTCCATTGAGTTGGTGATGCCATCCAACCATCTCATCCTCTGTCATCCCGTTCTCCTCCTGCCTGCAATCTTTCCCAGCATCGGGGTCTTTTCCAATGAGTCACTTCTTTGCATCAAGTGGCCAATGTATTGGAGTTTCAGCTTTAGCATCAGTCCTTCCAATGAACACTAAGGACTGATTTCCTTTAGGATGGACTGGATGGATCTCCTCACAGTCCAAGGGACTCTCAAGAGTCTTTTCCAACACCACAGTTTAAAAGCATCAGTTCTTTGGGGCTCAGCTTTCTTTATAGTCCAACTCTCACATCCATACATGACTACTGGAAAGACCATAGCTTTGACTAGATGGAGGCCAGAAGTCCTCAAGTGTCAGGAGGAAGTAAACTGTAAGTGGCAGAAGTTTTTCCCTTCTCTGTTGAGGACATCTGGTTCCGCCTGAACTTAACTTTTCTTTATGGAAAGGTTTTTCTTTAGCTATGTTAAGGAACTATGTATTTGCTTTGGATTCTGCCTTTCTTCAAAATGGTTCCACTGAAGACTAAATTTTTTTCTCTTCTCTTCAACCTTGGGCTGATAATGGCTCAAGAAACCAGTATTCATGTGCATTGTTTTATGGCCAGGGATGACACACCTTGTGCCATTTTATGTCAAAAATGCATATTATGGGAGAGGGGCCTGGTGAAATTCCCTCAGCCTTGAGTTGTCTCTCTTATCTTCTTAGCAGCTAGCTATCAGACATAAACAGAGAAGGCAGTGGCACCCCACTCCAGTACCCTTGCCTGGAAAATCTCATGGATGGAGGAGCCTGGTAGGCTGCAGTCCATGGGGTCACTAAGAGTTGGACATGACTGGGCGACTTCACTTTCATTTTCATGCATTGGAGAAGGAAATGGCAACCCACTCCAGTGTTCTTGCCTGGAGAATCCCGGGGACGGGGGAGCCTGATGGGCTGTCGTTTATGGGGTTGCACAGAGTCAGACACAACTGAAGCGACTTAGCAGTAGCAGCAGCATCAGACATAAAATACCTTGCTAAAAACTAGCAAGCAGGCACTCTTTCTGTCCCCTTCTGATGTCTATGTCAGAAGATTTCCCTATCTCTATTATACTTTAATAAAACTTTGCTACTCCAAAAGCTCTGAGTAGGCAAGCCTCGTCTCTGGCCCCAAAATTATGGGGTTGCACAGAGTCAGACACAACTGAAGCGACTTAGCAGTAGCAGCAGCATCAGACATAAAATACCTTGCTAAAAACTAGCAAGCAGGCACTCTTTCTGTCCCCTTCTGATGTCTATGTCAGAAGATTTCCCTATCTCTATTATACTTTAATAAAACTTTGCTACTCCAAAAGCTCTGAGTAGGCAAGCCTCGTCTCTGGCCCCAAATCAAAATCCTGTCCTCTGTAGGTCATGAATCCCAGCGTAGCACATGGCTGGCAACTGCAACCTTACAATTTCTCATGATGTACTCTGCATATAAGTTAAATAAGCAGGGTGACAATATACAGCCTTGACATACGCCTTTCCCAATTTGGAACCAGTCTGTTGTTCCATGTCTGGTTCTAACTGTTGCTTCCTGACCTGCATACAAGTTTCTCATGCCCTTAAACTGTATTAATTCTGTTTTTCTCTTCCCATTCTTCTGTACTAAACTACTTATGAAAATAATGTGTTGGGCAGTAGAATAAGTATCGATATTTCATAGTCTTTTAGAAATAAAATATATTTAAAAGTGAGGCCACAAGCAATGATGAGCCAGCTCTATCTTTGGACATCTTAAGTCATCCAAACAAACTTGCTCCTTTGTAGCAAGTTTAAGGTGGAAAAAATTGAGCATTTTACTATTTCTTTGCTGCATCTGCCTTAACACATCAAAAGTGAAAGCAGAGAGAGGTGTAAACTCAGCTTTTTTTGTTTACATACATAGTGTAATAGCTTTTAAAATACGGAAAGACATTGCTCAACCAAGAAAGAGATACTATAATTTCTTCCAGACATGAGAATCTATTTGAAAACTGTCTTCCAATTGAACTGATATCTGGCTTCTAACACTTTAAATCAAGTATGTCTTAAATAAAATACTTCTTTTCACAGGTTGAATGGCTTCAAATGAGGCTCATTTTACCCTATTTTTTTCCCCTGTAAAGTCATTAACTTTACAATTCACCTTTCTTATCATCTTGTCACACTTTATGTCCCGATTTATATATGGGAACAAAAACTTTCAGAATCAGTGTCCAAATCAACATCACCTTTTTCTCTTTAGGGTCTTGTTCTACAGGTACAGACCTTGAGAAAAGGCTTAAGAAATATATTTCACCCATTATCAACACTCTAGGATCTTTTTTCCTATGAGGAGTTTTAGCGTATCTGTGATTCACAATTTACTACTTCCCTTTAAAGCAAAACCCAGCATAAACTGGAGGAACTTCCAAAATAAGCTCATCATGTCCTGCAGCCCTGTAGCTTCTAGCAGTCTAGTCTATCACTGGGCAATGCATTTAACCTCCAACCTATTCTGTTAACAAATCTGTTTAAAATCCCATCTTTTGAATTTGCCTTTGGCAAAGATGGGATTGTCAGTTTGTTAAATGAAACAATTCCCCTAAACACGCACACAGTATTTTAAGAACATAGTGGGACTTCAAATTTGTTTCAACAAGGAAATTTTATTCCTATTCCTATTTTATCACACTTTTCAACCTATTATCCCTCTTGAGTTTCATGTTTATTATTTTTTAAATTTTAATTAATTTTTATTTTTTAGTTTGTTTTGCCGTACAATACTGTATTTGTTTTGCTATACATTGACATGATTCAGCCACAAGTGTACATGAACTCCCAATCCTGACCCCCACCTCCCTGCTCCCGCCCCACACCATCTCTCTGGATTATCCCCGTGCATCAGTCCCAAGCATCCTGCATCCTAATCAAACCTAGACCAGCGATTCGTTTCACTTATGATATCATACATGTTACACTGCCAC